>CP050227.2:2539644-3139644 GCA_012066045.3 Morus alba
AAAATTGTGTCCACAATTTTCTATCTTTCTCATATTTAAAAGTAGAAGTCAAACTTTCAAAATGAGAATCAAATCCTTATCTCAGAATTTTGAATTTGGAACAAAAAATCCTTTCCCTTATCCACAAGGTGGCGGCCACACTCTAAGGTTTATCCTATGTGTGGCGCCTATCTCGAATAGAAGGAAAAGATTTTATCCTTTATCCGAAGAGTCAATTTTTGATTCAAATTCAAATTGAATTTAAGTCAAACGTAAATTAATTTGAATTCTAAATTGAACAACTTATCAAATAAGTTTAAATGGATAAATCTAGATGTGTTCTAATTCAAATTTAAATAATCACATTTATTTAAATGTAATTAATTCTTAATTAATTATTTTAGCGTATTTAATTTTAGAATTCTACAATTCTAAAAATTCCCATTTTACTTTTTGTGTCTGGTATTATTACAAGGATTTAATGAGGGGACTTATGGACCTATAATTCCGAGCTCTAATAAAATTAATAATTAATTAAACACTTTAATTAATTAATTAATTCTATTAATTCAATAGTTACTCCACTATAAACTTGAAATGCACTCTCAAATATAGACATTAATTACTTCAAAACTGCGAAGTGTCCATTTGATATAGTCATTGCATATAGATCAATCCTCCATAAATAATTCATAATTAGAGCCGTGGTAGAATCAATTAACCTCTCTAATTATATCTTTATCCTTAGTACCATTGATTCTCTAATGGGGCGGTGATTCATAAAACACATTCATGAATCAGACTCCTACTTGGTCCAAATGCGAATCAACCCTTAAGAGAAATTATTTATCACTTCTTTCTCAAGAAGGAATGGATTCCATCTCGATAATAACACTCTGACTACCTACTTCATCATGTCTCAAAATACAAGGAATAGGATTCAGGATCTCGAGAATCCGTGCAGGAGTAAATCAAAGGACACAAATCCATAAATAGATGCGGTAAAGAACTCGGGATTAAGATCATTCTATATATGACCATCGATAGACTCAATTAGAATTTTTATACTTAACGGAAATTATTAGAAATTCATATTGTTGTACGTGTCCTTGTTCCACATAATCTCATTATCACGAAATACACTCATTCAATATCTCACCATATTAACGGTCACGGATAACAATTGTTCCATTCTAAATAGAATGACATGTATTAATAATGTTTTAATTAAAAGATTCTGAACTTTAATTAAATTCATTATGAACATTGCTTTTGATTATTATCCTTGAACATTATCCTCTCATATATAACACTTATATACAATGTTTAAGGTTACATAAATAATCATGGAATTTTCATTGATATTCATAAAATATTCATAAATATATGCACATAAAATAATGAATAAACTCTTTTATTAAATAAATAATAAATATCCTATTACATCTCATGCTTCTAGGACACCATTCCTAACAATCTCCCACTTGTCCTAAAGCGGGTAGGATATGTCTCAAATCCACAAGGAAACTTTACAGGTATACACATGGTGATCTATACTGGGAACAATTTCGGATCGATTAAGAATTTTCTCTAGAAGTCGGGGTTGCTTTTTTTCTTTGCTTCTGTTTGCTACACATTAACTCTTAATGATAAAATTAGCAATCACACTTTGCCAACAACCTTTCTTGTCATGACTCCTTCACCTAGTGTGAATCTGAGACTTGGATGTTGACTCTCAAAATCCACGTATGACTCGTAGTCAAAATCTATGTATCCGGTGAGGGACAACTCTTTCGCTGACTAAACTATCTTATAGTTTCTTTATTTTTCCTTGTATACTTAAGGATACACTACACGACCACTCAATGATCAAATGCTTGAGTTCAGCGTATGACTAACTTCTCCATTTGAATATCATATTTCGGGCTTGTAAAGAACATCTTCTTTTCTTTCATTTGAAACATCTTGGTTTTGATCAAATCCATAGACTTAATAGCCTCATCAAACTTTGATATTCCATGATCTAGAAGTTTGCTTCAATCCATAAATGGATCTCGGTTTCTGCGCATTTTCCGCCTCTGGGCCTTTTCTATGTAACCACTCGTTGATCGATATAGATGGTTCCTCAAAGCCATTCGAGAAAAGCTTATCTTGACATCCATCCCGCCATATCTCATATTCAAAATATAATATGGGCTAAAGTATTCGGATGGACCCAAAGATGGCCTCCGGTGAGAGAGTTTCCTCATAGTCAACTCCCTCTTTTACGATTGTAATTTCTTAACCACTAATAACACTTTATAAGTCTCTACTTTTCCATCCGTATCTTATTCTCTTAAAGATCCACTTGCATCCAATGCGTTTACCTTCGGGTAAAATCTACAAGTGCCGACCCAGTTATTAGGTACATGGACTCTAGCTCGAGTTTCATAGATGCTTGCCCTTTTCCTTATCAAATTATCCATCGTGAGCCTTAAAGGTCAACGGATCCTTCTTACCATCATCAACAGTGGCGATATGTGTTTCCTCAAATTATACCGGTTAGGTAACTTGCTTACCTCCCACTACAACGAGAGGTGCCACTAGAGTTTGATTAGGATCGTGATCATTCTTAGCGTTCCAACAACTCTTGTCGGTTGTGGTCCAATGTTATTGAAAGTAACTTTTCCAGATCCTTTTTAGCTTCTAGGCTTGAAAACTATCATATAGTCATGCTCTAGAAAGCGGGGCATTTGTCATACAATTACCTTTGATTCTTATGACTATATAAAATAATCATTCTTTTGTCCCATTGCATATCCCACAAACATGCATATTTACGATCTTAGTTCCAACTTCCAGTCTATTGTTTCATCACATGAGCCGGACACCCCCATATGTGAATACGCTTCAAAACCGACTTTAGACCATTCCACAACTCTAGGGGTGTCTTTGGTATAGACTTAGATGGTACTAGATTCAAAATATACATGGTGGTTCGTGAGGGCATAATCCCAGAGCAGTAGGAAGTGAAGAATAACTCAACATTGATCTTATCATGTCGAGCAAAGTCGATTTCTCATTTGGCTACACCATTTTCTTTGTGGTGTGCGGGTGTAGTCAATTGGGATACCACACTTTCTCAATCAAGAAATCACAAACTCTTAGTCGGTATTCATCCCTCAATCTAATTGAAGTGTCTTGATTGGTTTACCTAAACATTTTTCAACAACTCGAATTCTCTAAACTTTCTAAAAGTTTGATTTCCGTTGCATTAGGTAAACATAACCATATCTTGAATAATCATCAATGAAAATGATGAAATATTAAGTAACCTCCTTTGTCTTGGACGTTTAACGGTCCACATACATCCGAATGTATTAGCTGAAGAGGTTATGTGGCTCCTTCTCCTTTCGTCATGGAAGGCCCGTGGTCATTGCCTCCCGAGACAAGATTCATTGGCTAGGCGGCTCACTAACTTTTAGTTCACGTAAAGGACCATCCTTTACCAGTCTTTTAAATCGTGTTTAGGCTAATATAACCAAGTCTAAGATGCCACATATATGTGTTATTTATCATGAGAGATCCTTTGCTCCTTATTCTTAAGTTTGGCAACTTTTGAACTTTTCAATATTTTCTGATGAGCTGGGCATCGGTTTAAATGGTATAAACCATTTTCCAAATATCCAGAACATATATTGGAACCATTCCGAAAGATGTGGACTATATTTTTATTTAAAAGTAATTGTTCAAATAATTTGGAATTAGAAATCAAATTTCTGTTTATGCTTGGTGGGAAATAAACATTGTTCACAACAAGGTATTTCCAAAATTGAAGTCTAACTTCTCCCTTTGCCTTTTGCCAATATCCTGCGGTATTCCCACTTTCATCGTGTAGTCCCCGATGGCAAGTTCTTCATAAGAACTAATATTTTGCAAAAGAAAACCAAAACATGATTAGTTGCTCCCGAATCAACTATCCGGGATGAGGAATCACCCTCAACTAAAGATGTTTTTAGAATTAGTAAATCTTATTTACTTTGATTCATTTTCTTTGTTTAGGTGGAAACAATTTCCATTTAAGCGCTTAAAACTTAATAAAGAAAACAAACATGATTAGTTATTCCTAAATCAACTATTCAGGATAAGGAATCATCCTTTTTACTAAACATGTTTTAAGAACTAGCAAATCATATTTTTATTCCTAAATCAACTATTCGGGATAAGGAATCATCCTTTTTACTAAACATGTTTTAAGAACTAGCAAATCATATTTACTTGAGTTCCTTTCTTTATTTCGGGTGGAAATGGCTTTCCTTGTAAGAACTAAGACTTAATAAAGAAAACAAACATGTGTAGCAACTCCCTAATCTACTATCCAGAATAAGAAATTACCCTTTTTTACTAAACATGTTTTTAGAACTAGCAAATCGTATTTGCTTGATTCCTTTTCCTTTATTTTATTGGAAACGACTTTCCTTTTTGTCTTTTACTCAGGCCCCTACAGTATTTAGCCAACCCTTTTGTTTTATGGACTTTCGGATCTGGTATCGATATTTGCATTATCTCAAAATTTGTCTCCATGCCTTCATACTTCTTGTGAATTACCACGCACAACCCTAGCCAGCGAGTTAGCTATTGTATTTTCATTAAGGACGGAGGACAATCCTCCATTTGGGACAAACTTATATTCATCACATGAATGTAAGTTGTTTATGTTACTTTACCACTTGGCATAGTTTATCTCTAGTCGGTGTTTTGGTTTTGTATAGTGAGATTATACGATTTGACATATTCTTTGGAAATAAGCAGAATATTCATCTAATCAATTTATGTGCATGAATATCAAAACATGTGAATTTAGGCACAATTAAATATGATGCATGATGCACATGAAAAAATACATAAATCATGTTTCAATTTTAGGTGCCAACGATAATCCAATTTACCACGAATATAGTGCCGTAGTAGGGGTAGGTCAAAATATCGCAAATTGAACGAGACCTTCTCAATTAATAAATATAATCAAACTCATATTTTTATATTTATTAACTACCGTTATTTTGGTCAAAAATATAATCAACAATTTGATTATACTTTTATGAGTGTAACCCATCATTTTAGATTCTACAGACTTAACTCCGAGTGCGCCGTAGGGTAGGTCAAACCGAAATACATCCTTGAATCCTATCGCAAGGAAGTCAACCTTGTTATTGATCCAAAGAACACTTTCCGTGGGGAGTGCGAAATCGGTGCCGCCGAAGCCCCTTTCGAATCTCACGGTGTTGAACTAATGATGGAGACTAGTGGGTCGTATTGTCATACAACCCTACGCCACTCATTATTTTGCAAATATGTATTTTGTTTGAAAAACATCTCATGATTTTCAAATTGAAAAATAAACAATTTATTTTTTCGGATATGTGAAATTCTAAAATTTAACTCTTAAATTTAATTTCACATATAACATTATTTTTGCAAATCAATTTTGCAACTTAAATCAATCATATTAAATCGATTTTTGTAAGATGGTTCTTATTTTATTTTATTTTCTAAAACACTTTTATAATAAATAAAATAAACAATAATAATCTTTATGTATGCATGGCATGTTATAAAAATATATGAGTAGGCACATTATATCTATATGGCATGTTATGTGCATGGACATATATAATATATAATTATCAACATAAAATATAAATATATGCAATCAACTATTGAGATGGATTTGACCGGGTCCCATGGAAAATATAAATTACAACTAAAATCGAATAAATAAATAATTACAATAATTATTTTCTTCCGTTACATCAACGGGTCTTGATTATTGAACTCTTCATTCTTTGGCTTCGTTCTTTGTCTTGGGTTGGATTTCACCTTCTTGTGGTCCGGAACTCTTTGAGAAAAAATTTTGTTTGTCGGGTTCAAAACCTAATGGGCCAATAGGTCTAAATAATTTTGACGTTGGTTAAAATTAATTTACCCATAATTTCCTTCTTATAATAAAATTATTAAATTATCTTAGCCAAATAAAATTATTTAATTTATATATATAATTATAATTATAATTATTATCAATAATAATTAATAATTATAACTCTTATATACATATATATATTATATATATCGTATATATATAATAATATTTTTAATCGTTATAACCTTTTATAACATTTATATATATGTGTATATATATATATATATATATATATATATATATATATATACAGCTATTAAGTTACACGGGTATGTTATTAACCGTGTAACCATGCGCGAGCAATAATGCCTAGAGAAGGCATCATGGGCCTCTGGCCCAAACAACCATCATGGGGCCATCACATGGTCCTCTTTCTCTATCTTGCTTGCGGCCATTCATTACATGCGTAAGTTGTGGTTCCAAACCACTGGTTGCACGTAGACAGTGGCAACACAAAGGAAAACAAAACACAGTGCAGGGGCAGCGGGGACTACGGGCATCGGCTGCTGTGAGGCAGCGGCAGGGCAGTAACTTGGCCGGCTCCATGGCTGGTCTTCAGGCTTCTTTTGATTCAAATCAAAACCCTAATCTATCCCTAATCCTAGAATTACAATAATTTATTTCCGAATAAAATTACAAATAATTTAATTGAGCGAATTTAATGCGATCCATGGAACCATATAATTAACGACCAAATCCATCATCCATACATTCATCATCATGAATCAAATATAAACATCCATAAATGCAAGTGCCTACCCATCACATACATAATTAAATATCATATATTTAATATTGATTATCAAATAATCGGAGCATAAATTAATATAGTCTATAGACCGCTCGATGCCAATTGTTGGTTGCGAATCGAATTCGGCGCGGGAGCGCGCAGCGGAAAAGGCGGATCGTGTATAACAAAAATTTTCATAAAACCTTTGAGATACTCTATAGATTATATTAATTTATGCACCGAATAAATTAATCTCATTAATTCATTTATTAAGAACTCAATTCGAGAAAAATACACAGGAATTTGTCTCGGTTGATAACTTGAGTTCTTTGACCTTGAACAATCCTTGCTCCAAAACTTTGTGTTTAGAAAACCAATGTCTTCCACATCAATTCCTAGAATCCACGAAGGCGTGTGTGTGGGCACACATGAGACAAAAAGATTCTGATGGTAAACACTCGAATTTCCACAAACACCAACGCATGCAGCGATGTGGAATTTTTGGAGAAAAATTTTTCCTTCCTCTCTACTTGAGAAATTCGGCCAGCCTTAACCTTTAGGGCTGAAAAATTTGTTTCAAAATTTCTATAGAGAATTTTCGCCACCTCTAAAATTAGGGCCAAAAAACAATTCCGAAAATTCTCTCTAAAAATCATCTTTTGAGAGAAGTCAAACTTCTAAAGGAATCCAATCTCTATCTCTAAGATAAAGCTTGTTAATTATCTCCTATTTGAATTTGGAACAAAAATCCCTTCCCTTATCCTTAAGGTGGCGGCCACACTAGTAGGGTTTATCCCTATGTGTGGCGCCTATTATAGATAAGGAAGGAAGATATTTTATCCTTTATCCATGAGTCAATTTTAATTCGATTCAAATTGAATTTAAGTCAAACTTAAATTAATTTGAATTCTAAATTGAACAACTTATCAAATAAGTTTAAATGGATAAATCTAGATGTATTCAAATTCAAATTTAAATAATCACATTATTTAAATAATAATTAATTCTCAATTAATTATTTCGAGTGTTTAATTTTAGAATTCCGTAATTCTAAAATTCCCATTTTTCCTCCTCGTATGCGGTAGAATTACTAGGGCGACGAGGGACTTATGGACCTATAATTTCGAGCTCAATAAAATTAATAATTAATTAAACACTTTAATTAATTAATTAATTCTATTAATTCCAATAGTTACTCCACTATAAACTTGGAATTGCACTCTCAAAAGTATAGACATTAATTACTTCTAAACTGCGAAGTGTCCATTTGATATAGTCATTGCATATAGATCAATCCTCCATAAATAATTCATAATTAGAGCCAGGTAGAATCCGTTAACCTCTCTAATTATATCTTTATCCTGAGTACCATTGATTCTCTAATGGACGGTGATTCATAAAACACATTCATGAATCGGAGCTCCTCTTGGTCCAAAGAACCGAATCAACCCTCAAGAGAATTATTTATCTACTTCTTTCTCAAGAAGGAATGGATTCCATCTCGTATAATAACACTCCCAGCTACCTACTTCATCATGTCTCCAAAATACAAGGAATAGGATTCAGGATCTCGAGAACGTGCATCGAGTAAATCAAAAGACTCAAATCCATAAATAGGGAGTCCATTAAGAACTCGTGGATTAAGATCATTCTATATATGACCATCGATAGACTCAATTAGAATTTCTATACTTAACAGAAATTATTAGAAATTCATATTGTGTCTGTGTCCTTGTTCCACATAATCTCATTATCGCGAAATACACTCATTCAATATCTCACCATATTAATGGTCACGGATAACACATGTTCCATTCTAAATGGAATGACATGTATTAATAATGTTTTAATTAAAGATTCGAACTTTAATTAAATTCATTATGAACATTGCTTTTTGATTATTATCCTTGAACATTATCCTCTCATATATAACACTTATATACAATGTTTAAGGTTACATAAATAATCATGGAATTTTCATTGATATTCATAAAATATTCATAAATATATGCACATAAAATAATGAATAAACTCTTTTATTAAATAAATAATAAATATCCTATTACATCTCATGCTTCTAGGACACCATTCCTAACAACCTTTGCTCGGTCACATGACTTAAGTCCATTCGATTACAGTTGGCCATAGCATGTTTGATGAGATTCAAGTTACACCAAATGGATGTGAAAAGTGCTTTCCTAAGCAGGCGATTGAATGAAGAAGCTTTTTGTGGAACAACGAAAAGGCTTTGAGGATCCAAGACATCAAACTATGTTTACAGACTCAAGAAGGCTTTATATGGTCTAAAGCAGGCTCTCGAGGGCATGGTATGAGCGTTTGGCGGACTTTCTTGAAAAGAAAGGGTATATAAAGAAGGAGTTGACAAGACTTTTATTTATTAAGAAGTTTAACACCTGAATCATTATAGCTCGGATATATGTGGATGATATTATTTTCAGTTCTACCTCACAAGCCAAGGTGGATGAATTTGGGAATCAAATGTGATAAGTGCATGAAAATGCACTTAAATTGTTCATAATTGCTAAATAAATTAAGTTTTAATTGAATATTTTCGTGAAATTAATATTTTGAGAAATTATTTGATTTTAATTTAATTTAATTTGTTTTTAGGGAAATAAGACACTTGGGCCAAAACTATAAAGAGAAAAGAAGCCCAAAGCCTATTAGCAAGCAACCAATTTGTCCCCGGCGAGAGCCAAGCCTCACCCACCCGTTGCCACGTGTTGTAAATGCGGTGTGTCATAGGTCCGTGGGCCCCACCCTATCCTTGTGCATACACATGCTTGGCGCGCATAGCCTTCCCACCTGGATGAGTTCTTCTCACGTGCGTGTTAGGCACATTTCCTTTCTTCTTCGCATGGGTCCCATCGTTCGGTGACCCTCCTACCACCTTACGCCACGTGTGCCATGGGACCCGGTGTGCGCAGACGGTTTCTTCATCTTTGTGAATCAACGAGTGTCACATGTCGCAATTGATGTAGGCTGCTCGGCCATTTCTTCATTTCTATGAATCTTGCATGACACGTGTCCTCGGGTGGGGATTCTTCAAAAAGTGATCCGTTTTGGTTCCATTGGAGAGTTTAAGCATTCAATCACATATTAAAGCCTTGTAAATCTAATTTATGGATAAAACGTCCCTTTACATTTTATTTACTGATTACAACATTTTTGCATGGCCCAAAAACTCTATAAATAGGGCCATTGTCAAGGAGTCACATGTAACAGATATTTGTTACATGTTGGGGTGTGTGTCAGATATCAAGCTAGTCCAAAGGAGTCACATGTAACAACTGTCAAGAGGATCATTCGCTATGTTAGTGGAACAACTGATTTTGGTATTTGGCACTCAAATGATACTAATTCACTATCTTTGTTCTTAAATTTCGAGGTATATTTTGGTAACAAATATTGTAATGGTGAGAAAATTCTAAACTTTAAATAATACAATTTATGTATTTAAGCCAAGGATTTTTTTAGAAAATATTATGTTATATTTTGTGACTGAAGGATTTATGAAATTAACATCTGTATTCCTAAATTTTGTAGTAGATTTCAAGCTAAGTTCATGTTTTATGATCAAGTAAATTTGATCGATAAATCCTCACCGTACTTTAAGGCGAAAGAATTTTCAGAACATATATAGTTTGAGAATCTTACTTTTAAGAATCTCCAAGCACGACACAATGTTAACAGCGTAAAAAAAAAAAACGCTTTGACATTTTAAAAAAGAGAAAATCCTTAATTGCCGGATGACTAGGTTGAAGTCACAAGATAAATACTTATAGTAGAAGGGTACAATGTGAGCTCGGGAGTTGACTTTGTTAGAAACAATATCATTCTCGGGATGTAATGCAAAAATTTAAGTTTAGAATTTGTTTAGTCTAGAATAAATTTCAAGACTCGGAACATATGAAAATATTACATAAGTAAGAATTTAATGTGATATTGAAGTAGTCGGGCATTAATATTGAACTGTAAATAAAAAATTAGAAAAGGAACCGTCCGAAACTAGAATTTCTGTCATTAAGTACTTCCATACATCAATTATAATTTGTATCTGATGCAAGGGAAACTTAAGATATTAGACAAAAGTACAATGGGTAGGTTAGAATTTGGTTTGATGAGATGTGATTTGATGGTGGAAGGTGAAGAGAAATCATGACATATGTGATTTGATGGGGGTAAGTGAAGAGTAATTATGATTAAAAAAAAAATTCTCTCCTTTCCTTCATTTGGCCGGCCATGCTTAAGGGGTTTTTAGCAAAAATGTTGGTTAGTTGAGTGTGGGAGAAGACTTCATGACGAGATGAATCAAATCAACTATTTGACAAGAAGGCTTACTTCACTTCTCTCTTGAAGCATCCAAACCAGCCAAGCAAGGGGAAATTAACCAAAAACTTTTCTAATTAAGCTAGCTTGATAGGCTTAATTAAGAGCTAAGAAGAGATCAAGCACAAGTCTATAAATGTTAGACCATTAGTGCAAGCATTAAGTTTGCCCATTTTGCACATTTCCTCTCCTTTTTCCACACACCAAACCCGCCATTCCCTATCCATTGCTTCTCAAAATTTTCTCTCACTCTCCTAAGCCATTAGCAAACATTAGAAGAAGAAGAAGAAGATCAAAGTGTTCTAAGAGGAGTCTAGTCAAGAATTTCTTCAAGGATATAAACTCTAAACCCTCTCTTTCTTATGTTCTAGCAAAGTTTGAGATTTAGACATATTCTTCTCAAATTTTCTTATACTCTTCTAATTCCAAGCCATTAACAAACCTTAGAGGAAGAAGAAGGTGATCAAGTGTTCTAGGAGGAGTGTAACCAAGGATTTCTTCAAGGGTATAAATTATAAACCCTTCTCCACTATTTTCCTACCAACATTAAGTTGTGAATCAATGATGTAATTTGTGGTTCTTGAGGAAATAACTTGTAATAAGGGTGTGTGAGTTTTATGTTGACTTTGTGTGTTTTGAGGTTAGTTTAATTAGTATTATGTGGTATGCTTATGTTTGGTTTAAGTTGTTTATTTTGGGTTGGAGGAAAAAATTTTATGGTTAATTTGAGCGCAAAAATGAGGACCCTAGAACAAGATTTTTAGTATTTCTAAGTTTGAACTTATGGTTCTCAATGTTTTAAACATTTTTCTGTGATAGTGACAAAACTCAATTTTAACTCTAAATGCAAGTTTTAAGTCATTTTACAAAAACAGAGACAGCTGTCTAACAAAATTTCGAAAATAAAAACTATAGCCTCTGTTTTCAAAACGAGGCCTTTAGAGGCTGAATTTTAGCTTTCTCTAAAAACAACAATTTTAGATCTCGATGAGATGAAGAATTGTTCTGAAAAACATTTTTAAAATCGAATTTAAGATGCTTGATAAAACTTAAATTTTAGAAATTGTACAGTTTTAATCGAACAAAACTAATACTGATTGGTTTTCAACAAAAAGGTTATCAAAGAACCCGAGATGAGATTTTAGTAAAGTACTATGGTGTTAGACCTCGTTTAAACGGAAATATTCGTGAAGAAAGTTTTCAAGAAAAAAATCATTTCTTTTAAAAACTTAATAGTTTATCGAGCTAATCATCCTAATGGGTACCTACGAGCCCAACATGTTAGGTCCTTAGAAGTACAAAGATTAGATGTGGGCCCAACGCCTACATTAATTCAGGAGATCCCGTTTGAGTGTAAATTTCAACAGCCTAAGGGTTAGAACACCGTGAATAAGTTTCTAGGCCGAATGGGCCTTAATATCATAACAAATGTAAGGAGGAAAATTATGGAGAATAAGTTACTATATTGGGTAATTAATTTTCAATCTAGGCAAGTCGATGTTAAGGGCAATTAAGAAAGATAAGATTTTGAGGATTAAATAAATTGATCCTTATAGTAGATTATCCTTGATGAAGGGGGGATACATGCCTTAAGAAAAGTGTTAGATTTTCTTCATAAGCTGCTAAAATAGAATAGCAACGATAGTTAATCTTACACTCTCAATGGGTGTTCATTTTCAGAAGTAAGCAAGTAAGAGAATAGGCTATTTGGCGAAAAAATGGATTCGACTCTGTAAAATGCGGTAAGTAGGAATCTCGCCTACAAGATGAGCAGATTTTAAAGAAAAAGTTACACATGTTATATAGGCATGTTTATACTTTATGTATTGTATGTGATGCCATGTCATATTGTATATATCTTAATAAGTCAAGAAGAACTTATAAGAATAATCTCGGTTGAGTGTCGTACCCGACCTACGAGAGAGAGGTAACTCAGCTCCGCATTGAGAAGAAAATAATAATAATAATAATGTCCTCGAGAGGATGGCATTCAATTCAGTTTATAATCACGGTGTCGTTGGGGACCTTCCAAACCCTCACGTCCCGATGATTGCGCAAGCAAGTAATACGAAGCTTCGGGGCCCATCGAAGAAAGATGAGATAAGATAATAAGACTCGATAAGACATCATAATTAAGCATAATCGGCTTATGCATATTTATTCATGTGAACTTACGGTGATTTTGCGAGAGATAGTTCTTACTTGCTGAGTGAAAGCTCATTCAGATATGTTCATCTTTGAGGTAAGAAACCTATCGACAATTCTTGAAAGGTAGTGGCGGCGGGGATTTAATGGTGGAGATCATGGAATGGATATCGCCGCAATTATTTCCGTATGTCAGTTTTACGTTATAAAGAGTTTTGCTAATTATGATTCTAAAACTATATGTTAAATAGTTTTGTGGATTATGACTGTAAGCAAGCAAGTTTTAAGGATTAAGTATATACATATAGATATATCTATATGCTTTAAAAAAAGATATGTTAAGGTGTGTATATTTTAATCAAGAAAGCAATTTAAAACTTATGTCTACTATAAGACTTTTTTTTTAAATTGTTCCGCAAATTTTAAGAAATTCGAGCAAGTACAAGTTAATTTCAGCTATAGTGACGGCCACCTAGGAGGGTCGTCACAGATATAAAATTTTGATAATTTTAGTAGAATAATCCTTTTTTATAGTTCTTTTTTTTTACCTTAGATATCGAAGAAATTAGGGAAAAATCAGAAATACCACTTAAAATGATACAAAAAAATATTATTTATGTCACTTTATTAAAAAATATATATTATTATCATTCATTATTATTAGTAGTCTAAATTGTAGCACATGGCTAAGTTATTTGGTTATTATGATGTCTATATGCGGATTGGACAATCTCTTTTTTAACTAATTTTTAGAGATGAGTTTTACCCAAAATTATTGATCAACTACCATTATAATTCTTCACGGCATTAGGTACAAGAATAAAGTAGGTTTAGATAATCATGCAAAAATTATTGCAACCTATAGTCTAGATAATTTAAGATTAATGCTATATATGTTAACAAGGGAAGAAAGAAAAGAAAAATGATAAAAAGAAGTGACAAAAAATAAGGTTTTTTATTTTTCCTTTGCATTGTTTAATATAATGATAGAAAAAAGATAATTAATTGACCTTCTCTTGTTGTTTGGTATTGCAAATGAAATTAAAAGCACTACAAGAAAAAGTGGTTTTTGCGACGACATTTTGTCGTCGCAAATAATAGCATTTGACGACACGCCGTCGCAAATATGTCATATAAAAGAATAGTCATAAATAATTTATTTGCGACGAAATAGTGTAAATCGCAAATGTATTTGCGGCGACGACATTTATATTTTGCAACGACCGTCGCCGCAAATAATTCGTTGGTTAATTTGTCTGTTTTAAAATTATTTGCGGCGACGTTTTGAAAAAAAAAGTCGTCATAAATAATTCAATTTTTTGCGACGACAAGTTAAAATGTCGTCGCAAAAAGTCGTCGCAAATAGTGAACTTTTGTACGACGACATTTATAAAAATGTCGTCATAAAAAAAGTCGTCGCAAATAGTCACCTTTTGTGCGACGACATTTATAAAATGTCGTCGCAAAAGGTCGTAAGTAAATAGTCAACTTTTGTGCGGCGATTTTTATAAAATGTCGTCAAAAAAACGGAATTAATTTTTTTTTCCGATTATTTTTAAAAATGGCAATTAAATAATTTTTAATAATTTTAATTAAACATTATTATATAACATACTAAATATAATTTATTAAGATAAATTAAAAAGTAAAATATAAATTAATATTAGAAACAATAAATCTATATAAATTTACAAAATATGTTATGAATACTACATAAAGTGCATATATAATGTTCAACAAAATATAAAAAAAGTCGCCGCAAAATACGGTGAAAAATCATACAAAACTATTCATCTAAGTTTGCAAAGATCGCCAACAGTCGTCATCGTCGGATCATCATCATCGAAGGAGGCGGAGGGCGTATAGATTAAGCGGTTCTCGGGCGAGAAATCGTAGGTAATTGGATGTTAGGCTGCATTCTAGACCATAACTCTAACATCTTTACCGATTGTCATAAATCTTCATCTGCTTCTCGATACGATTTCTTTAAATAATGATCCATACCTTGCGACATCGAGGTTGGTGATGATGTTGCGCCCGAGAATGAACCGGCCGGATGAAGGAGAAGCCCCAGAGTAATGCTTTTGGGAAAGCATCGGACCCACTCCTTTCTTATGTCCTCTACTCGTGCCAAGAACCCGCTCCAAAATCCTATGCTCATCAAGGGAGATCCATCGGCGCTTGTAGTAGTACATGTTCTATGTCTCTCCTCCTCCAGTGTGTTCTATATAATAAGACATTATAAGTATTTTACGTGCACTAAAATAACTATTTTAATATATAAAAATTTAACAAGAAAAGAAAAAATGCTTACAAAAGTACGCTCAAGATCGGTATTAACCCAAGAGTCCCATGACGATGCATGTCCGCCTAATTGTCTATAGCAGACATCGGCTCTTGGGTCTCTGTCTTGGCCTGTGAAATAAATTACATATATTTATATTATTAAACTCTAACTAAATTTTAAAAGATAACGACTTATTTTCATATAATCCAAAATTAAAACCTGTAAAAAAACAATTTTAAAAGGTTTCGCACACCATAACTGCAAGATGTGCCACCCGAACACAAATCATAAATATATAAATACGATAATGATCAAAAAATAAATGTACTAACCTTCTTCTGCGATCTTTGCGGTATAGTAGCGACCATGTATGCTTGGATACCTTAGGTTGCTGCGATTACTTTTATTTGTCTACGATATTTTACATTTATGATTAACTATAATAAGTAATAGTTACTTGAAATTATGTATTAAAAATCATAAAGTTCTAACATATGTATAATTACTTGAAATTTGTCGCCGGAGAACCTATCGCAACAACGATCCCAATGAGCTTTATTTCTCATATTAGCCGGGAGAGTTTCTCGACCGCATCGTTTGTAGTAGCGGTGCAAGGAACTTTTCAGTCCTTGTAGCACTTTGATGCCTCCTTATCAACAACGGACCCTCGAATGCCGTTCTTGTAGTTATAGTCCACGTCACTAACGTCCTTCCAAGCATCGTGGAAGGGCTCGCATATGTCCCCGGTATGAATACCAACCGCACTTTCAAACCGGGCACCATATTTACCAAGCGCCTTCCACGTACCTCCCGCCTCATCAAATTCCTTTGTGATCTTTCCGTCTTGCATGACCTTTTGGGCAATTTCAAAACCTTTTGCCCCACCTCGACCCTACGTTGTCGAGGTTCAGGTCTTGTAAGCATTTGAAAGCATTTCAAATCAACATGTATTACTACATTTATTTACTATATAATAGAGCGAGGCAAAAAGTCGAATAACATACCCGGACTCACGATTGGGCGGGGACTCTGTGAGGACCGGGAGGTGGTTGTGCTCCACACGAAGATCCGGTAGCAGGTCGCTAATGTTCCGACCATCAATATCTATGATAAAATTAAAAGAAAAGCACAATATTAATAACATTTATAAATTCAATGAAAATAGCAATATTAAAACGAAATCATAATAAAAGCGACAAAGATTACTCTCTTGTAGTTCTACTCATCGTCATTTGCTACATTGTTGATTCTCGACATCATCATTTATGTCATCATCGTCTTGATTCGATGACTTCATCTTCAACGTACTCCTCAAAAGTTTCATCGTCTTCATCATTAATAAAGTCATCACCTACGGAGACTTATCTTTCATAATTGCATCAACATCGGAAGTGACAACATTAGGCGCTCCATCATCTCGATTCAATACAAATGAGTCAATCTCTGGTAGTTCCACTACTAACTCAATATTTGTTGATTGTATCCTGGGCTATCATCACGTCATCATTGATGGGTTCCGAAATGTCCCAAATATGGCGATGTTCAAGTGTTCTACAACCTTCCGTTTGGACCGTTAAATAAATCATCTCGTAAAAAACTTGTTCAAACCATGCGATGCAAGTATGAAAGGTTCGTTCTCGTGCCGGTCTCTTTTTAACGAAAACACTAACTCTATTTTTGTAGTTTTGAATCCTTTTCTTTCCGGACGAGTGTCAAACCACGGACATTTGAAAAGCGTAATGAATTGTCATTCAAGTACGATGACTCATAAATGTCCTCCAAAACTCCATAAAACATTTGGTTATCGGTCCATGAACACAAACACCACTATTTTGAGTGCTTGATTCATATCCCGATTGCGTGTCGAAACTTTACACCGTTGACCACACAACCAGGATAACTTCGACATGAGAAGCTTGAACCACTTGAAAGCGAAAATATTTGATCATTTGCTTCTGGTTCATTCTGCTTTCGAATATTGAAAATCTGAAATGAGACATGAATATTTTATAAAACGTCACTTTTTAATGACTTAACAATGTTAATGCAAATTAATTATAAACGTACCTTATTCTTAAACCATTTTGGAAACTCTTTCGATTGAATTTCATCCAATGGTATGATTCGGACCGTCGGTATCAATCTCTTTCCTATGGTCTTTGTTTAAAAGAGAATGAAAATAAATCACATAATTGTATATGATGCGACGCAATCTATGAACAATTATGTGACAAAGGTGAAATGTCGTACTCAATGAACTGCTGAATTTACGAGCAGATTACGTAGGACGTACCACTCGCTTTCTCTCGCAAACCCATTATCCAATGTGACAGGGTCATCTTCCCAATTGGCCGACAACGAGTATCAAATACGTAAATCTTTTTAACAATACGCTCTTCATCGTCTACCCAATTTCGGCAAGCCGGTTAAACCGTGTTTCAACTCGATTAAATACATTGAACAAAAAGTCGAGCTTCGTTGACAATGTAAGCCTCAAAGCAATCGAACCCTCGGGGCGTGCACGATTCTTGACATATTTCTTTAACGATCCAAGAAAACGTTGAACGGATACATCCATCTTAAATGAACCGGTCCTCCTCGAATGGCTTCTTGGGCAAGTGTATAACTAAATGTACCATTATGTCAAAAACGCAGGAGGAAAAATTGTTTCTAACTTGCATAAAATAACCACAATATCTTGTTGAGCTTTCTCTAAATCACTTTTCCCCAATGTCCTGGAGCATATTAACTCAAAAAAAATTACTCAATTCTGTTATTGCATCAACGATCTCTTTCTTCATGAATGGTCGTAGCCCGTTGGCAATAATCGTTTGCATTATGATGTGACAATCATGCTATTTTAGCCCAGAAATTTTATTTTTCCCATCGATCACATTTTTCTTTAAGTTTGAAGCAAATCCATCAGAAACCCACCGATTTTAAAAATCACAAAATTTTTTACCGTCGTCGGGAGATAGTGTATAAGACGATGTGGTTTCATCCAACGATCACCGTCTTTGTACAAATGCAACTCCTTGCGCACCCCATATTTTGCAGATCGATTCTCGCCTTATCCGTATCTTTACTTTTTTCCGTCAATGTCAAGAATTGTGCCCAACAAACTGTCGTGATACATTCTTCTCAATATGCATAACATCTAAGTTGTGACGTAACGACAATGACTTCCAATACGGCAACTCCCAAAAGATACTCTTCTTTGTCCAATTAAGCTCGCTTGCATGTCTTTTTTCGTTTCTTCCCACCATACTTGTCATGTTTACCGGGCAATTTGCGGGACACATTTTGTAGTTGAGCTAAGATTTGGTGTGAGCAGATTTTCGAGGAGGAGGAGGTCGTTTTTCTCAACCGTACCATCAAATTTTTTTATTTTTCTCATCCCATGTTTAATAGGAAGCCATCGCCGATGGCCAACAAAACAAGTCTTACTTGTTATCCTCTTTGAAGGAGTTGCATCGTTGCAAGTTGGGCATGCTAAATAGCCACGACCACTCCATCCGGATAAACTACTACGAGCGGGAAAATCGTTAATTGATCATAAGTAACATAGCTCGTGATCCTGAAATGAAGTATTCAAAGCGCATCACGTACAATTACTCCATTATTCCACAAATCTTTTAACTCATCCACAAGAAGCCTTAAAAAACATCTATGTCCTTTCCGGGTGCATTTGGGCGGGGAATCAACAATGTCAACATCTTATAAGGATCTTTAGTGCATAACCACGGAGGCAAATTGTAAGCCGTTAAAACCACCGACCACATCTTTGTATGAGAGGCTCATGTTACCGAGCGGATTGAAACCATCAGTGCCAACCCCAAGCGAACGTTTCTCGGCTCACGTGCAAATTCGGATATTTTCATCTATTTCCTTCCATTCAATCCCATATTTGGATGACGCATTAAATCCTCATCATTTGAACGGCCACGCTGGTGCCACGTCATATCTTTAGCCGTGTGACGAGAACCGTATAGACGCTTCAATCGATCTGTTAACGGGAGATAACGTAGTACTTTCCACGGGACTTGTTTAGTACCCTTTGTCTTCTTTTTCTTCCAACGCGATGTTTTACATACAGGACAAGTTTCTAGATCAGCGTTCTCTTTCCAAAACAAAGCACAATCGTACTTGCAGACATGAATTGCTTCGTAACCCAATCCAAGTTTACTCAGGAGCTTCTTCGACTCATAATGAGAAGAAGGTAACTTCACATCCGAAATGCATCTTTCAATAGACTTAAAAGCGGCATCCATACACTCATTAGGCCACTTGTATAACACTTTTAAATGCATCAATTTCACTAAGAAATTTAAAGATGAATACTTAGTACAGCCCGGATACAATCCCACCGAAGTTCGAAAGTAGATCCTTAAATTCAGAGTATTGCACGTCTTCTATATCCACATGCGTCTCATCGAACATTCCACGGTCATCATTAATCCCAAAGAACGTCTTCTAAGGCGCAAACATCTCATCTTGGTTGATTAACTATTGGGTCTACACCGAAACCGCCTCTACTTCACCATGGTGAATCCATGTTCTATACAATGGATCGAAACCATATCGATGTATATCGCCCTCACAGTTTTCTTTGGATGCATTAAATGGTTTCTACATTTCATACAAGGACGGTGATATGGCCAAGTGAAGTTTGATAATTTTTGCGACCTCAATAAAAGCAGATAACCCATTCCAATATTCGTCCGACAATCGATTCCTCAAAGAAGTCCAACTTTTGTCAATCGGCATTTCAACTATAAACGACAACGAGACATAACAATTTATTAATGTGTTCAGTTAATTTTAATTTTATTCTTAATTAATATTTTATTCTTAATTAACACAATTAAGATTTATTAATTAAATTGTGTTAATTAACTTATTAAAATTCTGGTTTCCTAAATTTTGCCTAACTAAATTTTGGCAGCATAACGACTTATTTTTCACATAATCCAAAAATCAAAACCTGCAGAAAAATAATTTTAAAAAATTTCGGCACACCATAGCCGCAAGATGTGGCCACCCAGAACAAGAATCATAAACATATATTAAATTTTAACATAATCATGAATTCATACAACTATCACAATTTTAAGCTAAATAAATATAAAAACTTACAAAGTTCAAACCCACTAAGCGGGGCTGAAAATAGAAGGATTACGTCGGAGGAACGTGCAAACAAGGACGAGGGCGAAAACTCAAACGCCTACATAAATACATCAAATTAAAACATCAAACATAATTTTCAAACATCAATATTAATATTTTATTAACATCTAGAGAAATATGTAAACACAATAATAAGTATAATGCCTAAAAAAATATTTTAAGTTCTAAGTATAATCTAAGTCATAAATATAATATACTCATCTAATTCTAAATTCTACTCATTTAATTTCAAGTATAATGTTTAAGAAATAATTTATGTGTATATATTAATGCTTATTAATGCTTAAATAATTTTATATTAATGCTTAAAAAAAAAAAAACTTCTGTGTATATATATACACACCTGGGGCGGCGGAACGGCAGGGGGGGGCGGGACCGGGGCGGCGGGAGCAGGGCGCTGGAATCACGGCGGCGGGAGGGAGCCGGCGGTAGTGCGGCGGCGCGGTGTCGGCGGCGGCGGCGGCGGGTTGTGACGGGAAAGGGAAAGAAGAGAGAGAGGGAAGGGAAGAGAGAGGACAAGGGGAAAGAGGGAAGGGGAGGGCCGGCCGGCGGCAGGGGGAGGCGGCGGCGGCGGCGGCGGTGGAAGGAAAGGTGAAGAAGAGAGAGAGAAAGAAGGGAAGAGAGAGAGAAAGAAGGAAAAAGAGAGAGGGACAAGGGAAGAGAGAGGGAAGAACGAGAAGAATGGCCGGTGGCCGGGAGCGGGAGTGCCGCGACGGGCGACGGGAAGAGGAGGCGTGAGGGATAGGAGAGAGATTTCGGGAGGTATTTGCAGAGAGGTCGGGAGAAATGGAGAAGAAGAAGGGGCGGATTTAATTAGTTTGATTATTTGCACGACTTTGTCGCCGCAAATACAATTAAAATGTCGTCAAGAATAATTGTTATTTGCGACGACATTGTCCTCAAAAAACCCTTGATGTCGCCGCAAATAAATTTTTTCCCGCCTAACTGGCTCGTCAAAAGAGTATTTGCGACGACAATGAAAATGTAAATCGCAAATAAATATTTTTCCCGCCCATTCCTCATCGTCTAATACATTTTTTGCGACGACAACAAAAAAATGTCGTCGCAAATAATTTTCCATTATTTGCGACGACATGTCGTCGCAAATAACGTGGATTGTCGTCGCTAAAAAGTTTGATAATTCGCGCGAAAAATCCGCGCCATGGAAATTTGCGCGGCAAAATTATTTGCGACGACACAAAAATTATTTGCGACGACTTTTTAATTTTTGTCAACGGGAGATATTTGCGACGACATGTCGTCGCAAATAGTGAAATATTTGCGACGACAAATGTCGTCGCAAATGTGTATTTTTGTTGTAGTGAAGGTTAGAATTGGTCATTTTTGCGAAATCATCATTTCACTCATCTTTATTCTTACTTTCTTAAGATTTTGGTAATAGATGGGGATATTTTGATAATTTTTCTTCCATAATCCTTTTGTTAGAATTCTCTCTTTACCTTTCCCCTTGAGAGAGAGAAAAAAAAAATTATGGATCTAATAAAGATTTTAATCTCCTTAATTTTTTTTCCTTCCAAGAATCTTGCCAAATAAATTAGTGTATGTTTAGTATATGGGTTTGTTATAGTGCAAATCTATAGTTTTGGTCTAGCTGCACTATTTTTTTCTTACAAAAATTTAAATTTCAAAAGTCATAATTAAGAGGGAGAATTTAGTAAATAGCATATTTATAAAACTAAATGAAATAAATAGCAGATTTTAAAACTATTTAAAGTAAATAGTAGTTTACGTGGTAAATGATTCATTTACCACGTAAATGGGTCATTTACGACTAGTGAAAATACTTTTTCACATAAATTTTCTTTTTAAGACTAGTAGAAAAAAATTTTTCTATATAAATAAAGATTTTTTAAAATTTTTTACAATGTAAGTTATTTTTAATAGTCATAAATGACTCATTTACCACATAAACTACTATATACCTCAAATAGTTTTAAAATATGCTATTTATTTAATTTAGTTTTAAAATTGCTATTGGATACAATTTCCTTAATTAAGAACCCCGATTTAAACTCATACACCAAACAGGCCCTTACCTTTTCAATTTGAATATAAAATCTCTCTACCTTCCTTGTCTTTGATAGGGGTGTTCACGGATCCTAATCCGCAATCCGATCGAACTGCGGATTAGAAGAATTCTAATCCTTGTCAAATCCAAAACCTTTTTCGGATTGGACTCACAGATTCTGATTTCAACCTTCAAAAATATAAATTAATAAACATCCATACAAAATAAACACAACATGAAATATTAATACACATCTAAATTGTTATTCAAGCAAAAAAAAAAAAAAAAAAAAGATCTAGATTGTTACAAACCAATTAACAATAACAAAATAGATTCAGTGAAACTCAAAATGAAATCTTCATTGTTACTTTAAAGTAATTCAACATCCACAAATACTTGAGTTTTCTGCAAAAGTAACAAAAACATACCTAAGTTTCCAAACAAAGATATGCATGAGTGCTTTTAAGCATATACCAGATTTAAAATATATATATAAAAAAAATTAAACTTAAAAAGTTTTTACATATAATTATATATATATGTATATATGGTTTTAGATTCGTGAATTTCACGGATTGGAAAGTGTTTAATCCACAATTTGATCGAAAACTTTTGGATTAGAAAAATCTCAATCCGTGTATAATCCAAAACCACTTTTAATCCGTTCTAAAATTTCATATTAAATTGGATTTCACGGATCAATCAAATTCATGAATTTTCTGAACACCCCTTTGGTTTCCTCCCGTTTTCCATCTTTACCAAACACTACGTAAAGCGTATATTAGATATTCACATTTCATGCGTGATTGTTATGGTAGACTCGTTAATAAATTAACTGGTACACTTTGCAAGATTAAAATAAGAGGATCCATTTAATTCAGATCATATGGTCTCTAGATTCGAGTTTGCATAGAAGACGACTGGGTGAGTGAAGTCAAAGAGCTCATTACTGCCTTTGATTTTTATTTTTTATTTTTAAAAGCTCAAACTACCAGCGAACACTTTTATGTCCTATTCATTTTACCGATTCGAGTTTTCTTTATAGTGAAAAGCTCTAATAAACAATCACATCATTTTTTTTTTTTTTTTTTTTTTTTTTTACAGTAAAAACTCTCACATAAAGTCATATCTCAACTCAAATTAAAACTCGAATCAGCGAACTTAACGGGTCTTAATAACTACTGATTTAAATATCATTATCAACAATGGCTTCTTATTTTATTTTTTATAAGAGAATCTATGACAATGACCCATGATATTTGCATTACCGGTACCCAATCTAACGGCTGACATTCAAGAAGAGATGAAAAGGTGTGGTTTATAATAATGTTAATGTAAGACACACTACACCAGATTGGAATCTCAACTGCACCCTCGACTGCACGAGAAAATCAGGATATTTTTTAGAGAGATAAATTTAAAACTTTTTCCACAAAGGGCAACGAAATTAGAGAGAGGATATTGGACCTAATTAACAGCAGAGGCACATGTTTTTCCCTTTGGATTTTCCTAATTTTTGTTTATGAAAAATCACATAATTGTTCCAACAAAATTTTATTTTCATCCATAAAAAAAGAAGGAAAAACCTAATTAAACAGTTTTGAATCACAAACGAGAAAAGCTTCGCAAATTTATAAAACTATAAATTAGTAAGGAAAAATCCTTGGCGATGTTGATGATTTGAAGAGAGAGATTTCAGATCTGAATCACTTCCCCATGCTTTATATGTAACAACTCGGTTTTCCGAGCCATTAATTACCATGACTTCTACTTATTTTAATTGGAAAATTAAACCCTTTAATCTGTTGGACGTAAACTTAATTACCAAAATTTCAGAGATTTTTTTAACCTCTTTTAATTTTAAATTTTCCTTTCATTTACTCTCGCGGATTTGTGAAATAAAACTTTATGAACTATGCGTGGGAAACCTTACCGAGATTTTAACTAGTAATAATATTAATATTACAACCTAAGTCCAATAATAGTCAGAATGTGTCAAGTATTTTTAAACAGAAACTAGTAAGTCTATTTCTTCAAAAGCATTTAGATTAACGTGCATGGAAATTTCGTTGCATGGTGGTATCTACACTTTTGCCTCCGCCATCCACATCCGCTTCAAGGCAACATTGCTACCGATTTACAACTTTCTTGCCAACAAAATTTGTGAGTAAAAGTTGAACAAGTACAAACAAATCTCATAAAATATTTGTATAATAGGGATAATTTCAATTTGATATCTTGTATTATAGAGAAATCGTCTTTTAGTACCTCATATTTTTTTATATAATTTTAAATTAGCAACTCAGCGTTTTTAAAAAAAAATTGATTTTTGATAAATTTTTCCTTTTTAATAATTTTTGATTTGGTAGACCGGGGATTACTAATTCCAATAAGCTTTTTTTTTTTTTTTATAATTTAGGGTGAGGAGATTAGAACTCGACAGTAGGTTTGTTGGAGTATATGAAATAGAAATTAGTTTATGAAATTCGTTTATTAATGTACACATTATCCAAATGAGCTGTTCAACATGCACTCATATAATGTTTATTTCCATTCAAGATCCAAGGCTTAACAACGCTGATCAAGGTTCTTTGTGTATAGCTTGGTTGTTTGTGCTATGGAGGTTGGATCGATCGCATGTTGGGTGTCGCTTGCGCGGAGGAGCAGAGCGTGATCTCGCGTAGACGGGTGGGGCAATCGGAGCAACGAAGAGCAGTGACGAAATGAGTGCTACCTCTATCAGACAATAAAATTAATACAACGTCAGAGAGGGGGGAGTTTAATTAGTTGGGTTTGAATTTGTCTTAAATTTTGTTTTTTTGTACCTTTATCATGTAAACAAAGGAATTCTGCTCAACAAAAACAACAAACTGTAACGTAGTAATGCACGGCCTTATTCATATTATATTAACTTGACATTAGAGCTTACAAGCCTCCTCATTAGCACACATCTTATTCAAACAGTGAAAACATCACATGAAATGCATATTATAAATAAAAACATACACTTGGATTTTGACATAGTTGACGATCATAAAGAGATATTAGGCTTTTGCAGATCCCAAACCATCCTCATGAATTCCTTTGCTTGGCCGTGGCTCAAATTCATCTTTGAATCATTTCTCTTCTATGGGAACAACTTTTTCTCTTGCTTGTCATACCATAGCAGGTTTGGTTGTGGCTCAAAATCATTAGCAAATGATTTCTCTTCTTTGGACACGTCCTTTTTCCCATCATAAAAAAAGAGATTTGGTTGTGGTTCAAAATCATTTGCAAATGATTTCGCATCTCTGGAAACAACTTCTTTCCCATACTTATCATACCGAAGGATATTTCGTTGTGGTTCAAAATCATTTGCAAATGATTTCGCATCTCTGGAAACAACTTGTTTTCCATACTTATCATACCAAAAGAGATTTGGTTGTGGTTCAAAATCATTTGCAAATGATTTCGCATCTCTGGAAACAACTTGTTTTCCATACTTATCATACCAAAAGAGATTTGGTTGTGGTTCAAAATCATTTGCAAATGATTTCGCATCTCTGGAAACAACTTGTTTTCCATACTTATCATACAAAAAGAGATTTGGTTGTGGTTCAAAATCATTTGCAAATGCATTCTCATTGATAAGCTCGCGAATTGCCTCTGGCATAGGATGGCCTTTCATGGTGTTTAACCAGTATTTTGATGCTGGATATTTTCTTGACTCTGTTGGTCCTGCAAAAAACTTAACAACGAGGAATAGTGTCAACGATTATGATTATTATTGTGAAACTTGTCCAAGCATAAATATGGACATGAAGATATAACATTTTGCCCACGTAATATATATCTGATAGCATCACAAGTCTAATATGTGATCCAAAAGCTACTATAAATATTCTAAATATAGAATTAGAAATTATCCAATATTCGTCGGTGTATTTATAGGTCTTGTTTGGGAGACATTTCTTTGTGTCCTTTGTTTTTTTTTTTTTTTTTTTCTCTATTTATTTTTTCCCTTATTTTGAAATTAACATGGATATCCGGAATGTCAGAATTTTATTCTAATAATTAGTATGTAAAGTCACATCGTTGCAATGTTTGGTAAGAGAGTGTTTCTTAATTACTGTAGAATCAGGAATTCTAAAAGGTAGCAAGACCAAAAATGCATTGTGCATATAAATAATGGTAAAAATTCAGCAACAATGAAATGAAATGTAATGGTAAAATGAAATGTAATGTAATGATTTCTTCCTCTTGTATCACAAGAGAATGCAATTCATGATTACGTTACATAAAAAAGTGCATGCTAGTTAGAATAACAGAAAGGGCTCACCAATACAAGTGGAAGGATATGGAAGAGAACAGAACTCATATTAGGAAGTCTCATGACTACAATGATACTGTTGCACCGAAAAATAGTCCGTTTGGTTCAGGGATTGAATCATATGATTTGAACCATTTTCGATTTACGTGGATTTTTGTGAGAGAAACCACTGTAGCGAACCACGGATCATGATTCGAATCGGGGGGACGAATCCCCAACCAAACATCCCCAAGTCGTTTGAATTTGCATGGGGCATTCAACCTAGCTATTTATAGAAAAAGAGACCAGCAATAACTATGTGATGTATAATTTTTCTTAATTCTTCATAATCACGTGTGCACTGTCTTTTTCACCAACATATAACACGACTAATTAAGCATTTATGCATATTCAGCAAAGAAAAAAAAAAGCATTCAGCATGATGAAACGCATTTGCAATTATTTATTTCTCGGTTGCAAAATAAAAAATAAAAAGTACCTTATTTAATTGATTTGATGGCATAAAATACAATACATTTCATAAGCTTAAAAGTATGGGGATGTATGATTTTATAACGATAATTTATAATTATAAAAACGGATCGACAAATAAATAATAAAAAAGTAACATAAATTATACAACTAAGCATTTATGCATGATGAATCATAAGCAATTATTTACTTTTCAATCTTCTTTGATACTTAGGCTATCATATATGTTCTAATATTGACTCGAATATTTATGCATATTATCTCATTCGATGCTCGAGAGAGTTAATGAGGTCATACCCCTTAATCTTAGAATTGTTTGGAATTGGCTAGTATTTACCAAATTAGAGGAACTTGGGAAGAGTGAGTGGAATCAAGACTCTAGATATATTTATGTATAGAAGTTTTCATATTTTATTTTATTTTCGTATTTATATTTGGTTTAGTTCTATTTTTATTTCTTTTAGTTTAGTTGTCTAGATAAAGTTGAGTTACAATAATCGCAGTACTTAGCGGTAATTTAACACTCAATCCCTATAGAGACGATATTAGATCTGTGTCATTTCAGTTTAAGTTTTTTAAAAATATATATTTTTTAATACCTTTAGTATTCAAATTGATTAATTTTTCTTATGTTTTTCTGCGAAGTTTACTATATCTACACATTTTATGTTAAATTAAGAAAAAAAAACTATATAAAGGCCAGTAAAGGGTCATTACATGTAGATATTGGAATATATATAGCATATTTGTTTTTGCAAGTTAAAAGTTCAAAAGGACAAAGAATTATAATACATTGTTGGACAAAAACGCACTGGCAATCGTGTAAAATGAGAAGAAAAAAAATTTTGGTAATCGATAATGAGCTAATTCATGAACTGTCCATTAACATTTAATCTAAAAATTTGACATGTATCATTGATAAGACGTTATCATGCATCTGAGCTAACATTTTCAATTCTCAGTCCTCAAAGATTTAATTTAATATGCTTTGGTAATTTTAATATTGCAGTGCACCATTTATTATCAACAGTGGATTCCCTAACTTAACAGTGTATGATTTGTTCATTTGAAAGTGATTTGTTCTTTTTGAAGAGTAATTATATGAAGAATTTCTGATTCTTTCTTAGAAGATTAGGATATTAGAACTAATTATTCTTGTCAAGATAACACTTCAGACGTTTGTTTTAATTTCTTCATAACTAGTTAGAACTTTCTTGATTGAGAAAATATTAAAGATAGTTGAGTAAGACTTAAACTATCTCTTATAATTCAATTCTGTGGAAAGGATTTAAAGACTTTTTAGTTAACAGTACACAAATAAAAAAGACAATAATTGTTGCGTACAATAATTGTCAATAAATGTACAATAATTGTTGCGTCATAAATGACAATAATTAATTTTCTTTTACAACGTTATAGTCCCCAAAAAATATCTGCATAGATTGGAATTTACGCCAACCTTATTCATGCACTGTCAAGATGAAAAAAGCAACTTGCACATACTGTGAACAAAAAAATAAAATAAATAAAATGAATGTTTTATCCCAAAAAAAAAGTTGGAAAAGGCAAGTTATGTGTGTGTATGTATGTATATTGATAATTTAAAAGGTGATATATTGTATTTATGTCATCACATCAATAATTGTACATTCCCTTACTATAAAACAACTAATCACGTTAAATGACTGCATAAAAAAAAAAAACACATTTAAATGACTAAATAGTGGTTCTATGCATACATCTCAAATTACTTTTTGAATATTTATATTAGGTCCCTTGATCTTAGAATTGTTTAGAATTGGCTACTATTTACCAAATAGGAGGAACCTAAAAAGAGTGAGTGAAATCAAGACTCTAGATATATTTGTGCATAGAAATTTTCATATTTTATTTTATTTTATTTTTGTATTTATATTTGTTTTAATTTTAATTTTATTTTATTTAGTTCAGTTGTCTAAATAAAATTAAGTAACGATAATCGCGATACGTAACAGTAATTTAACACTCAATTTTTGTAGAGACGATACTCACTCACTATTAATTATAAAAACTTGACACCATACGTTTGCAGGTGAACACTAGCTTCGTCCCTGCTCATGGAATGATACTCTAGGCCTACTACTTTATTACCAGTTTAAGGTTCCGGGCACTTGCAAATTTTTCGCAACAATCTAATCATTTAACATGGTAGGTGTTGACGGTTAGATTTCGTCAACAATAAACCTGCCGGATTACCTTGGGGTTTCCCTTCGGATTACCGGCTTATGGTGTAATGGAAGTGTAGATACTTGTTTAATTTTAGTATTTGTAGGTTAATGAACTGTATATAAGTGAACAAGAGGAATTTTATAGTGGTTCACTCTTTAAAAAGAGCTACATCCACTTTGTAAGTATTGTATTTCTTTTGAGAGGATAACAATTTTCAAGTTGTGTTTTTCTTTTTCCTATTTTTTTTCTTCCCCCCCCCCTTTGGGGGGTCTCTATCCTTTTATACTGGGCTTTTCTTCATCTAGGGGATTTCTTTGATAGGTGGATACACTCAAGTGCTTCCTTGGTAGGCCCAGAGGTAGCCCACTAATTAGCACTGTTCACTCAGCCAATTAGTCTTCTGTTACGGCTCTGTGACTCTCCGTAATGCTTTCCTGTCCCCTACGGTGCGGTTTGAAAACTTGTAATTAATGCTGTCAAAACCCTCTCACTTTCGCACGCAATCTGCCGTGTTTTAAAGGGACGTTCCCCTCGTCGCCAGCGCTGTTTAGCCTCTCTCGTCCTTTCTAGCGATCTTTTCTGCGGTCGAGGGATCCTGATGCCCTGATCCAGGCGGTGTTATCCGTCGACGCCATATGGGGTCGTCGCCCTAATCTAGACTTCATCTTCGGGCTTTGCAACTGACCTTGAGGGGAACGAAGCGTCGAGGGTTGTGTGCTTGGTGGAGAGCAAGTGTAGCCACGTGTCGTGGTGCCGTTGGCCCAAGTGTCCATCACATTTTCCCACAACCAAGTGGGTATATCATAATCGGTGGTTGTCGATTGATTCCACGACCAATTAACATATGTTGAATAAAATGTGATTTTTTTATACAATCATTTAATAAAACGTACAATGATAGGTGTCCTGATCATAGAAAATGTAATTTAACAATTTTTCTTTTCCAACATGCTAGTGCAGAGATAAGATCAGCGTACATTCCCATTATTAAACTGGTTCACTGGTTCTTAATTTTTTTTTAGCTTTGTTTATTTGACTATGTTTTGTTAGGTTAAAAAACAATATGGGTGTCATTTAATTTTTTTTAATATATATACCGTTAGTATTCAAATTGATTAATTTTTAATATGTTTTTCTGCGAATTTTACTATATCTACACATTTTATGTTAAATTAAGCAACAAAAAAAAAAAAAAAAAACCATAAAGGCCTGTAAAGGGTCGTTACATGAAGATATTGGAATACATATTGCATATTTGTTTTTGCAAGTTAAATGTTGAAAAGGACAAAGAGTTAATTCATGTAAAAAACACAATCGACAATAGTGTAAAATGAAAAAAAAAAAAAATGATAATCGATAACGAACTAATTCATAAACCGTTCATCAACATTCAATCTACAAATTGGACATGTATCATTGACAAGACGTTATCATACTTGATTGATCGGATAAACCAACATTTTCAATTCTCACTCCTCAAAGATTTAATTTAATATGCTTTGGTAATTTTAATATTGCAAAGTACACCATTCATTATCAACAGTTAATTCCCCAACTTAATAGTGTATGATTTATTCATTTGAATGAGATTTGTTCTTTTTGAAGAGTAATTATATGAAAAATTTCTGATTCTTTCATGGAGGATTAGAATATTGGAACTAATCATTATTGTCAACACAACACTTCAGACGTTTGTTTTTAATTTTTTCATAGTCAATTGAAACTTTTTTAATTGAGAAAATATTAAAAATAGTTGAGTAAGATTTAAACTGTCTCTTATAATTCAATTATGTGGGGAGGATTTGAAGACTTTTTAGTTAACAATACACAGATAAAAAAGAGAATAATTGTTTCGTACAATAATTGTCAAGAAATGTACACTAATTGTTGCGTCATAAATGACAATAATTAATTTTCTTTTACAACTTGATAGTTCCCAAAAAATATCTGCATAGATTGGAATTTACGCCAACCTTATTCATACCCTGCTCTTGGAATGACACTCTAGGGCCTTCTACTTTATTACTACTTTAAGATTTCGGGCACTTGCAGATTTTTCGCAACAATTTGATCATTTAACATGGTAGGTATATCATAATCAGGTGGTTGTCTGATTGATTCCCACGACCAATTAACATATGTTCAATAAAATGTGATTTTTTTATACAATCATTTAATAAAAAGTACAATGATAGGTGTCATGATCATAGAAAATGCAATTTAACAATTTTTCTTTTCCAACACGCTAGTGCAGAGATAAGATCAGCGTACATTCTCATTATTAAACTGGTTCACTGGTTCTTGATTTTCGTTAGCTTTGTTTATTTGACTACGGTTTGTTAGTTTAAAAAAAAATTTGGGTGTCATTTAAGATTTTTTTAATATATATATATATATATATATATGTTTTTATACCTTTAGTATTCAAATTGATTAATTTTTATTATGTTTTTCTGCGAATTTTACTATATCTACACATTTTATGTTAAATTAAGGAAAAAAAAAACCATAAAGGCCAGTAAAGGGTCGTTACATGCAGATATTGGAATATATATTGCATATTTGTTTTTGCAAGTTAAATGTTGAAAAGGACAAAGAGCTAATTCATGTAAAAACACACTGACAATAGTGTAAAATGAGAAAAAAAAAATTGATAATCCATAACGAGCTAATTCATAAACCGTTCATTAATATTCAATCTACAAATTAGACATGTATCATTGACAAGACGTTATCATACACCTGATTTATCGGATGAGCCAACATTTTCAATTCTCACTCCTTAAAATTTTAATTTAATATGATTTGGTAATTTTAATATTGCAGTACCATCCATTATCAACGGTTGATTCCCCAACTTAATAGTGTATGATTTGTTCATTTGAATGTGATTTGTTATACAATCATTTCAAGAAATGTACAATAATTGTTGCCTCATAAAAGACAATAATTCATTTTCTTTTTTCAACTTGATAGTCCACAGAAAATATTTGCATAGATTCTTATTATTGAACCGGCCTTTTGCTTCTCATTTTTCTTTAATTTTACCTGTTTAGTATGAGAATTCGTGTCATAGTTCGAATCATGGTTCGTAGTTCGCTACAAGATTTTCTCTCACAAAAAATATCGTAAATCGAAAATAATTCTGAATGCGTGAACCAAACATCCACATTTATTTAGCGATAGCATGTTAGGTTAAAGCACTTTGGCTAAATATTAGAAAAAATACATACTCAATTGTCTCAAGTTATAGACAAGAATAATAGACAGTCTCAAGATGTTGCCCATCTACACAAAAAGACAAAAGATATAAAGATAGAGAAAATGATAGTACTGGAGGAAAATGGTAAAAAACTGTAAATGAATCTCACATAGCAATGAGATGATATTCAAAACTTCCAAAACTATTATAAGCTGGTTTGGGGTTCAAAACTTTCCGCATTCAGGGTGAGAGGAGAAAAAGATGTTAGACTGTCAATTCTTCTCTAAATATTTGTCAGAAGAAGAGAAATGTTGTATATACGATTTATCACCTATTCATCTGTTTGTAGTAGATATAAATTGTCATCCAGCGATATATGTGAAAGAATTGATGAAGGCAAAAATGAAATTCATTATAAAAATGAGCCCTAAAATTAAACTTTTGCACCTATTATCCATACGAAGAACCTTATCCGTTGTCCAAACTAGGTTCAAATTGCATTCATTCAAATTGCATTCATTTTACCGATTCGAGTTTTGCTACAGTAAAAATCTCTCAGAAACTGTCACATAACTTTTTTACACAATAAAAAGCTCTCACATAAAGTCATATCTCAACTCAAATTAACAACTCGAATTAGCAAACTAAACAGGCCCATAATATTTATTTCCATTCAAGATCCAAGGCTTTTACAACGCCTTTCAAGGTTCTTTGCATGGAAGGGTAGAGTGCATTGTGCCATGGAGGTTCAATCTCATGTTGGGCGTCGCTTATAGGAAAAGAGACCAACATGAATATGATTTTAATATGATTTTGTCATTTTAATTTTGCATTATACACTATTATCAATGTTTGATTCTCCAACTCTTTTTGCTGAATTGATTCTCCAACTTAATATTGTATGAATTTGTTCGTTTGAATGTGATTTGTCTCTGAATAGATTCCCATTATTGAACCAGCTTTTTGGTTCTCAATTTTCTTTAGTTTTAAATTATTTAACGCTAGCATCATAGGTTAAAGCATTTAGACTAAAATAGGAAGAAAGATCACAGCTAACTATGTGGTGTATAATTTTTCTGAATCCAGCTTCAGAATCACGTGTGTACTCTCTTTTCACCAACATATAACACAACTAATTAAGCATTCATGCATATTCAACACCCCCCCCCCCCCCCCCCCCAAAAAAAAAAAAAAAAAAGCATTCCGCATGATGAAACGCATTAGCAATTATTTATACATAAAAGTATGGGGTTGTATGATTTTGTGTAGATAATTTATAATATTATAAGCTGGATAAGTTATAATTGGAGTGATGACATGCTATACAATATATCTCGTTATTTTAAAAGTATGGAGTTGTATATTTTACGTAGAGAATCCATTTCCATTATTGTTGTTGTCATGTACACTTTCATTGCTTCACGAATTAATTAATCAACAAAATCTGCACCTAATAGTTGGAATTTGCGCCAACCTTATCTATACACTGTCAAGTTAGAAAAGCAACTTGTACATTGTACACTGTAAAAAAAAAAAAAAAAAAAAAAAAAATCATCGTTTTAACCAAAAAAAAAAAAAAAAAAAAAAAAATCATCGTTTTAACCCAAAAAAAAAAAAAAATTGGAAAAGGCAAGTTAAAAGGTGATATATATGTGTGTGTGTGTGTGTGTATATATATATATATATATATATATATATATACTGATAATTTAAAAGGTGATATATGATATATTGTATTTAAGTCATCACATCAATAATTGTACATTTCCTTACTATAAAACAACTAATCACATTAAATGATTGCATAAAAAAAAAAAAAGATCACATTTAAATGATCAAATGATGGTTTTATTCATACACCTCTATTTATTTTTTATATCCCCTTCAAAATATACATTTTATATAATTTTTAAATGATTAAAATTACTTTCTACACACTCCTATTATTACAAAATGATTCTTAACTATATTCATAAAATTAGTAGGTTTTGACCAATTCATTTTTCTTTTCACACCCAATCAATTCATTTTAATTTGTTATCTTAGTATTATCATTTACCTTTTTTTTTTTTTTTTGAAGCTTCAGGTACAACGCCTTTTCTATACATATAAAAAAAAAATTCAGAAAAATAAAGGACATTTATTATAGAAAATTTACTATTACATTACTAAATACCAACGTCAAAATTTTTTCTACGTATTTAGGAATGTTTTAGCTCCCCAAAGGAGACCCAATGCAAAAGGTTTAAAGAGCTCAAAATCAAAATATAGACATTTATATAGTAGTGCACTAACTCATATGTATGATCTGTGCATTACTGATCTTAGAAATCCCAAAGGAAAATTTTTAATTAAAATTAATATTTAGGAATGTAATAATAAAATTTCGATAGTAAATGTCCTCTACTTTTCTAAGAGAATGTAATAGTAAATTATTTTCATTTATGAAAAAAAGTCTTCATTTCTAAAGTTTAAATAAAAAGATAGAGTGATAGAGAAATGATAATATTAAAGTAACTAATTAAAATAAAATGATGGGTGTAAAAAGAAAAATGAAATGATCAAGAATTAATAAACTTACGGAAATAGTTCAGGGTAATTTTAAAATAATAGGAGTGTTTAAAAAGAATTTAATCTTTTTATTGTAAAGCAAATGAAAATAGCACAAAAGATAAACTACAAAGCATAAATAAAGAGAGACACAAAAAAATGAGAGACTATCATTTTATATTATTTCTTTTACTTGTAATAGGTGTGTTCAAAACAAGCTCACACAACTTCTATTTATAAGCTAGGAATCATGAGTAAAGATAGACTAAAAGACACACGTTACATGAGTTATATATAATATTAAGATGGGAATTATGAAGAGATAATACACAACATTAAAAGATGAATTATGAAGAGATAATAGGATCTAAATGAGAGATTATGGAATAACAAGAGGGGGCATCCACACTTAATTGATTGACAACACTTTTGAGAATTATGTTGGGTGTAGAAAGCAAATAAGAGTGTGTGAATAACACCAATCATGACCATATCATAAAATATTAAGTTGGGGAATCGACCGCCTTAAAAACAGTGAATCACAAAATTAAAATGACCAAATTATATAAAAGCTCAAAGGCTTCATGAAAAAATAGTAAAACTTAAAGGAGCGCTAATTGTGGACGTTTGTTTGTCTCATCGATAAACTTACATTAACGCCTTGTTAATGCCAAAGGTCTCTCAATTTCATGAAAGAAAGAAGACCACAAAACAAGCCCATTCTTTTGCAGCATTTTACAAGAGTATCATAATGGTATTTTTAAAATCATGGGATGACTTTTTAATATTTTTGAAACAACAGGGTACCAATGTAATACTACATTAAAACACATAATACACTAATGATGAATATTCATGGAGCTACAAAAGAAGAGTGTAACAACCTGCATCTTCGATCGGTCGGTATGGAGTTAAAATTTAATATCACTACAACAAAAAAGGCCATTTGCGACGACATTTTTTGCGACGATAAATGTCGTCACAAATAATAAAATATTTGCGACGACATGTCGTCGCAATTACTCCCCGTTTAAAAAAATAATGATGTCGTCGCTAAAAACTTAAATGTCGTCGCTAATAACTCAAATGTCGTCGCAAATAATTTTAGAGCGCAAATTTTAATGGCGCGGAATTTTGCCGCCAAGGTAATCCATTTTTTGCGACGACATTTTTCATTTATTTGCAACGACAGAGTCGTCGCAAATAATTTCATCTTATTTGCGACGACTTTTTCTCTTTGTCGTCGCAAATAATCTTTTCAAGATTTCACCGAACGCGGGAAAAATGATTATTTGCGACGACATTTTTTATTTATTTGCGACGACCTTGTTGTCGCAAATAATTTCATGTTATTTGCGACGACTTTTTATCTTTGTCGCCGCAAATAATCTTTTCAAGATTTCACCAAAAAACTAAACGCGGGAAAAATTATTATTTGCGACGACATTTTTCATAAAGTCGTCGCAAATAATTTTATATTTTTTGCGACAACATTTTCTCTTTGTCGTCGCAAATAAGCTTTTCAAGATTTCACCAAATCCAAGTGTGGGAATTGATGATTATTTGCGACGACATTTTAAACTTATTTGCGGCGGCTATGTAAATGCATAAATCGTCTCGATCTAATATACCCTATCTTTTTCCTCTTCATTTTCTCCCGCCACTTTCTATCTCTCTCCTGCTAAGTCTCTCTCTCTTTGCCTCTTCTTCCCTTCGCCGCCGCCGTTGCCCGTCACCACTGGCCCTCTTTTCTCTCTCTTCCCTTCTCTCTTTCTCTCTTCCCTTTTCTCTCTCTCTCTTCCCTTCTTCTGCCTCTCTCTCTCTCTTTTCTTCCCCTCCCCGGTCGCCACCTCCCCGCCCCTGCCACTCCTCTTCTTCCCCAGGGGTGTGTGTGTGTGTGTGTGTGTGTGGGTGTGGGGGGTGGGGGTGCCGGGGACACCGGGGACTCCTTTGTCGAGGCGGGGGGGCGGTGTCTTGTGAGGAGGGGAATGGGTCTTGTGGCGTGGGCGGGCAGGGCGGTGTCTTGGTGGGGGGGCAGTGCGGGCCGGCGGGCAGGGGCGCGAGGGGGGGGATGGGTGCGCGCGGGTGGGGGGGGGCGCGGGGGCGCCCGACGGGCGCAGGGGGGTCGCATGGGCGTGCGGGGGCGCTGGGGGGGGCAACAAGGCGAGAGGGGGGGACCGTGTGGGCGGGGGGGCACTGGTGTGGGCGGCGGCATGGGCATGGGGGGGGGGGACGGTGCGCTGGGGCGCTTGGGGGGTCGATGGGGGCAGGGGGGCTGTGGGGCGCCAGGGGGTCAGGCTAGGGCGGGGGTGGGGAACCGGCGCGTGCAGGGGGCATTTTTTAAAATTAAAAAAAAAATTAATTTCAGTTTTTTGCGACGACTTTTTAGACTTGTCGTCGCTAAAAAATAAGATTATTTGCGACGACAATTTGAAATGTCGTCGCAAAAAGTGATCATATGATGAGAATTTTGCAACGACGTATTAGCGACGCCTGTCGTCGCAAATACAGAGTGTCGTCGCAAAAAATGTTTTTGCGACCAAATTTTTGCGCCGACAAATTTGCGACGACTTGTCGTCGCAAATAATGTTGTTTGCGACGACATTCGGGTTTTAGCGACGACTTTCTCTCGTCGCAAAAACCCCTTTTTCTTGTAGTGTGTGCAGTTTGTTAGAATTAAAAGTTCGAAGTGCATTATGCGAAAAGTGAATAATTTAGGAAGCAACGTTACAATTTACTCTTTTAAGATCTATTGAATTAGATTTTAATTAGCTCTGCATCCTGTATATGGAGATTTTGATTCTTTAATTTTTCCTATTTTAGAACCAATAAATGATCTTAGTTACAATATACTTTTTGCATAATAAAACATAAAATCCATAATTGTCAAAAGTGAAAGTGGATAAATCATGAACTTTTTTTTTAACTATGAAATGTATACTATATATAATACAACATACTCTTAAGTGCTATATTTAATATCAAGTAGTGGTATATGAACTGGGGGAAGGGAGTTCTGGCGAATATCGAAAGATGGCGATTGGTTCTGCACATTGGAGGAGTCTTTCGCTTTATGCACTCCTTCTGATGGTCTTGGTAATTATAATTATTGTTTCTTTATATATATATATATATATATATATATATCGTTTATTTAATACGGTCAAATAATAAACATGCCCATAGTGAATAGAAACTTTCTGGAGCAATACTACTTTTCAATTTTCTTCTTCAAGCATGTATATTATTTCCCAGCAGATTCACATATGCTACTTGCTATTTATTAATGTTTCTGCAGATTTCTCGTTGTATTGATGGCAAAAAGGACATGAATCAACATCTTGTTGATGAATTTGATCGCAAGCATGACGGTGATGATCATCAGAATACTGATTATGTCGAAAGATTAAAACTGAAAGGAGCAGAACATATGAATCTTCACGCTCAAAATATCAACCCATCATCCTCACTTTTCTTCAATCTGAACGACCTTGAAGTGGGAAAAACAAAACCCTTATATTTTTCAAAAAAACTCGCGTCAAGTTCCCATTTCTTACCAAGAGATGAAGCTGATTCAATTCCTTTTTTCATTAAAACAACTCCCTAGCCTTGTCAAGTTGTTCTCTTTCCCTCAAGGATCTAAACAAGCCAAAGCCATGGAAGACACACTCCGAGCCTGCGAGTGTCCTCCTATCAAGGGAGAGACCAAATTTTGTGCCACCTCCATGGAATCCATGCTTGATTTCGCACTCCGCATCTTCAAGTTGGACAACTCTGGTGATGAAAATCACCCCATCCCTCTAACATCCAGCTTTCACAGTGCAACTAGTTACAGTGAAACCAGTATTACTAGTTTCCAAAATTACACCATTATGGAAAGGCCTAGAGAGGTTTTAACCTCTAAGATGATAGGATGCCACACCATGCCTTACCCTTATATCGTCTTCCATTGCCACACCCAGGAAGGGGGAAGCAAGGTGTACGAGATTTTATTTCGCGGCGAAAATGGAGACATACTCGATGCTGTTGCGGCTTGTCATCTGGACACCTCGGAGTGGGACCCAAATCATGTGTCCTTCCGCGTGCTTGGGATTGAGCCTGGAAATCCTGTGTGCCATATCTTCCCTCCGCATGGTAATCTCTTATGGGTTCATCACACAACTATGACGACTTCCGGCTAACTAATATGTGTTGGTGTATTCACTTGTACGTCAATATGTTTTTGAATTAAATTAATAATCCAAGTGTATTTATGTAAAAGCAGTTGATTTGAGTGAAAAAAAAAAAAAAAAAAGTTATTATTAATTATTTCGCGTCGTAACTATAATTCTACAGGCATGGGTGTAAACGTTTTAAGGGAATTATGGTGAATTTGAAAATACTGGAGAGTTTGGGGACTAAAGAGAAGCTCTAGAAGTGTTTTATCCACTCAAATATTTGCCAAGTTTGAATTGCAATAAGTTCGGCAGCAGATCACGAAATTTTGTTGATCTTCAAACCATTCTCTCTCTCTCTCTCTCTCTCTCTCTCTCTCTCTCTCTCTCTCTCTCTCTCTCTCTCTCTCTCTCTCTCTCTCTCAATGTCACTATGCATTCCGACCATAGCCCGCAGGTCGCTGCCTCTCGTCACACGCGCTGGCCACCAACAATGTCCACAGATAACTCAAAATAATGTTTTTTTTAGCACTTTTATGCGTGAAAATCATCTATGTTCATGAGATTTTGAATTATTTTTATTATTTTTATCTTATTTGTATTTTAAATTAACTTTATCGCTTGTTCTATTTGCATTTTATTTTGATTTTCTAATTATTTGATCTTTAATTATTTTTTTATTTAGATTTCTCTCTTAGTAATTTGTGTAGGTATATTAGGTGAAGAGGGCAATTGTAGCAATGTTAAGTTTAAAAGAAATAAAGAGGTCAATATAAAGTATTAAAATGGATCAAAAACAATGGCTTGTTCACTTGAGTTGTATATGTAAAAGAAAAACATTATAGTAAAAAAGTTAAATTTGAATTTTTAAAAAAAAAAAAAAAAAAAAAAAAAAAAAAAAACTGTAATAATATGACTTGAGTCATCAAATGGACATACCCAAAAGAGACCAAGACCACACTTCAAAAAAAAAAAAAGACTTGAGTTGTGTATGTGAGAGAAAAACACTGCAGTAAAAAAGTTGAATTTAAATTTTGTGAGAGAAAACACTATAGCAATATGACTTGAGTCACTAAATGAATAACACTGTAATAAAAATTTTGAATTTGAATTTTTATGAAAGAAAACACTGTAGCAATATGACTTGAGTCATTAAATGAACATACCCAAAAGAGACCCAGACCAGACTTCAAAAAAAATATGACTTGAGTTGTGTATGTAAGAGAAAAATATTGTAGTAAACAAGTTGAATTTGAATTTTTGTGAAAGAAAATATTGTAGCAATATGACTTGAGTCATCAAATGAACATACCCAAAAGGGACCCAGACCAGACTTAAAAAAAAGACTTGAGTTGTGATGTGAGAGAAAAGTACTGTAGTAAAAAATTAAATTTATATTTTATGAGAGAAAATACTGTAGTATATAACTTGACTCATCAAATGAACATACCTAAGAAAGACCCAAACCATACTTAAAAAAAAAAAAAAAAAAAAAAAAAAAAAGAGACTTTCTGCCACACGCGCAGCCCTTCGTGTGCTTTGACTTGTGTTTCCTTGCCGGCGATCTACACGATCATCCGTCTTGACTCTGAGTTCACGTCAGTCGTCAAAAGCGTGTCTAAGTGCTCCTTTTGATTTTTAGTTTTAATCTTAGCATTTTTCTTTTCCACAAAATCTCAAGGAGAGGGCTTCTTAAAGTAACAAGAAGAAGGAAAGAGGAGAATGGAATTAGAGTTTGGAGAATTGTGACACCTCTAAATAAGTTTTTCATTCCTAGTTTCTTATCTTTTATTTTTGTGTTTTTAGAATGTTTGAGCACTTGATTTGTAGTTAATTAATTTTATTTATGGAATAGTTTAATTGTTCTAAGGCTATGTTGTAGCCAAGTCCCAAGCTATGAACACTTGAATATTTCCTATTTGAAATTAATTTATGGTTTATTCCTTACTGTTGAATGTTTCTTTTGTATGCTTAATACATGTGAACGTTTGGTTATCATTTGCATGATTAGGGATTTAATTAGAGACTAGAAGTGATAATTGTGTAAACCTATTTATGAAATTCGATGGACTCTGTAGGATAGAGATATCTATGGATTCGTGTAATTTTATTTGTGTCTCGTTATTCTTAATGAATTCTAAGGGGTTTATGTGTTACAATATTTTTCTTAACACTCGAGAGAGATTAAAGGATACATTAAGGGAACTCAACTATCAACAATAAGGAATACTTATTAAGACAATTAAAACATTTATGAACGACTAGCTATGATGAATCAGAATGATCCCTTAACCTCAATTTTATTGCTAGATTATTTTCCTTTCTTTACTTTAATTAGTCATCTTTTTTGTTGGTTCTAACAATTTTGGTCTTGGACCATAATTAAACGCAATAATGATATATTTTTCTCACTATTTTATTACTTTTCATAACTCGTGCACTTGCAAATTCGATAAACATCATCGATGATGAAGAAGTTGTCTGGTCTTCTCTCTTTCTCTTCAGATAAACTATTATCTCGTTCACTTTTTAATTCGAGCTGAGCTATGACATTTTCTTAGAGCTTTTAACTGTAGTAGAAAAAATTAAATATGATATTTTTTAAGAGCTTTTAACTGTAAAATCTTAAAACTGAAAATTTAAATAAGTAAAATAAACAACCTACATAATCGTGTTTCCCTGCAAGAGGTAGGAAAAATAATAATAATAGTCCACTGCGGTCTCTGCTGGTTTTTGGACTTTTTCTGGTGAACTGTACATCATTTGAAGAAGACGTCACCAAAAGCATGTTCTCCACCCTTATATCTTTGAGATGGCAACAATCTCCACCGTCAACTACCCCCGGGTTGTGGGTCAATGCCTATTGTGTGAAACCCATGAAAATTCTGAAATGTTTAATTTTAGTTAGGATTTACAAGTACATTCAGTTTAATTAATTTAACATCAAAATGATTGACAGTGAATACCGATATGCTAATGTAAAGAGTTCAGGTTTTGATGATTCTACGTTATTATTAGGTTATGTCTTAAATTAAGATCACCAGTATATTAGATGACGGTTAATAATTGTCGTTAAAAATTATGAAGACGGTTTAAAAATCTCCGTCTTATCCACAGTCGTTAAATGCCAATCGTTTAAAAAATCACCGTTTAATATGCACGTAAAAGTCCAATGGAAGCACTTTAAGTGATGGTTTTTATGAAAACTGTCGTTAAACGTGCTACTTTTAACGATGATTTTTGTAAAAACTGTCATTAAATGTGTTCACTTAACGACTGATTTGGCAAAATCCGTCGTTAAATCTCTAGGTTCACGGAGCTCTCAACGGAGTTGTTTAGGTTCTAAAATTCAATCTCCAGTTGAAGAACGTGCTACTTTTAACGGTGATTTTTGTAAAAACTGTCATGAAATGTGTACATTTAACGACTGATTCGGCAAAATCCGTCGTTAAATCTCTAGGTTCACGGAGCTCTCAACGGAGTTGTTTAGGTTCTAAAATTCAATCTCTAGTTGAAGATGGACTACAATTTTGTGCCTAATCTTTTGTTTTATTTTCTTTTATAATTTTATGAAATTAGTTATGATGTACACGTTTAATATTTCTCAAACAGTAGGCTACCAATGTAACCATCATGATAAAAACCCTAATTTCAATATGTGAAAAAAAAAAAAAAAAAAAGGTTATTATCATTTTGGTTTTATAGGATAATAATAAGAGACAAACAGGTTAATGGAAAAATAAATTAAACTAGCAAATACAAATTACAACAACAAACTAGGTAAAAAGACCCAAGAACAAAATTTGGAATGACACGTTGAAATTGAGGCCCGTGTACCACATGATGTCTTTAAACATATTGGTCCCTCACTGTTGGTGTTTGAGGATCTCCGGTGTCTATCTCTCTAGATACAACGGTCAACGAGGAGCAACATTGCACAATGAAACTTCTCCGGGGAACTAAAAAAGTGCCCAAACTCTATCACTCTAAGATTGCCTAACAACTAGAATGATCTGTGAGATACTCAAAGATTTCTTTGGTGTGTCAAAACAATGAGAAGGGACACCAATTTATAACCGTTCAGAAGTGGATGTTGGAGTTTTCCGCATTCAATTCCGGATTGAATTCCATAATTCACATTTGATTAATTCACCATTAATTCAAAACCGTTTGAGGCTTAATTCCGGTATTAGCTGTCATTTATACCATCAGTTTTTGAGCTGGCAAAAATTAACGGAAGCGGCGAAAACAAGCCTGCATGGGGCTAGTCTTCTAGAGTGACATTCATGCACTTTTGAGCATCCATTTCTCATTCACTTAAGCACCATTTTAAGCATAAAATATACTGTTTCGAAGATCTCATGAAAGAGAAGTCGTATCCACTTTGATCTTTCACAAAGACAAGTGGAGCCCACTCAAAATATAACCTCAAAATGTCCACTTAACATGGTTCATAAACCATGTTTTTCCAACGATTTTAATCTGATATCACATTGGTATCTTATTATTTGGAAAATATTAAAAAGGTAACTTGTGGTTTTCAAAAATACCACTTTCGGAACTCTGAGCTCGTATTTTAGAACATGAAATTTTTAGCTTACCCTTTTATCAATAAACCCCAAATTAATTTCATAAAATCCTTATATAAAACTAAAGATTAAAAATTAAAAAAAAAATGAAGAAAGTCACTTATACATCACAAAGAATGGCTCTGAGTACCATGACGTCATTTTTAAAAACCTAAAGGCACTTTTTATTATTTTATAATTAACAAGATTCCATATGATGCTTTGTTAAATTAGAGCTTACCAAAATAAAAAAATAATAATAATTAAAAAAAAAAAAAAAAAAAGATGCAGCGACTCTTACAATCTCTTTAGAGTGGCTAGCCATCACATCTCTATCTCTCTTGCATATGAGTTTTTGTAAGTAAAATGTTGTGGAATAAAGAGGGAAAAAAATGGATGTTGGTTGAATAAAAAGACGGTGGCAATCTTGTAAAGTGTTGTAGGAAAAATTTTTGCTTTATGATCTCTTATGTTTCATGAAATTGAGAGATATAAAAGTTAGCAAGACATTAACATCCTCCTGATTGATCAGACAAACCAACTTCTGCAATTTTACACTCCTCTATTTTCTAATCTGATCATTTGGTCACTTTAATATTGTAATACACTATTTTCAAGATGGCTCATTCCCCAACTTAATATTGTATGAATTAGTTATTTGGATGTGATTTTCTTATACCATCATTTTAATGTTTTCAGTTCTTCTATCATAAAAAAACTGTATAATAATTGGTGTGATAACATAAAATACAATATATCATTTTTTTATTTTCAACTTGGTAGTGGACAGGGTCCCGCTCATTTAATTGATTCGAGTTTTGTTATAATAAAAAACTTTAAGAAACAGTTACATCTTTTTTTTTTACTACAGTAAAAAACTCTCACATAAAATCACATCTCAATTGAATTAGCGAACTAAACGGGCCCAAAATTAGGATAAGATTGGCAGTGCATTCCACCCACCATGTTATTCGGAAAGCTGGCGTTACCACACACACACACACACACACACATATATATATATATATATATATATATATTAAATGTTTGCCTCTCCAAACCCATTATTATACCTTGATTGAGCGAGGTAGAAACTAGAAAGTAAGAGATAGGAAGAGCTATGGAGGGAATAGATCATCATGTGGACGAAATGCAAAGAGGCCAAGCAGACATTTGGGAAGTCATGTACAGCCATGTGGATTCCTTGGTACTGAAATGTGCTGTGGAGCTCCGTATAGCCGATATTATTCACTCCCACGGTTGCCCCATCACTTTATCCCAAATAGCTTCCTCTATTTCTGGCTCAAGCTCTCCAAACATCCACTACCTCCAACGCATTCTGAGACTGCTTGTTTGCAAGAAGATCTTCACCGCACATCGCGATGATCACGACTCCTCAAGTGGTGATTATCATCATCAGACTCGATACGGGTTGACCGAAAAATCGAGATGGATAATGTGGGAGTCAAAGCCGAGCTTGGCACCCGTTATAATGATGCAAAATCGACGGCTGACAATTGACGCTTTTGATCACCTTAGTGACAGCGTCAGACACGGTGTTGTTCCGTATAAGGCAGCCTTTGGCCATGATTTCGTTGGAGAATCAACAGTGGACCCCAAGAGCAACAAGTGGTTCAAAGATGGCATGATCAATTTGGCCAATATGGTGATGGATCCAGTCTTATCAGCTTTAAAAAATGAGTTTAGTTCCATGGGATCATTGATCGATGTCGGAGGTTTTACAGGTGAGACTGTTTATGAGATTGTGAAAGCTCATCCGCATATCAAAGGCTTTAACTTTGATTTGCCAGATATTATTGCTATGGCTCCTTCATACGATGGGGTCACTCACGTGGTAGGAGACATGTTTGAGGCTATTCCCAGCGCAGATGCCATTTTTATGAAGGTAATACAATCAAGGGTTATCTAAAAGCAAAGAAAGTGAAAAATAAAAAAAAATAAAAAAAATAAAAAAAATGGGCAGGTCTATTATGCTTTTTGTTTAATTTTTCTTTACTGATTGAACCAATTTTTTTTTTTTTTTTCTGAGCTTAGGGGTGGGGAATTCGAACTCTTCATTTTATCGTAGAGTTAGGTATGATATTACTGTTAGGTTATACTTACAACAAAAAAAAAAATAATCGGATAAAAAAGCTAATAGAGTAGTAATTAAAACACATAAAAAGGTAGAAACATAATTTTGACCATTAATCTGCTTTGTAATCCATCCTTCTCCTTTGGCCATGGGTGGACCTCTCGCTTATGTTCTGCTCTTTCGTTTTACTTTTTACCTTTTCTTATTTCAGCTTTCTTTTGCCTTTTTAATCCTTTTATTACAATTTACTTCTACATTTATCTTCTTTTCCAGCGTATTGCTCTTTATATGAAATATTATCCTTTTTTTTTCCCCTTAAGTCGCGCACTAAAACAAATTTTTTCTCATATTTAAGTAGTTTTTTACACTATATTTTTTTTTTTTTCGAAGTTCTCTTTTATAAGACGTCATATGTGCTTACTTAATACATGCAGAAGGTGCTTAATAATTGGACTGATGAACAATGCATCAAGATTTTAAGAAATTGTCGCAAATCAATACCAGAGAAGACTGGCAAGGTCATTATTGTGGATATCGTTTTGGAGTCATTGGAAAGCAATGATGTTGACTTCTTATATGATGAAATGCGGATCAGATTTGATTTGGGTTTGATGGCACTTCGTGGTGTTGCAAGGGAGAGAACCGAGCTTGAGTGGAAGAAGCTGTTAGAGGAAGCAGGCTTCCCTCACTATAAAATCATCAAGATTCCAGCTATGCCCTCAATTATTGAGGCGTGTCCAGTTTAAGTCGTGTTATGATGAAATTCCCAAGTGTCATCTTTTTTGAGGTTAAGTTTGTCATTTTATACATTCCCGATAATCTTATAATAATTATGAATATGAAGGAATAAGTTGCCATTTGTACTGTGTACTAATAAAATTCCTGCTTCAGATTATCGATTTGAGTTTTCAATTCGAGTTAAAATTTAACTTTATATGAAAGTTTTTAATTATAGTAGAAAAAATTAGATGTGACTTTATATGAGAGCTTTTAACTGTAGTAAAATTAGAATTAAAAACTCAAATCGGTGAAAGGAACGAAGCCTAAGATTTTCAGATCGAGTGGGTTTATTTTTATAAAATCATTTCAAATCCTCTACGCTAGCTACGTTTATAAGTTGTACTCAAATGGACTGATTTATTTTGTACAAGTGTCCAATTTCATGCTTGAAAATATACAAGGATGTATGGATACTTTTTTTAATTTACTAAATTATTTTTTATTTTAATTTTTCGCAAAACAAATGGTCAACCATCTCTGATCACGGCACAAGTCGCCAAAGAATAATTATTTAGATTACTTTCTGTAATCTACCAGATTATTCAATATTTTTCTACAATTACCTAGTTCCACAATACTATCCAAAATGAAAAGATTAATAAGGGCCTGTTTAGTTCGCTGATTCGAGTTTTTAATTCGAGTTGAGATGTAACTTTATGTTAGAACTTTTTACCGTAGTAAAAAAATTAGATGTGACTGTTTCTGAGAGTTTTTTTACTGCAGTAAAACTCAAATTCTAAACTTGAATCGGTGAAATGAACAGATCTTGAAAATCATCGATACTGAAAAAATTCCAAATCAATATCGATACCAACAAAACCAAGTAGAAAAAATATCAATAGTAGGCGTAGGACGAGCAGATCCTGAAAAACAGAGATCTGATTAAGTCGCACAAATATGGTCTAATCCCACCAAAATCACCAAATCTAAGAAAAAAAATATTAAGATTTGTAAAGGACGTTGACGAAGGAAGGAAACCGGAGGGGGTGCCAATCAGAGAACTTCAAAAATGGATCTTTTTATGATAAATTTAATCGTTTTATTTATATTATTTTTTGTCAAAATTTGGACAAGATAGAGGTGACGTGTTGTCCATACCATGTAAGTAGGGGTAAAATGGATGTTTGAGCAACTTTAAAACTAGGATTAACTTATTAAAAAAATAATTTGTTATGGCACTCATACTGAGAGTTGAACTAAAGACTCAATATATTAAGGCTCCGTTCATTTTACCGATTTGACTTTAGAATTTGAGTTTTCTTAGAGTAAAAAGTTCTCAGAAATAGTCACATCTAATTTTTTTGTTTCAATAAAAAGCACTCATATAAAGTTACATCTCAACTCGGATTAAAAACTCAAATCAGTGAACTAAACGAGCCTTAAAAACATCTCACATATCCACCAAACAATAATGGGGCTAGCCTCAATTGACTTACCTTGATTGGGATCATTTTTTAGATAGTTTAAACATCAAGGTAAGGTTTAATCATTTATTATTATTACTAATTGAAACCGCACAAGAGATTCTGTAGGTAAAAATGAAAATATATATATATATATATATATATATTTGTAGAATTTCATTTGGAGAAATTAAAAAAAAAAAATGTATAACAGGACAAAAAAAGATAATAATAAAAAAAGAAAAAATATATAGTAATTAAGGATAAAAAAAGATAAGAATGCAATGTAGGGTAAAAAGAAAGAGTACAGAAAAAAGAGGAAAAAAAAAAAAAACGGTGGAAAGCATGAAAAAAGAAGGGAAAAAAAAAAAAAAAAAAAAAGTTATGCACGGCAGCATGCAAAACTGCCGTGATGAACTTATTCTGGTTTAGTATATAGATTTGCTGCTGGTCTATAATTTCTACAAATTTCATACAAAAATCGAAACTGAAATAAAATAAAACCTCGTTGTCGTTGTTGTTGTTGAACTTTATATGTTTCCAATTTTAATCCATAATTTCTACAAATTTTATAGAAGGGTTGAAACTAAAATAAAATAAAATCTCAGAGATCAAGTTAACAAAACGATGGAAACTAAAATAAAATGAAACTTCAAAGACCAACTGTGCGACGTTTAAAAACTTAAAAACTAAAGTGAAATTGACTTCAAAGATCATTTGTAAGATTAACCCTTCTTTTAAATCCTTTATCCTATATATATATATATATATATATATATATATATATATATAATGCCATCTCCGGTAGAAAACAGTCAACTTTCTTAGCCCAAGCACAATGAGAAACAAGAAAACTTTTCGATCGTTGGCATGTAGTTGAAAGGGTCTTTTTTTTACGGCGGAATGCACAAAGCGAGCTGTGGTTGCATTTTTTCCGTAGAAAGGGTTTTTTTTTTTTTTTTTTTTTAATTTACGTTGGCCTTGGTTTTCCCTGTTTGTTTTATTCATCATCTATGCCGTCCCATGATCACCTCCTCATAAATCTCGGACTCTTCCATGGTCTCTTCTCTGTTAATTCTTGCAATATTTTCCTTTCTCTGCTCTCATGGGTTCTCCAAGAGCTTTTGCTGCGCAGAATCACCAGGTAAATAGCGGACATTTTTGCACTATTAATTTGTCACGCCAAGTATTTTCTTTTGCATTGTGGCTGTAAAATTCTTATTAACTTCGTAGTTTGTGTATAGATATACATATATATAAAAATCTAAGACACACTCTTACAATCACTCCACTGACGAAGTTAGAAATTGTTGATAGAGGGGCTAATATCTTACTCTAGGAATTGACTGTAGAGATGTTATTTGAAAGAGCCATACGAGTGCACCATTGCTATTTCACTTTTTAGTTGAATTTTGATTTAAAATGATGTTATATTCTGTCTTATAAAAAAGGGAATCAAGTTTCTAATCTTTTGGGGGCTATATATAAATTTCATGTATATAAAAGTTTAAAAAACAAAAATTGAGAGGGGGCTTTTTAATCTCTTAGGGGGTTATATATAAATTTTGCTCTATATATAAGTTCAAAAAACACAAGTTGAGGGGGCTTAATCGGCCCCCCCTAAGCCTATATGCTAGCTAGTTCACAAGTCATTATATCTATTCACTATTTAACGTGTAGACTCTACTATCATAATATATTATTATTTAAGCAGAAAATAAGAAGAGTATCCCTAACATTTCTCATATTGTGCAAGTACTTCTAAACATTTGAAGCGTCAACGTTTAGATTATTGCTTTCCACTAGAAGCTAATAGTAATAGAGAAGGGCTATAGAGACGTACTTAATGACCGTTTGGTTTATAGATTTAGAATTATTTTCGTTTTACGTGTATTTTTTGTGATAAAAAAACACTGTAAAAACCATAAATCATGATTCAGAATCAGATACGAATATAAGAAACAAACGGGTCCTTATGGATCTGTAATGATTGTGGAAAAAAGAAAATTATATTTACTTTTTATTGTTATTGTTATAATTTGCATATATAACGATTTAGATGGCGTTTGTACAGTTATTTACGTGATTAGAGTAAGGTTAAGGAGAAGAAATAATAATGATAATAACCTTAGGGTGATCATGAGAGAGCTTTGTTGTTTATGTTGGTAATATCTAACATACGGTGTATGCTTACCACGGACAAAGCTAGAAACACCATTAATTATTAGTATTATTAGATTGTTAGTACGAATAAATATTTTGTATAGAAAAATAAATAATCATAAAAAAATAGAAAATTTTAATAAATAACTCAAACTTTTTTATTTTTAGATAAATGACCGAATTTTTTTCTAAAGGGAAACGTTTTTTTTTTTTTTTTCTTCGACATAATAAATCCAAATACGTTAGAAATCTCAATGAAATAACTCCAAAAATATCATAAATTTAATCATAAAATATCAACTTGAAATCATACGAGAGTTAATTTTGCTAATAAATGCCGACTACAATTAATTAGGATTAAAAATCCTAATATTTGTGAAGTTTTATGTAAGTTTGGTTGAAGGTTTAGGCCTCCTCAGAACGAGGAAAACTGACCATTTTACAGTTCGGATATGTTCTATGATGTGTGATGTTTCCGCTAAGATTTCCAAGTAGAGTGTATCAAGATATATAAGAAGTAACGTATAACTGGTCTTTAGTTAAATTATCAAAAAAAAAAAAAAAAAAAAAAAAATCTTTTAGGCCTCGTTCATTTCACTCTTCAGTTTTAAATTTCTACAGTTAAAAACTTTCAAAAAATGTTGCATCTAACTTTTTCTACTACAGTTAAAAACTCTCAAAAAAATGTCACATCTCAACTTGAATTGAAAATTTAAATCCGTGAAACGAACAAAGTTGTCACATCTCAACTCGAATTGAAAACTTGAATCCGCGAAACGAACGAAACCTTAATTAGTTAATATTTTGTGTAAGCCCTTTTCCTTTTCATTTGGATTTGGCCCATGAAATCGGTTCTACTTGGAATGCCCTTGCATGTGAATTCATATCGAGATTAATTTCCACGTCGTTGTTCATGTTTATACAATAGGGTGGAAACTGTCTGAAAGCAAGCAAAAAAAAAAAAAAGACGACGGAAATAGAAATAGTTTTGAGGTTGAGCAATATTTTCCTTCGAGTTTTTTCCTCCCCTATGAAAGTTTGCTAAGAAACGGAGAATTTACTCTTAAAAGTGCAGAAATTTAAACTTTTACCTTTTAATCTTGATAAATAAATTTTTACTTTCATAAAAAATGGAGAATTTACTCTTAAAAGTGCAGAAATTTGAACTTTTACCTTTTAATCTTGATAAATAAATTTTTATTAATGTAATTATGAATCAAGAATAAAGAATAAAAATCTTGACTTTTATATATTTATTAAGATTATCCGGATTTTTTTGGTAAATTAGGTCCAAGATACAACGAACCCAATATCAGATTGGAGCATTTATCTATGGTCAAAATCGTGTTTGTTTATGAATAAGTGCGACTGTTACAACAGTTACTACCTTTTATTAAAATGTCTCCTTTCATAAAGAGACGTAATTATTATAAACCACTTGAAATATGACATATCACTTGTTTTCTTATAAACCACTTGGCTTGCTTCTCTATTTTCTATGTGGAACTTTTGGCTTTCCTATTTCCATCTCTCTTACAGTTTATGCATTGTTGGCTAATACATTGAAATTACGAAAAGCTTTTTGACAGCCGAATAGCAATTCAAAAAATTTTGGGTGTGTTTAGTTCATCGGTTCAAGTTAGATGGTTTGAATGAAAATTTAAATTTTCACGAGAGAAACACTATAATAGAATCATTTTAACAGGCGTTTAACATGCTTTTAACTTGCTTCCAAATTTAACTTTTCAAACAAACAAAAAGTCACCCGAAAATCCTTGCATTGTGTTCTGACCAGATTGCCTAACACAGGTCCAAAATAGCAAAGTTCTAAATCTTTCTCAACTGATCATATCTGTGTGTTGTTAGAATCACCACACGATAGTCATCTAAAAGATTGAGCAATACTTCTGAAGGTTTCATCACATGAAAGATGTTTTAGAGCACAAGTTATTATATGTTCATTCAAGAATTCAAAACTAAGAGAAGCATTTCTTTGATTCTTTCTATTGCTATACTAGTTTTTAAGCTCTGAATATGGCTGACTAGTTTGCTTTTTGTTCTTGTTTAGATATATCATTTTGGGGGTTAAGAATGGTTTGCTTCTTTCCCTGTTCTCACTAATCACCAATTTTTCTATTCCAGTATAATAAGCTTGTTTCCTTTGTTTCACAGGAATCATATGTTCGCAGACGCGAGGACCCGATTTACAAGGATCTCTTTATAAAACATGATGATCGTCACCAGGCCTTCACCTTTGACACAAGACATGAAAAACATGTTTCATATACATCTGAGAATAAGTTGATGGAGGAGTCACAATCGGAATTAGATTCGGAGACAGATTTCGTTTTTGACCCTTTTAAGGAGAGTTCTTCTGAGAGGTCACTAAAAGTTGATAAAACAGCTTCATTTGATTCCACAAATGAATTAGGTTACAAAACTTTGCTTGACGATTGGTCAACATCAACAATTGACAAAACATATGTAGTGAATAAAAGGAAAGTAGACCTAGCAAGTATTCCACTTCCTCAATCTGCAGCCTCATTTTACAGCGGAATCTCACCGCAAATGGAGGTTGTTGAATTGTGTGAAAGCACTAAGAGGCTAAATCTGTATTTGAAAGCAAGAAGGGATGAAGTCAATGCTGGTGGCCCTGGAAGATTTTTGCATGCTGTGATTGGACAAGATGCATCTGGTAATCTATCCATTTCTTTTAGCTGCAATACTATATGTGTGACTAGTTCCAAAAATCAGTTATTGTGCTGTTTATCAACTGATAATCATCATTAAACAAAACTTTAAAAAAAAAAAAAAAAAAAAGGCGGACCCCAGTGCCAAAGAGGTTCCCGTACTATGACAAACTCGGGAGAAAACTCAACCCCATATGTACGTGGTCTTACCCCCAAAGGAGAGGTCATTTCTAGGATTCGAACCCTAGAATGCGAACACAAACACTCCCACCACGGTGCTAAGGCCTTCATCATTAAACAAAACTTATAAAAAAAAAAATTCTATTAGAAAATTTTGAACTATGTGTAGCTATTCATGTTTTTCTTTATTGATGAGATTTCTAATTAGCCATATTGCAATATTACAAAATTTGATTTCAAATTGATGATATTAACTAAGCAGAATAACAAATTTAGAAGTACAAATCATTTATAAAAAACATTAAAAAAAAAAAAAAATTCCTGACCTTTTGTTCACTCATTCAATTTACAGATGTTGGTTCCATTGCGTCAACCATCATGTATGCGTTCTACCTGAATGAAACACAGAAAACAGACCAATTCTGCACTGTACCTGTCATCAACATGAAAAGGGCAGACCTAAACGCTCATGCTGAACTTCAATGGTTGCTTGATTCATGCCAAATTGATCAGTCCTCCTTGATTTTTGTAGATGAGGTGTGTTCAATTTTTACTACATTGAATTCTTGAATTTTCAGTTGGGTTCTTAATTGCAAGAGATGAGGCTTTGAGAAAAGTTCATTTGACAGTTATTAAAGTATATGATATACAAGCATACATCTAGATGTAGTTAACTTATATACTATTTTACCACGAAGGTGGTTGCCTAGTGGCATTGGGCTTACTACAAAGTGGTTTGATAGAAGCGAGGTCTCGGGTTTGAGTCTCATAAAAGCGCTTGAGGCTATCTTCCAATGCAAGTAGCTATATCTTAAAGACATTTGCACCAAAAACTTTTAAGTCTCTGGTCATCCCTCCCCACGCTTTTCTCAATCAAAAACAGGCCTGATTCAAGTTTTGCTACAGTAAAAAACTCTCAAAAACAGTAATATCTAATTTTTTTATTACAGTAAAAAATTCTAACATAAGTCGCACCTCAACTCAAATTAAAAACTCGATTCAACGAAGTAAACAGGCCTTTAATACTGGTTTTTAATTATGAAATTGTGAGCAGGTTGACCTTTCCTATTATGATCTATTTGGGAGTCTTAAGCTAGTTCTGTTGAATGGCCACAAGCTGCCTGCTAAACAGGAGGTATCATTTTATTTGAAAATTTGATTGTACTTTAAACCACTCTTATAACCATGGAAAATGGTGATATATTTCTGTGTCTTTTGTTCATAAAACAGGCATTAAAGGACGCAGTAGTCGAAATTTTGACTTGCAGAAAGGTGCTCTATTAGTTGCTCTATTAGTTGTATATATAGCCTCAGTTCCAGACTTCTTAGAATTAGATCCTATTATTAAATGATGTCTCCTTTGTTTACAGGGTGAATCTGAGTATCCTTGGGTCGAAATTTTTACTGAAACTGAAGTAAGAGACAGAGAGTATTTTTTTTTTTTTTTCTTATTTCTTTATTCACTTTTTTCTTTTGGAATTGGAGTATTCTGATCAGATCTTCATAGGATATTACTTAATAAGAGAGTGAATTTAGCTCTCTGTGGTTTCTTCCTTGAATCTGTCAATCAAAGTTTTAATGACAAGCGTGAAATTAATGCCACCCTTGCCATAAATGAGAATACAATGAGGATCTTAATTAATCAATGAAACAGGACTGCTCATGCTGCACATTTGTTGCTGAGAAGTTTGCACTGACTTCACCTGAAATTTTGGTTGGGAAAGGATTCAGTAGGCTCTTGGTAACATTCTTTCTTTCTTTCTTTTTATTTCCTTCTTGAATATGTAGTTTTTCTTAGTTCTTGATTTGTTTATTGACAAAATTCAAGGTCTACTTGGTGAAACGGAATTTATCATTTTATATAAATATATATATATATATTTGGTAAAATTTAAGCACCCCGTTCATTTCACCAATTCAAGTTTAGAATTTGAGTTTTGTTACAGTAAAAAACTCTCATAAACAGTCACATCTAACTTTTTTGTTATAGTAAAAAGCTCTCACATAAAGTTACATCTCAACTCGAATTAAAAACTTGAGTTAGTCAACTAAACGAACTCAATTTCCCTCCATTTTTTTTTCCCTTGTAGTTGGCTGGAATCCTCTTAGATTCTGGAAACCTAACAAATGCTCATTGTTCCTCCAAAGACAAGTATATGGCTACCCTTTTAATCCATGGTGCAGGTCGTCTTGGATGCACTGGTCTTTATCAGATATGTATGCAATACTTTTTATCTTTTATATTGATTCATTTATATGAATACTTTATATACTTATAGGACTCACCTTTGATGTGTAATTTGTGATTTGCAGTGAGATACAAAAAGCATGATATATCAGACCTCAAAGTGATTGACATCTTGCGCAAAGATTTCAAAAGATGGACAAGAGTAGGTGTGGAGTTGAACACCCACTGAATCATTATTACTTGATATGGAATTATATCAGATAAGATCTTGGTGTCTTAGTCCAAACTGTTTAAGCGTCAGAAGAGTAATATTAATGACCCATATAACAGATTACTTTTTTCTCGTTTAATTTTACTTGTGGATTGTGTGAAAATATAAAACTATTATCGGCCCACTTCCTAACAGCTTAAACTTTTAAGATTGATTAATAAACTAACATAGTATCATAATAAGAGGTCCTAAGTTCAAATCCCTTATGATTGCACTCTTTATCTCCTTTAAATTGTTATCACGTGTTGGGTTCCCATCCACTAGTGAGGAGGAGCGTCAAAATATAAAAATATTGTTGATTCACTTCTTAATATCTTAAGTTTTTGGGATGGATTGGTAACCTGTTAGATTGCTTAATTCTAGACCATGCTTATCTCATGACCTCTTATGAGAAATTATATATTGAGAGACATGTATATTTCTTGTTACTCTGTATGTAATGGCATTAATTCCATAAACATAAAATTGTCGAAGCAGGTAAGCCAGACGGCGCTGGTTCAAGATTGACGGTATCACACATTGGGATGAGTTCTATCGGAATTTCTGTTTCACAACTTCTTAGTCGCGAGGACACCGCAACTCAAGAAATTACGTATTTTCAGCGTAAGTAATAAAGAGAATGGCTTGGTTTTCATAGTTATGTTCTCTATTAGATTAAGGTTTGCATTGTTAAGGACTACCAAATTCACACTGTTGAATCTGTTTGCTTTGCTCTTCTACAAAACTATACAGATCAGATAAAATTGCTTTTATCATATAATTTCTTGCTATTGCTGTTCTTTGTGTTTGCTTGAACCGGGTTCTATCATATAACTTTCTATACTGCAAGAGATGCTTCATTTTGCCTGTACCATCAATTCAACTCTTATGTTTTGCCTGTACCATCTTTTCTTTGTCACTCATGAATTTCTTTCATGCTTAAATTAGGTGCTGATAGATAGACCATATTCTGCAGCATCATTTGTATATAATACATATGATTTTTTTACTTTATTTTTCATGAATATGTTTGATTACCCCTCTGATGCTTTTCTTCTCATGGAATAAAATTTCAGAGTTGGAGAAACTTCGGCTATTCATGGTTGTTTCTGGGTATTACGATTCGAAAAACGACTTCAAGGTTGGGAATTCAAATGCTAATTAATATTGTGCTCTCTCTCTTTCTGCTCATTAGCCTTTTTACTTCATTTTTCATGTGATCGCCATCTAATTACACCAATTCAGTCAAAGCTTTTTACTTTTTATTTTTATGCATATTAAGAGTAGGCAACCATGCATGATAAATGTAGACACTTTGTCACTCTGTTCATTGCGGATAAAGACTGATGTCGCTTGCATATATTTTGTGTAATTTAGAGAGAAATCCTAGTCGCTGCCGAGTCTGCGGAACTCATGAAGAATCTGCTCTCTTTCTTTAATTCAAATGCAACTCATCTTAGTCTCAAAGTTCTCCATCGGCCAGGTAAAAAATTTTCTCCAGAATCATACAACATAAGATTTCCGACGTCTAAGATAAATTGTGGAAGCATTGTTTAAGCCAGGACTTATTCTTGGATCCATTCCATCGGATTACCTTCAAAATTTTGCTGTTTGCTGTTGAATTGCTCAAACTCTTGCTGTCTAAAATTTTCACGGTAAATCTTGGCATGTTTGCATGGGGCTGCATCGGAAATTAACGTACACATGATGCTTGTGCAGGCCTTAGAGAGGAGATGAGAGCGTTTGAAATCGACAAGGTTATATCGAGAAAGACTATCGAGCGCCTTTTGGAACAATTTGGTGGGACTTCGAAAGGGTAGTCAGGGTTGTGTCTCAAGTATATTGAGCATGGAGACAAAGATATATTAGTGGATGCTGAAAAACAGAACAAATAAGTTGTACTTCAGTCTAGCTGCGCAAAATCTTTGGACTTTGATATGATTAAATCTTCGATTTTTTTTTTCCCTTGGGAGGTGGAGATTGGTGGAAGTTGGATATCCAAAGTTGACTTAAGAGCTTATTATGTTAAGTTTGTCAAGATACTTGTGTGGTGCGTGCTTGTGAATTTTCAAAATTGAGTCTATAAATAGAAACTCATGAACACTCCATATGAAAAATAGCTGAGAAGATTGCTAGTGCAGATGAACATGGGATGATAGGCTGCAGAAAAACTTTACTTGTACAAGCAACAGACTTTCTTATGCACTACTTGATCTGTGTGAGGAACCACATGGTTGTTATATATATGCATTATGCAACGTACATGACAAAGTATAGATTTAACCATATTTTCAAGAAAAATGAAATTCAATGGTCTACCCTGTGTTATAATAACAAAAAAAATTATTCGTCCTATATATGTAGGCATTGGATAACGTTTGGCTGCCGTTTCCATTCGGCCGGACACGGTTTATTCCAATTTGTTGGGAGCTTGCAAGCTGCATGTGGTGTCATAACTTGACGTCAGAGAAAGATGGCTCGCAGGACCTTTGAACCGGTTATCACCGGTTGGAGTACAACTGTTGAGCTGGTTTTATTGTAAATACATTAGGTAGGATATGTCATGGAAGTCATTTTAATAGGGGTTTGGCTACTTATTTAATCCAAAAATTTCAATTTTTTGTTCACCAAACGACACTGTAAGGTGTGTTTACATATGTCAGTAAGTGTTTGTTTCGGTCGAAGTAGCAGGAGATGGTGTGGATGGTTTAGGGATTTCAAAAGTGAAAATGTTTTCTTACAGCCGTTTAGTTCGTTGATTCGAATTTTTAATTTGAGTTGAAATGTGACTTTATACGATAGTTTTTTACTGTAGCAAAAAAGTTAAATGTTATTATTTTTTAAAGCTTTTTACTGTAGCAAAACTCAAATTCTAAACTTGAATCGGGAAAATGAACGAAAAAAGTTTCATAACTTTATTGGTAGATCTCGCAACGACGAACTGAACAAAATGAGATCCACATTTACCATGTTATTTTCATTGAGTATCGCCATATTCGGTAAGTATAGTATTGTATGTATAATATGATGTAGAATGATGTTTACATCTTTTTAAAATATCGCAAGTTTAATAACCCGATTGAGACGATTTTCTTTCTATGTGTTTGTAGTAAAGAATTGAATAAAATAATATTCATATTGACTAGGTTATTATTCATTAAACATTGTCAAATTGATACGTTTGGTACTGTTTGTATAATTTACAGTAAAATAGTGTTTCATTAAATCCAATCCGAACATTGTTTACACTGGTCAAAATATGCATTCACACCTTATTAAAATACACTAAGGATCAGAAGATTAGAGGATCAGTTTACGTAGGTTTATTAGTGTGTTTTTTAAAGGTGTGAATGCATATTTGCTAACCATTTAATCTTCATTTTTTTAAAAAAAAAAAATGAAATAATAAAATCTGAGCGTTTTGTGTTGTGATTTTTTTATGAGTAAATACTCAAAACACCCCATGAGTTTATAAAAAACAGACTTCAAACACCCCCAAAACATTTAATTTTTAAAAAATATCAAGATTACCCTTTCGAATCTTTAGTACATACAATTTAAAACATTATTAAACCAAAATGTTAAACTAAATCAATCTTAAAAAATAAAATTTAAAATAATTGAAGTAATTCTTTGATTGGAATATTTATTTGAGCATTTTTAATTTTTCTTTATTTAACTTTTTGGTCAAATCATATCTAAAAAAAACATTTAATAGGGAAGGTTAATCATGGCATTTTCAAAATTTTAACTGCTTCAGGAGGTATTTGAGTCTATTTTATAGGTATTTTAGTCTATTTTTATAAACACAGGGAGTGCTTTAGGTATTTACATAATAAAATGGGCGAAAGTGGTATTTTGAGGGTGTTTTGGGTATTATTCCTTCTTTCATTATGTTCCTATTTTAAACATTCATTACTGATTTTATTTGCTTCATTATATAATGTTAAAAAGGCCTTTACATGTAATTATTGTGATTAAAACAATAAGCAGATATGATTAGCGAAAAAAAAAAAAGTAGATATTTTAAAAATCAAGATGCTCCTTTTGGACACAGACTTTGCCTCCTTGGCATTTGATCTATGATAGGCTTTGAATCTCGCATCTGAAACAGAATTTTAAATTGTACTCCAAATTGTAGCCTTGTCTAATGCCCATCTCTATTAGTTATCAGGAAAGTTTAATGCAATCCAGTGGGAAAATAAGAAGTAACAGTTGGAAAAGGAGAAAGGGCACTGACCAGAATTTATTTAACAGGACTTGTTTATTTTGGTCTTCCAATTTCTAATTGCCTTTTTAGTTATTTAAGGCAAAAATATGCTTATTTGCTTGCTAACCAAGAGTCAGCACCAACTTGAACTCCTCACCAATAAGCAGTGCCAACCCAGAAAGCTCCACGGTGCAAAATTGTCCAGAACTATGAAAGCTTATTCTAACACCAGAACTTTTTATCAAGTTTCTTCCCGAGTTTGTATAAAGCTTGTACTCCTTCACTCTCTTAGCGTTTTTCAGCCCTATAATTGTGATTCGATTGACGATCCACTTCTGAGCCAGAGCAAATTTTCCATTCAAAACATTTGATCCAACCAAGACGCTGTCCCTTTCTACCGTGCTAGAAAATCGTACCAGACTCCACTTCCCTCCCAGTCCTCCCATCTCGACTTCCTCTCCATCATCCAGGAACACTTCGCCTGTGCTGTTTGTGCTGCCGCTGCTTATGACCAAGAGGTTGAATGCTGTTTTTCGAGCTGCTTGTGTTGTCAGTGCTTCACCTTGCAGAGCCAAGATATTGCCTTCCCTAACATGCACATTTATATGATCCGCAGGCGCATCAAGGGTGACATACTCTCCAGATTTTACACTCACTGAACGCGAGTAGTTGAAGAGGTCAAACCAGTTTCCTGCTGGGAAGTACGCATCAACGGAAACTGCTCCAGGTTTCAATACAGGTGATACCAATATTCCTCTTCCGATTAAGAATTGCGAATTGATATCGTAGGTTTTGGTGTCCTGAGGGAATGAGAAGAAAATAGGCCTTGCAATAGGCGTCCCCTTTTTATGTGCCTCGTACATTAGTGTGTAGAATAGAGGAAGTAGCCGGTATCGGAGCCCAAGAACCTTCCTGGCTGATGCAGCCACTGAATCCCAGAGATAAAGCTCTTGACGGATTGCTAACTTTTCGGAGTGATCTCTCGAAAAAGGATAAAAGGCACCTAGCTGCAATGTAACAAATCATTGCCATCAACTTGACGTTGAATGGAAAAAATACACACACACACACACCAACTTGACATTGAATGGAAAAAAAAAAAAAATACACACACATATATGTATATATATACACACAAAGATACCATGACACACGTAAATATTCAATCTCTAATGGAAAATAAAACATTCTATCAATTTTACTTGACATGTAGAATATGTAAATATCTCAAAGACATTCCAAATTTGTACAGCATGCATAAGAACACATGCGAAGTGAACGAGATAAGTAGAAAAATCATCTTAGACAACTTAGAGGATGATCAAAAAATTAAAGAAAGAAGGCTAATTTAATTATGTAGGCTCATTTATATGTGAATGATAATGTGCAAGCAAGAATGAGGAAAAACTTTTCTTTTTTCTCCGTAAAACATACATATATATATATATATATATATATATCAAATTTATATTAATAGTGAAAGAAAATCCCATCCCTCTGAGACTTTACCTGAATCCATCGCCTGCAAAGCTCCTCAGTGGTGTTTTTGGCGAAACCGCAAATATCAGCTCCAACCATTGGAATTCCAAAGAGCCCAGAGTTCAGAGTAGATGAAATGCTGTAAGCCAAATCATCCCATGTCGCAGCATTATCTCCAGTCCAATGAGCAGTGTACTTACCAGAGCCCACAAAAGTTGATCTAGACACTATAAAGGGTCTTTTACCAGTGACCTTGATTAAAGCCGCATTGGTGGCTTTAGATTCAAGTAAGCCATAAAGATTATGTGCATTGTACTCTGTTATGTTTCCGAAGTGCAAACATGTTGCTGGTATGGTCATATTGTTAATCGGTCGCCGGACTGCATTATTGTTGATTTTATAGGGAGGGTTATCAAGAGTAGAAGAAGGCGTCGGAGGAGAAGTTATGAAATTGGACGGCTCGTTCATATCAATCCAGAGACCATCAAATGGAAGATCATCATGAAACAATTTGATCTCAGTACCCCAGTAATCTTCAGAAACTGGATTTAAGAAATCAGGGAAGTGAACTGGCCCAGGCCAGACCTGCCCCAAGTAGGGAACACCGTCACGTTTTATGAAAATGTCAGCCTTCATCCCTCTTAGATAGGTCCCATATGACTCATTCACACCAATTCCTGTGGGCAGCATCCAGAATTATCATAACAAAGTAATTGTTAAAGACAATTAAAGTTAAACTTCTATGTTAATAGGGGAAATAGTTTGTGCTTGTTAAAGTATCAACACATACCAGCATCTACGAGGAGCACATATTTTTGTCCATTTGCATGAACTTTGTTAACAAAACGCTTCATCTTTTCTAGTGGAAAGTTGACAGGGTCAAGAGTGAAATCCTTAGAGGCATCCATGTGGTCAAGGTCTGTCCAAATAACTTCAAGAGGGATCTGAGCTGCTGCATAACCAGCAACCACGCCGTCGACATCGGCAACATTCTTGTATCCATATCGGCATTGGTGAAACCCTTATGGGAAAAAAAGGGCAAAATAAGAGGGATTATTTTAATAAATCAAGAGGCAAAAGAAACTTTTGATCTTAATACTATATTTATTCTTCTTTAAATTCTAGTAATGTAGTATTGGTTTTGCAATATGATTAACCTGCATTCATTTAATTGAAATTTTGAAGGGTAAATTCTTTCTACCTAGGATCTTAAAAAACACATGGTAAACTCATAAGGCGTGCAACAAAATAGCGATCATACCTAAAAAAGATTACTAAACCAGCAAAGCCTTGAAGTAATCTCTCTATCCAAACTATAAACATGTATAGATCTCCTATAACACCCAAAAGCAAAACAAGAGAATGCAACAAGCGGATAAAGCCATAAGTACTTAGACAAAGGCTTAAATCCTTCCCGAAACACCAGTCCCGCATATAACCCATAAATAGATGATGCAACATGACATTTATTCTATGTAATAATGATTTTATAAAAACATAGTTAATAAATTTTATATATTGCAGACCACTGTTATACTTGCACAGAGTAAATACCATATCACACCTCCTACTTCTACATATTAGAGGCTAGAGCACCGGCATCCAAACCGTCTAATGTATACCTACCGAAAGACCAGTAAGGCATCGGAGCAGGCCGGCCAATGAGCTCAGTATACTGCTCCAGCACCAACTCCGGCGTGGGCCCGGCAAAAAAGTACAAGTCAATGATCCCGCCAATAATCTTGTAAGTAATCCTGTCCCCACTATAAACCACGTCCATCCCATTACTATTGAGAAGCAAAACTCCATGAGTTGCCCCAGAAGGTGATCTCACATCGACGTAGAAAGGGTGGGACCCATAGAGATTAACATCAGCATTGAAAGTAGCAATGTCAGCATTCCACAGAGTCAGCGTCTGATTAGGTGCCAACCTGAACGACTTCCGCGTCTGCTCGCCGATTCCGTACAGAGAGGACCTTCCCTCGGGGAGAGAAGAAGATAACTGTATGTATTGGTCCTTGAAAACCAAGAAAGTTTCTGGGTTTGTTCTCTGAGGCGTTGTGTCGAACAGTTGGTCGGCATTGGAGCGGCGAGAGACGGCGAAGCCGAACGGGGCGGTGTTGTGCAAGGTGAGGACGAGGTCGGAGTTGGGTATGGAGAAAAGGCGGTTTTCCGCTGATGTGGGGTGGTTTTCCGGTTTGAAAGAGTGGTTTTGTGGTGTTAATGGGGTTTCTCTAGGAATGATGTCTTTGGGAACTTCCCATCTCTGGTGTTTGGCGTCTGTTATTCGGATTCGGAGGCGCTCTGCTGTGTCGTAGCTGCACAAAAAGAAGAGAATGTCGTTTTTAAAAACTAATGGTCGTTTAAAATTAAGTTCACCAAATACTCTTGACTAAAAGCAGCTCCTCATTAGAAAAAATATATATTAGCATTTTAAATAACATTATATATTAGAGTAAAAATAAAAATAACATATCATATCATATTTTTTAATATTAAATATACAATTGACAGTAACATTTATATTAAAAATGATCTAAGCTACAGTTTTTTTCTTTAATAAGATATATATGTTGTTTATACGTGTTTAACTATGAGCACAACTTTTCAATTAGGACTTACACGTACATACCATAGCAATTACAAAATGAAAATGTATGCAAAAGCAAAACTAATAGGATATTAAAAAAAAAAAAAATTAAAAGTGTACTAGTTATGCAATTACATAACATAGCATGGTGATGTAAAGGAGAAGTTATGACTCGGTTGTCAACACATTAAAAAAATACCTAGGAATTTACATTTATAGTATTATTTAAAAGATTGGCAGTACCCTTTTGATCTCCATACTTTAAAATACTGATATCTTTTTTTTTTATAAAAAATTTAAAAAAAAAAAAAAAAAAAAAAGTGGGTTCACCTAGCAGTGAGCCTGAGCTGCTGAATGTCAGGGCCATATGTGGAGGTCTTCTTGATAAGTTGAAGATCAGCAGTCAACGACTTGCCTGAGTTATCACTATGGACAGATTGGAGCCGATAACCATACCCAATATCAACTGGCCCATCGTGTGGCTGTGTTTGAGCTAAGCTTGAAAGGAAAAAATTAGCACATAGTTGAAGAATGGCCAAGAGATAGAGAAAATGGCTGGTTTTGTTTTGCAAAATTAGCGATGAAGTTGCTCTTCTTTTGGAGCTCTCCATCATCAATGGAGGACTCGTAGACGAAATTAAATGCATACAAGTAAGAAAAAGTCTCCTAAAATCAAACAAGGAAACTAGATAAAATTCAATCTGAATTTATTTGTCCATATCTCCGTCTCAAGTAGATTTGGAGATTTTTCACTTATCTCTTTTCTACTTTTTATCAAATCACCACTCACCACCGTCACTTTAACTCACTTGGATACTCACTGCCCAAGATGCTGACAAAAACGTATTTTTCAGTGTTCCCACTCTCCCACTTCAGCCATTGACAAAAGACGTTTGCGTTTGAAATTCATTTTATAATAATTTTATTTTTTATATAAAAATAAAAAATAAAAATATTTTAATTTTAAAATAAAAATTATTTTTAAAAATATATTTAATAATTTTATTAAGAAATTATTTTCAGTATTAAAAAATCTATTAATGTCTATTTCTGTGTTTGAGAAATGAGAAAATAGAAATAAAAAATAAAAAATTTTCCCTCTTATTTTACTCTAAACTAAAAAATTATTTTTATTTTTATTTTTTATCTGTAATTGTGTTAAATATCGCTCTGATTTTTATTTTTTTTCTCAAAAAATGTGAAACAAAAACAAAACTAACTCTAAACATGACTTCCGTCTCCTTTGCTATCTTGGGTTGTCTTTCGTTGAAATTCAGCCATTTTTGTGTACACATTACACATGGGTATCCAAAGATTTTAGGGCTTGTTCTTTTGCAATTGTTTTTGAGTTAAGTTTTTGAGTTGAGTTTGAGTTGAATTTGAGTTATACTTGAGTTTAAGTTGTAACTTGAGTTTGCGTTTGGTTGTGTATAACTTGAGTTATGGTTTGAGTTAAGATTTTTTTGAGTTTGTGTTTGTTTGTGATAAAACTTGAGTTGTGAATAGTGAATATCCTTTTTTTTCTTCTTAATTTTTATTCAATTCTTTCACATTTTTTTTTTTATTTTTCCGCCTTGATTACTTTTTATTGTAATAAATTACTTGTAATTAAAAAAATTTAAAAAAGAATAAAAAATTAACAAGTACATGCTCAGTTTTCATTATAATTAAGTTAAAAAAAACAGCAAAAATACATATTTAAGTTTAAAAAGACAACAATGAGAACGCCGGCATCAACAGCGCGCGACGGTTCCGCACATCGCCCACATTGTGTCGCGCGCCTTGCATCCCTTAAAGCACTCATGTCAACTTCTGCATCAGACTCCAATGGTTGACCCTCATGGTTATTATTGTCGTTAATGTCCTCATCAACATTCGGTGGATCAATGTCTGCAACCGGAACGCCATCTTGTGAGTATTGGTCCAATAGCCTGTCCCCATTACGGTACATGTGGATAAAATTATGTATTATAGCACACGCTACTGGAATCATAACTTGTTTGGTCATGGGGTACCGATTAATGGTTTTCAAAATACGAAATCTAGCCTTCCACACACCAAATGTTCTTTCAAATTTTCAGGATAATCAGGTATAAAGTTATTAAAATGAAAATCATATGTGTAAATTGCAAAAGTGCATATAAACGCTCTTGCATAAATAAATGCATAAATAAGCTCGCATTAAGTAACAAATCATATGTGTCCCGCAATCTCATAATAATTACTCGACGTACTAAAAATGAAAAACAATAACGGAATTTGAACCATAAAAATAAAATGTGCAATGAAGTCTCTATATGTTCGTAACAAATAAAACGAAAGAAATAACAGTATCACATATGCGAAGAACCATCCCCGCCACGTGGCATTGTATAGCTGGGTCTCGAGAACGGTGGCATGAATGGTCGAAATGGTGAAGTGGGCTGGCCAAATGTGTTGCCGTTCGCAGGGTTTGCTTGCGTATTCGGCTGAAAGTACGAGGTCGAAGGCACTTGTTGTGGCGGCTGAGGAGCAACTTGTTGTCTGGTACACTGCTCCATAGTCTGTTGAATCCACACAAGCCGATGGTGTTCTGGCATCTGCAGAAATGGACGCTGCCACATAGGGTCCATAGTCATGAAGTTGAACATGAAGAGATACTGTTCTTGGGAGATGTCCAACGTTGCCAATAATGCATAACATTGATCCTGAATGTTTTCAACTTGCATGTTCGCAGATGCACTTACACCGCGCGACCGATTGCTTGTTTCTATCGAAGTGACGAGGCGATCAACGGCACGCTCCATATAGCTAGGCGACGCTCTACGAGAGCTACGACTTGAACGTCGACGTACTGCTCGCGGTGGTGAATGTGCATGTTGGCCGCGGCTTTCTCTACGCACGCCATGTCTTCTATCTGTAAGAGGAACATCGTCAGCGTCATTGAAACTAGTTGTTCCTCGCTCAGTTGGGCTGCCGGACCTACGTTGTGGTGGATCATCATCTTGACCATACTCAAATGCCCCATTTGCCCGAGTATTGGCAAATGCACAGTAATATAGATCGTAGTCGAACACGGGCTTCCTACTCGCCCTTTCAACCTCGGGATGGATCTGTAAATCAAGCAACAAATATTAATATAACGAGTGTCACATTTCGTTTAATGACATATACTATTAGAAACTTACACTGATAAATTGTTGCCAATACTCCTCAGTGCAAGTTGGTTTCTTTTGAATCGGATCCCATCCAAGTCCGGTGGCAGTGCGAAGTAGAAACTCAGCGTCAAACGCTTTCTTCAGTCTATTGGCCTTTTGTTTGACCTTGTCCCAAGTGAGGGGAACGCTGAAATGCTCACTTAGCTCCGCCGCCCATTGTGTGTACTTATCTCGGTTAGGGGTTGTACCAACAGAGTTCAATAAATTGAACTCACCTAGACGTCTAAGCAGTGCTTCCTCAGCTTCCGGGCTCCAGTTTACGTCTCTATCTCTCCTTCTTGCCATCTATGTATTGACAATACCAAAATGGCAGCAATACGTATGTACATAGCATGTAAAATTCATTTAATGAGCTCGGATGTTGGGAGGAGGCTCAGAGTTGTGTAAAGGCCATTCATCGTCCTCTTATGGAGCATTATCCAAGGCTAGGACAGTTATGCTACCAAGGTTTACGTTCAATTAATCTGAGTGGTAGGTTGCTAATACACTTTATGCCATCATGTTATGCATAAACCGGCAACGAATGTGCTGCCAAAGGTAGAGCAACCTTTATGGCATATTGATCAAGCAAGTCATACAAAGTGAATGACAGCAACCATACCAACAAAGAGTAATGGGATAAACCGGCAACCAATTACTACCCAGCGCTCGAATATCACTCGACATAAAGAACTAGGCCATTAATTACAATAACATCATCATAGCCACGGAAAAAATGCAATCTAGAAGCTGAAAAAGACCAGAAACAGTTTCTGATTTTTTTCCAGAAATTGCACAGCAGGGGTTCCAAATATACGTATGAGAACAATATGCAAAAGTTTGCAAATCATCATGTAAGTATATAACGGCAGATTGTACAGAACAGGCAGCCACAGATGAACATATTGCACCCTATAGTTATTGCATGTGAACATGTGAGTACACAATTAACAAGACTGGGACATCATCACTCTGGCCTAAACAAAATATGGGCTCAAACTGTCAATGCCTATCCGAAACCTGTGAGGTATTGCACTTGCACTCATATGCAAAATTTGTTAAGCATAAATGTTTTTGCCAACACTGAAGGACCATTCCGGCCTCACAAACATACTCTACAAGTTAACATATATACTCTCAAATCTCAAGGCTTTTTCTAGTTAAACGTGAGCAGAGAACTAGCTTCGGCTCTTGTTTTTGTCTCGGCTTTGCTTGGTTTTTGCTTAAAACCAGCAACATTCAAATGGATAGCTCATGAAGAAGAAATAAAAATTGAAGATTACAATTTCAGAATCTAAGATGTAATACAAAGGAGCACAATAACATTGAACAAAAAATGCTACATTCACGGTGTGAGACATAGGCAGCAACTCAGGAACGGCATTGAAGAAGAACGAAATGGGGAAAATGCAGCAATCAATACACGGCAAACAACAACATATTGGCAACTCGGGAACACATGGCTTTTTTTCCTTTTTTTGGGTAAAAATGGGGAAAATGTGGTGGCTGAGGAGATGAACATAGGCAGCAACTCAGGAACCGCAGTGAAGAAGAACGAAATGGGGAAAATCCAGCAATCAATACACGGCAAACAACAACATATTGGCAACTCAGAACACATGGGATTTTTCTTTTTTTTTTTTTGGGTAAAAATGGGGAAAATGTGGTGGCCGAGGACATGAACATAGGCAGCAACTCAGGAACGGCATTGAAGAAGAACGAAATGGGGAAAATGCAGCAATCAATACACGGCAAACAACAACATATTGGCAACTCGGGAACACATGGGATTTTTCGGTTTTTTTGGGGTAAAAATGGGGAAAATGTGGTGGCGGAGGAGATGAACATGCAAACTCAGTTAAATCAAAGATTAGAGTGCTTACCGAGTTCGATCCTACGGAGGAGCGGGTTTGATCTGCTCCGAGTTGCCCAAAACACGAAGACCGCTGCCTCTGAGTCAGGTACCGGTGACGACGGTGAAGGCGGAAGTACAACAATCGTCTGCACAGGTAAGCACTAGGTCGCGGTTCTTTCCTTCTACATCGAGCTACGATTTTTGCCCAAGGAGGTTGCCGAAGGGATCCATTTATACCCCTGATGTTCTCCGTCGTGAACGGAGACCAGGCGGCAGAAGATGACGGCCGAGATTTTGGGGCTAGGGTTTCTCGTATCTCTGATTTAGGGAAAATGTGAGAACTCAGGGAGCATTTGGAGATACGGGTATGGGGCGGAAGCAGAAGCAAGAGCCGAAGGCTTAAACGACAGAGATATGGTCAAACGGCGGAGAACCAACAATGGAAGGGGAAAATGGTTTTGCAGAAGGCTTGAACGAGCTATGGTCAAATGGCGGAGAACCAACAATGGAGGTGAAAATGGTTTTGCGATTCTCTTCTCTGTAGAAGCACGTGAAGCAGCAGTGGCGTGTTAGAGCAAACACGCCTCGGAGAAGCACACAACGGTCATAAAATCAGGAATCTTCACTGTAGAAAGACAGAGGAGTAACTCGAAATTGCAGTGAGCAGGTGAACTCAAGAAAGGCAGAGGACTCGAATTAATTTTCGAGTTCAATTTACTGTGTCAGTTTGAGTTTGCACGCGTCGAACGCAAACTTGAGTAAAAACTACACTCGAGTTTGCTTTTTTTGAAAAATGTTGGCAGCCGAACAAGCCCTTAGTTTGTGGAGAGATAAACTCAAGACATCATTGTTGAATTGAATGGGTGCAAAATTAGGAAATTACCATACAAAGATCCTCAGGTAAAGGAGAAAAGGTCTATATTGCCCTTAATTTCTGTAACTACTACTCTTTTCCTTCCATCTCTCCATGTGGCTAAGGTAAAAAAGAAGCGTGGTTTGTACTTTTTAGAAAAAGAAGAAGAGAAGTGTATTTTCCACGCTTTGAAAGTAATAAAATAGAAAAAAAAGAAATTGATAAGGTAAAAAAAAAAATACTTTATCAATAATGTGTTGTTTTCTACAAACGATATTTATTAAGTTCCATTAATTGTGATTATATATATATTTTCACTCTTTATGGTTTAAGGTTTTTATATGATTAGACAATCCAAAATTGCATTGCTACGCTACTACTCGTTTTTTTTTTTTTTTTTTTTTTTTTTTTTTTTTTTTTTTGGAGTCTATCATATTAAGCAAAATAAAACAATTGACTAAGCTTCATGAGTTTTTTATGACTCAAAATTGCTCCTTCATAGGTATGTTTTTAATAGCTTCATAAGTATGATTTTATTTTTTTCTCTTTTAATTCTTTTTATTCTAAAACTTATTTATTTCTTCATTTAGGTTATTTTTTTTACTTTTTTTAATTTTTTTATAGAAACTTTTATTTATTTTCCATTTTGGTTGAAAAGCGCACATTTTTATTGGGATCTCTATGGTTTATTTTTCCCCTTTTCATCCCCTTTTTTCCCTTTTGTTGTTTTCCTCAAAATTGTATATTTTCTCTTTCCGATGTTCCATAAAAATTATTTATTCTTTTATTTTAGTCTTTTTCGCCCTTTCTTATTTTTAAACTGAAATTTTATTTTCCTTTTGTTATGGTTTTTTTTTTCGCTCTAAAACTTCTTTATCTCTTTATTTTGGTCCTTTTTTACTCTTTTTTTATTTTCTTATTATTTCTTCATTTTAGTCCTTTTTATCTTCTTTTTTTTCTTTAACTTCCCCTAAAACTTTATTTTTTTTAGATTTTAGTTTCATATGTTCTATACTCTTAACAATAACACAGTAATTAAAACTTAATATATGATTACTCCCCACGTGCGTACGCGTTCATTATTTCTTCATTTTGATCTTTTTTTACTCTTTTTTTTTATTTTTTCGTTATTTCTTCTTTTTAGTCCATTTTAATCTTTTTTTTTTTTGCTACTTCCCCTAAAAAACTTTATATATTTTTTTTAAACTTTAGTTTCTTTTTGAGATTTTGTATTCATTTGTTCTATACTTTTAATAGTAACGCGATAATTAAAATTTATACGCAGTTGTTCTCACATGCGTATCACGTATTCTTCAACTAGTATATATATATAAAGCAGACGAAAAAATGACATATACATATTAGTAATTGCTTGTGATTCTGTGAAACTGATGTATGTATGTATACATATATATATATGTCATGAAATAAAAATCCATTTTTGGCATATAATTAACAACTGATCATATTCATATAATATCTAATCCCTTAACTCCTATATTATTGAGGGAAAAAAAAAAGTAAAAGAAAAGATCAAAGACAAAGCCAAAGAGCATTGGCGTCCTTGAGAAGAGAAACTAGATTGTCGTTGAAGTGGCAAGCCATGAGTGTCTCCACTCCGCCCAACAACTTAGAAGAGAGAATAAGATTTATACACACAAAAATTCTGTTCATTTTACCGATTTGAGTTTAGAATTTGAGTTTTATTACAGTAAAAAGTTCTCAGAAATAATCACATCTAACATTTTTGCTACAGTAAAAAATTCTCTTATAAAATCATATCTCAATTCAAATTAAAAATTTAAATAAACAAATTAAACGAAAAAAAAAAAAGAGAGAATTTGAAACAATGACCGATAATACACCGGGGATTATACCTTATTGCGGAAGTAACAAATTACTAGGATAATTGTGAATTATTTGAAAACGCTCTTGTACTAGAGATGCAATTATGGGCTCAACTGTGTTGAGCAAGCACGGCTGAGCCCATTAAGATTAATGAGTTGAATTGAGCCGGCATACTTCGGCCTATAGACGGACATGACATGACTTGTGAAAATTCATAAGCCAGATTGGGCTTAGACTGGGCCGAGTTGGCCCATTAAACTCACAAGGACCAGCCCATCCAATCTCATTTTGAGATAACTTTTTAATATTCTACAGCTTAGAGATTCCCTCTTTTTCTCTTTTATTTAATATTAAAATTCATGTTTGGCATTCCTAACAATTAACTTTGGAAAAAAAAAAAAAAAAAAAACCTACACAATTAGAAAACGCCCACAAAAAGTTTGGACTTCTTCTATATGTAATTTACGTTAATTTTTTAATAGATTATATATATATATATATATATTAGTTGTTGTATTCGCTCTTATGCATCATCAGTTAAAAAAAATAATAATAAAGTACCCATCAAAAAATGCCCACACAAAACGCTGAAAAATAATTGTGTTAATCAAAATAATATACGTTAATTATATTCTTCAAAAAAATTTAAGGGTGTTATTTATTTCTAATGCATTATCATTTTTAAAAATTTTAAAGCCATATAAATTATTTTTTTTTTTTACTCAATTACAAACAATTTTACAGTTAGAATTATTTCCAATCTAAATGAGAGTTCTGTTTAAATTTATAATTTTTAGAACTCATCCAAATACTAATTCAGATTATATCTCATGTTTAAATTAAAATTTTAAATTCACAACTAAAAGACAGTTCAAACTACTGTTTAAACACATATTAATAATTGCGTGAATTTAAATTTTTATAAGGGGATAAAATATTGGAAGAAAAGAAATAATTGGGGGAAAATGAGAAAAGAGTATAAAAATAAGAATTCGTAACGGCTAGTTAGAAGATTGCCGTTGGTCCGACGTGGCAGCCCTTTTGCTTTGCACGCTCCCCAAAGCCGTTGGCTTTTCCACACTCCACGACACTCCACTGCTCCTCCTCCTCCTCCAAAAGAAAAAACCCTCAAAACTATACTTACACTCCCAAAGCTGTTATCTCACCTGCATTCCAGTTCTTCATACGACGATACGACACCAACACCGCAAACGACGACGTTTCCAAGCTCTGCGACGCCATGAACATCTTCAAGAAGAAAACTTCCCCCAAAGGTCCCTTCTTTTCTCTCTTTCACTGTTTCTAGGGTTTCCTTCGAAAACTAGGGGGCTCTTAGTTTGCACATTTCTCCTCAATCTCTGTTTTCTCGATCGAACTTTCCGCTTCCGTTTGGTTCGTGTTTCTTTTTCCTCGAAATGACAATGGCGCTCAAGTGTGTTCATCTTTTCCTGATTCCGTTTTGAAAATTTTAATTTGAATTTTTTTTTCTTTGCTCATTCTCGGTCACTTTATTTATTTGTTTTTAAAATTTTGGTTGTGCGTTTGAACTTCACAGAGGCTCTTCGGACCAGCAAGAGAGAAATGGGTGTTGCCACCAGAGGTATTTGGTGCATTCTGACCAATCTTATTAATGTTTCTCCATGATCATCTGTTCTTCAAAACCGGAAATTTTCTGGGAAATCTATGTTCATAGTTTTAACCTGAACAAGATCGACTGTTATTGTGTATGCGTGTATATATATTACCTTTTTTCTAAATTACTTCCATGATTAGCTGGAATTATTTAGTGTTCGAAGATGCATCATTTTGTAAAATGACAATCTAAATTGCTAGTCTTTACAAGTCAAGTCACAAAAAAGCGGTAATTGGTCAGTGGTGGTCTTTTTTTTTTTTTTTTTTTTTTTTTTTTTTTTTTTTTTTGTTTGCGTGTAACATTTCAGATTCAGCAGAAATATTATGCCTCGACCATTTCTGGGCTTTTTACTTCTCTTCTTCACTCTGTGGAATTATTTAAATTTTTTATTTTTAGTTGTATGTTATCTCTCTCTCTTTTTTTTTCCCCCTCTTCATGTAATCTTCCTCTCATAATATGGGCACTACAAAGCTACGCAATATTTTATTAAAAAATTGTCCTATTTGTGCTTTTATAATAGAAAGTTAAGTTCTAGAAGAATACTGGTTGAAGGGGCATACTCAGTTTTTATACTACTACAATAATTGTAGTTATGCTGAATCTCCTCAATTGGATTATCAAAATTGCAAGAACAAAGATGTTGGAATGACCAATCAGCTTCTGTATATTTTGCAGGTATTGAACGTGAGATTGCATCACTTCAGCTCGAGGTATGTGTTGCCTACCATTTTCTAACTGAATTTTCATTTTTGTGAAAACCTCTTTTGATTTTCATCAAGTTCTTCGCCTGCTATTTAGGAGAAAAAATTGGTGGCAGAGATCAAGAAAACAGCTAAAACTGGAAACGAGGTATGTCTGTTTTTCCAAATAATTCTCACTTCTCACCTTAACATTAACATTAGTTGTAACTGAGCGCCAACATATATTGGCTTACAACCTAGGGCCAATCTTGTCAATTTATACAAACTAAGAAGCCATGGTAACTTGGGACTGCACTATAACATTACTTTTCCATAAGGATTTTTTTTTTTTTTTTTTTTTTTTTTTTTTTTTTTGGGCTGAATGATATTTCTCTATTGAACATGACAAGCAGTGATTGACAAATTAAAAACTTCAAATGCTATAAGGTACATTTTTGTTCCTCCTTTATGATGAGAACACATATTACCTTAGCATGTTTATACTGTCCATCTAAAACTAATATTGTATAGTTTCAACAAATTTGAGCGTATGCATGATTTAGAGACATACGTAGGTTACTTCTCCACGTTACTCTGCAGGAGGTTACATTGTGTGCTTGGCTGAACGTATATAAATAGTTTATTCATATATATAAAGAAATGTGTATAAACTTGCTCTGTTTATAAGCTAAGCTGACTCTATTTACAGTATTTTATTGTAAATGTTTCTCGACCTACTCACAAACATATCTAGGAACCAAGTCATCATTTCAATAAACTTTTCTTTGTGATTATTTAGATGGTTATTTTTTTTTCACTAAGCTAATAAGAATAATGGCATGTTTAAGTATTAAAACTACAGTTTGTCTTATGCCCAGTGTTGTAGAAATGTTTACATATAATTGATACTTGGTAATTCCAGGCTGCCACCAAAATATTAGCTCGTCAACTTGTTCGGCTACGTCAACAAATAACTAACTTGCAGGGGAGTCGTGCCCAAATAAGAGGTGTGACAACTCATACGCAGGTAATTTCTTTTGCTTGAATAATAAAGCATAAAGTTCTGAAAATTCATGGTCTTTCATCTTCCTAACCATCTCTTATTTGTCATTTCACAGGCCTTATATGCCAGCACATCAATTTCTACAGGGATGAAAGGTGCAACTAAAGCAATGGTTGCAATGAACAAGGTATGTATTTCAAGGTCCTTGCATTGTTGGTTATGCATTACCACTTGTGTGCCAACTGTCACATGGCAGAAAGTGAAATTATTAGGCCCTACACTGGTATGTGGCAGTTTTGATACACTGACACATGTGGTGATTGCATTATCAACGGTGATTAATAGCATCCTTGTGGTGATTGCGTCCTTACTGTAAGAGCAATGCCATTTGTCATTGTTGGTGATGCAATACTACATGTGTGCCAGTACGAAACATCACATGGTAGAAAGTAAAATTATTAGGCCCCACTGCTATGTGACAGTTTTGATACACTGACACATATGTGGTGATTGCATCACCAATGGTGATAAATAGCATTTTTCTTACAAGAATATTAGCAACTCATATCCTTTCTCCATTGAATTATAATGAATGGAAGTTGTTTGTTACCTGAGTAGCCTTCTAGTGTAGCTCTGATGGTGCAGAGACGATAAAAATAATGCATGGAAGTTTTTGTAATCAATCTACCCTATTCAGCATGGATGATTGCAGCCTGCTGTCTCTGAGTTCCATTTTATTTTATTTTATTTTATTTTACTTTACTTACTATTATTTTTTTTTTCCCTACTTTTAATACACCTCCAAATTTCAAGTTCACATCAAATTTGAGTATTTTCTAGGTTAACAACTGATTTTAACCTCTCAATTGATAGATTTGCACTTTGTAGCTTATAGATAAACTTGTAATTAAACACTAATTCACAAATGACCCTTTACAGTTAGCTTGAATATGCTAACTCTATGTTTTCTCTTGCTTTGTTTCTTTAAACATTAATGTCTTATTCATTCTTTAGTTGACATTTCTTAGGTCAAAATCAACTATTGACCCTTAGTTGACATGAATCTAAAATTCAAAGTCATAATCATGAGAACATCCAAAATGTAGGGTTATTTTTTTGATAAACTCACAATGGAAGGTATATAATAGAAAATAACAATCATCTTCTCTCTCTCTCAAAGGCTTCTGAGTTCCTTTACTACAATTTTTGTACGATTTCTTAGCTTATAGTGCATATCGTAAAGCTTAAAACTCTAACCAAAGTTTTTTTTTCGCCCTTTTTTTTGGCATGTGCGTATCAGCAAATGGCACCGACAAAACAAGTTAAAGTGATAAGAGAATTCCAGAAGCAGTCTGCACAATTGGACATGACGGTAATACCCATGCTTCCATACTAAAATTTTTTATTCATTTTTAATTAATGCTTTTGTCTTTTGATAATTAATGACGATGTTTCTAGCATGGAAACAAATTTATATACTCCAGATGAGATTGTGTTTGTGATAGTTATGATGATACTGTGTTTCCCCTCTTCGACAATTAAAAATTTTGCAGTATACACAAATTTTGAATAGAATTGATTGGTCCTACATCAAACATTCATGTAGAAGTTGTGCATTTCTCTATGCAGATTGAAATGATGTCAGACGCTATCGACGAGACCTTAGACAAAGATGAGGCAGAAGAGGAAACAGAGGAGCTAACTAACCAGGTAAAGTACCGAAAGCCTGAATTTTCGTTTTTGTTTTTTGTCTGTGGGTTGATTTAATGCCTTGGAATTTTACACTCGCCTTTTTTTGGCAGGTGCTAGATGAGATTGGCGTTGACATTGCATCTCAGGTTGGCTTTTCTGAGATTTATCACCTGAAATGAAATCATTTATTCTTTGTTTATTCGTCAAAATAAATAATATAAAAAAAAAAAAAAGACAAGATGGAAAAGGAAATTGATCGTGTATAATAAATTCTCATTCTGTAACTGTTGAAGAAAATAACATGAAAAATAAAAGGCATGGATGAAATTTAGTAGTCATGTATTTGTGTTTTCTCACTGTAAGATAACTATGTGATTTTGATCCTTGTTGTTTTTAACAGTTATCTTCAGCTCCAAAAGGCAGGATTGCATCCAGGAACGCTGAAAATGCGCCATCCAAGAATGCTGCAAACACCGTTACCAGGTATGTCATATGTGCACTTACAAAACATAACCCTCTTTATGTCAAGACTATGTTCACATTTTTCGGTTTAATTTTTTTTTTTTTTTTTTTTTGCTGTTCAACGTAGAATTTCCTGATGACAATCGCACTGGAGTGGCAAACGGCCGCTTGTCCTTGTTGATCTGAAATCAACATTTGACCAGAATATATATATGTTCATTGATCTCTTATATTAGCTCTTAACAATTTGTGTGTATTTTGCAGCTCTGAATCGCCAGATGTAGAGGAACTGGAGAAAAGGTTGGCCTCTCTCCGACGTATATAAATCCAAGAATAATAGATGGGTGGCTGGTCATGGCGGTTATAACTTAATATAGTTATATTTCTTGTACATTTTGTTATATCATAAAGAGTAGAGACAATTATAAAATGGTGCAAATTGAGTGATCCAGGATTCTTTGTACTTCTTTTCCGCTCGTCCGAGTCAAAGAAAGAAAGATAAAGTTACTATTACTCGAAAACTTTTTAAAATCTCTTGCTGTTTCTTTACCCCCTTACCTGGGATTTTACTAATACCATAACTGAACTTGCTACCGAACGTATCTCGCTGTTGGTGGCCATGTAAACAAACCCGTGCACGATGTATTACCAATGGCCATCCATCGGTTTCTGGGATGGGGGTTACATTTTACTTGCCATCAAGCATTATCATGGGGCTTATATAAATTTGGATTTTTACGTCTTATTTTTTATTAATATCTTTTTTAATCAAACAACTGTATTAGTTAAAAATGTATTAATTAAAAATAAAAAGATAAAAATTCAAACTCATGCATTTTAAGAGAATATTTAGTAGGAGGGAGAAGATGGAGGGAAGGAGAGTCCGAATCTTCATCTGGGCTCACCATTTTGCATCCCTCTTCTAATAGAAGGATTCATACAATCTACTCATTAAATATTAAAAAATACTATTTTATCCTTAAAAAGTTTAGTATGAAATTGGTATAAAAAAAAAGGCAAAAATAATTAAAGAAACATTTATTCATTAATCATTTTAAGGCTCTCCCCCTACCAAACAACACTCCAACTCTCTCCATCTCTCTTACCAAATGGAGCCTAAATATAAGTTCACCAATTTTCTCAATGTTGTTTTTATCATTCTAGTGATCTAACTTAGATGTCTTTACACTAAAAATGCACTTTAAAATTAAGGCCTTGTTTTTTCACAACTTAAGTCACAACTCAAGTTTTATTACTACAGTCTATAATTCACAACTTAGATTCTATTTAAATTAAACTTTTTTCTTACAATATTTTTTTCTCACATACACAACTTAAGTTCTCAACTAGGGTTGTGAAACAAACAGTATAATTTGATGCACAATCAATTTATCAGAATGGCCAGCCATTCATGAGAGGTTCATTAAAATTTGAAACTTGAGTTGTTTGGTCCCATCCAATCTACATAGTAAACTAACACCAGGAAACCACATATCCAGGCTGGAAAAGATGAAGAACGAATACATGTTGAAAGCTTTGACAAAAACTAGGAACTACTAATGTGGTGGACAAAGTTATCTTGTACATGAGTTTTTCCAATGAGAATCTTGTACATATGTTTGACAAGAAAATGTTGCAATTTTGTCGTGTACAGTAATGAATCAATATTTGATTACACTAGTTTTGAAAATTTTTTTTCTTCTGCTGCGGAGAATGATATGAGCACCATTCATTTCAGATTTTCGTTCGGTTTGTGAAACTTAAAATTAAAAATGTAACTCTTTAATAAGTATATTTCAATGTTTAATTTTGATCTTACAGACGTTAAAAGAATGGACGTCTCTCTCATATGATATAAATTAGTCCAATTCTGTTGTTTTGTAGGATTTGCAAACTGAAAAGGTACACAACCACGAAAATAATAATAACAACAACAATGGAATTTCTATGGTGTTTTTTACTTTTGAGACAACGGTGTACTTTGCTTAGCAACCGTCGGATCTGTAGTATTTTTTTAATTTAATTTGATTTTTGACCAAATTTAATACTAATCTGGCGACTGAGAAACATAAAATAACAAAGAAAGTCCATAATAATAATAATAATAATAATAATAATAATAATAATAATAATAATAATAATAATAAGGGTAATAATTTTGGCCTGGCAGATTCTAGGCCTGGAGATTTCAAACTCATGCCTGAGGCCAGGCTGCTGCGAGAAATAATCCACAAGGACATGGAATTCAAAATTTTGTGCCCTTTTAACAATTGGTGATAGATCTTTCTCCCCAATTTCCCCTTTCATGAGAGGAGCAACACCGCCAAGGTTTCCTCGGCCGGATGGAGACTGGTGCTCCAAAACAGGAAGGATCTTACAAATGTCTTCAAATTCTACGGAGCCAAACGATGTGATGATGATCAATTATGATTGGTGTGCCATTCACGGTAGATAAAAAGTATGTAGCCAGAGCTGCTCTGTTTACCCATGCATACTTCTGTGGCCAACGTCGAATGGTGGCTTGGTATTTGGCTCTCAGTCTTGTAAACTTGAGCAATTTCCAGCACAAGTGGTTCGTCGGGGTTGAGGCCTGTCGACAGAGTATTGGACAACTGCACCTGAAATACAAAAAGTTCCCCATTACTTAACAAGTATGTTATCAACCTGCCCCAAAAGTCTGTTAGCAGTCTATTTTTACATCTAGTTATTTAATTAAAAGGGAGGGCATCATGCAAACAAGTATGTTATTTCAACTCCGGCTGAATTGCAACCGAAAAAAAAAATTGATAATTTAACATGTTGAAATCTACATGGCTTATATATGAAACCAAGCAAGATTCTCTTTTTAACGGTCTTAGCTGTTCTTAGGAGTAGGACCATTCAACCGTTAAGAATTAGCATTCTATTTTTACATCTAGCATAAATATTTGAAGATTGTAAAAAGGGAGGCATAAGTTACAACCAAAAGTACCTTTCTATTATGTTTCCATCTTCAATGGACCCTTTCTGATATTTAGATAACCTTAAACAAATTTCAATTGTCGAGAGAAGAGACAAATTGAACTATTATCAAAGTGACTAAAAGATAACCAAGTAAACATACAAGGATTCAAAAATTGTTCCATAGCAACAACATCAAAACACGAAATATAAGCGCAAGTTAAAACCAATGCTACAGTCACGAGACCAGTCCTTCAATCATAAAACTTTTGGAAAGTATATCAGAACAACACAACTATAGGTGATTAACAAACATAAAACATGGAGGGGAAAAGAAACCTATAGGAGCTTGAAAGGAATGATCTGATGGAAAATCAAAGGGAATAATATGCCTTTTGTAGACTGGATATCAGTACGCCCGTACTTGTTAACTGCCAGGGCAACATGTCTTCGGCCCCAGGAGCTACAATAGGTAACCAAAACACGCATCAACATCCTTAAGTAAATGCGTATCAATCATTTAACCAGCTGAAATTTGGTGAATCAGCAAACAATTTAGATACTACTACAACTTAAAACCATATTGCAAATTACTGAGTTCTTTTTTTTTTTTCAACTTCAACTTGAAAGCCCCACAGAATAATCTAGCAAAAGACTCGAGCCACTAGTAAAAGTCAAAAGATTATTTCTATTCTAGATGAGCCTCGAGAATGATGTGCAAAAGTAAAACAATATGAAGGTTACATCATACCAGGTCATTTTCACATAGTGGGAAGATTACAAACTTCATCAACCTTTCCAACAGCCTCAAGTATGGATGAGTAAGTGATACGATCATATGCAAAACCATTTGCATCCATCTCTTTCATAAGCCTCACAGCATCTTCAAACATACCAGCTCGACTGAGACAACCAAGAACAGTGTTGTAAGAGACTGCATCTGGTTTGATCTTAGAATGCTTCATCCTTGTAAACAATTGCATAGCCCGGTTCAGATTCCTTATCCTAGCATAGCCATTTAGAATAATGTTGTGGGAGTTTAAGTCAGGAACGCAACCATTTTCTTCCATGGTTTTAAGCAATGAATGAGATTCATCTACCATGCCAGCCCTCACCAGCCCTGACATGAGTGCATTATATGCATAAACATCAGGATTACAACCAAGTTTTCTCATCTCATTGAACAGATCCATGGCTTCATTAATACGCCCACATTTTCCAAAATGTTTAATCATCACCGCATACACCCGAGCACTTGAACATCCACAGTTCTCTTTCAACTCTCGAAACAACTCATTTGCAGCTTCACACCGATTTGCTTTTCCAAGACTGTTGATCAGGCTGCAATATGCAGCTGCACAAGGAGGAAGACCTTTTTCATCCATTTCTTCAAAAAGCAACAAAGCTTGCTCAACCCTATTTCTTTTACAGAAGCCGTCAATAAGAATTGAGTAGGTATATGAGCTAGGAGCAACATCATTTGCTTTCATCTTCTCAAACCATGAAGAAGCCTCAGAAGTCCGAGCTTTGGATTCAAATAATCCTTTAAGGATAGAGTTATATGTCACCACATTAGGAATACACCGAAGAGACTCCATCTCCCCAAAAATCCTAAGAGCATCTTCTACACGACCTGCCTTGCAAAACATGTTAATCAAATTGTTTATGAGGACCACATCAGGCTTGCAGCCTTCCTTCAGGAGATTCCTATATATGGTATAGGCATCTTCAATCTTCCCAGCTTTACCAAGCCCCTTTATCAATTCTGTGTAAGTGAAGACGGTCGGGGGGCATCCCGTCTCCTTCATCTCCTTGACAAGGCCCAAAGATTTTCCAACATTACCCATTTTGAAATATATTTCCAATAAGTTAGTATAGATCTTTGCAGTTGGCTGCATGCCATTCTCCTTCATCTCATTAAATAACTGGATGGCAAAATCATGACGACCCAATTTCTTAAATGCTAATATAATTGCACTGTAGGTACAAGTGTCTGGAAAACAGTTTCCCTCATTACACATCTCATTATAAAGTTCATGGATTTTTTCATGATGACCTTCTTGCATCAACATCAAGATCATCGAGTTGTATGTACTTACTGTCGGCTTGCACTTGCGGCCTTTTACCTGGTAAAAGATAGATACGGCCTTGTTCACCATCTTAGCCTTTCCCAAGATGTTTATGACTTCAGATAACTGAGCAGGATCAAGAATAGATACAGCCCAAACCATCTCCTGAATAGTCTTCCACATTTCACCAAACAACTGTGCCCCAAACAAGCAGTGAATTAAAGCCAAGTAATTTGTCGAATCATGCTGAAAATTCCTTCTTTTGGAAGCCCATTTGAAAAACTGAATCTTGACGTTGACCTCAACATCTATCTTTAAAACCTCATGAACCAATCTGTGATCCACTCTCAGCTTAAGTACTTCTAACGCCTTCTCAGCGTCGGGTCCCCACTTGAAAATTTTCAAGATCCTTATGAACCTTTCATCCAATGTCCGAACCGATGGATCCTTTCTTGACAACTTTTTGTTAATAGGGAAGTCTCGCATCGCCTCACTCGGACTACGCAAGCTGAACATTTGAACTATTTCATTTTCTGCTTCATAGTAACAACACTAAATTAAAGTTTGCACGTAGCAAAATATTAGACCAACAAAGAGAAATGCCCAATGGTAGGAATTCAACACAAGTACTATAAGCAATCTCATTTACCTGTTTGTTTAAGCCTCTCACAGAGATGGGGCAAAGTTGAGATTGATCTTTTCAAAGAAGATGGACCCACAAACATCTTTTTCTAGGTAATCCACGAATTTGTTAAATCTGACAAGCAAGAATTCTCTTTTTGATTAAAATCAAATGAGATGATTGCATTGACCAAAAAAAAAAAAAAAAAAACTTTACAGCGTATGAATACATCATATAGACTGTGTGAGTATTTGTTTGAAAAATATAAAATTTTAAAATTCACAATATAAGTCACAACTAACATCTTAAATCTTTCTGTTCAAGTAAAAACACCTAAGTATATTCAAATGCATGATAGTTATTCCAAAGAAAGCATTAAAAGGCCAATTTAGAAAGTATACTCAAACTATGATTCTTGATTTTCACGTTTGAGGAAAACACTCTAGCAAAATCAATGATTTGATTAAAACACTAGCAAAATCAATAATTTGATTTTGAGAATAAGAAACAAACAAAAGAAACTTATATAAGTTATATATTTATATAAGATATATAATATTATATATACTACCTGAGAAGACTACTGGCGCAACGGTAGGCAAGGGGTGGCAGAGTTGGCGTGGGGCAGTAGGAAAGGGAGAGAGTGAGAAAGTGCTTAAACTACAGACTTACGCAATAGGACTAAAAAGAGAAAATTGAAAAAGTAGCAGAGGAGGTAGTCCTAGCGAGTCTGATTCAAAGGCAGAAATAACGGCAGAGGAGGGGTTTGAGCGAGTGACGGCGGGTCTTGCCAGAGCTACAGCGGCGCTCCAATGGCTAATCTACCTGCTTCGATGAAAGGGGGATAGTGATGTGGGCTGAGGAGCGACATGAGAAGTAGCGGTGAATGTGATGTTCAAAAAACTAAAATATGATTTCAAGAAAAGCAAAAAATGACTAGACAAAAGGACAACGGTGATGAAAATGAAAAAGGAATGTGCCCTACTTAGGGTTAAATCCAACGGTTGACATTAAATCTTATTGAGGTGCACGTGGTCTCTCTTATAATGAACTTTAACTCAAATTTAATAAAAATATTTACAAAACAACCATATCTCATCGCCAGTACACACATTGCTATCTCCACCATGCGCCCGCTTCCTCCTTCGACACCGCCATGACCATCGTACTCATCGGTGGCCGATCTCCAAAACCCCTGCACTCCCACCCATCAACTCTGTCGTTTCTTTTGCCAATCGTCACCCAAACCTCCGCTACCCAACCATCAAAGCTCATGTTGTGGGTACATTCGCCGCCCCACCACCACTTCAGAATTTGTGGCTACTGATTGGGGTAGGTTCCTTGTCACCTTCTGAGTTGAACCATACTAGAAAAATTAGATGGATGGTTGAGATTAAAAAAATTTTAAGATCAATGGTTGAGATTAGCCTAGGGTTTTATTATTTTCTTTAATAATTAAGGTATATAAAATACCAATTCTACCTCTTTATAACCCCACATGTAACTTTCAAGCCATCATCAAAGAGAGAGCAGTCAAAATTCAATCCAACATCAAACATAAAGCAATGTAGTCCAACTTAGCAAAAAGAAAAATTAAGTCCAAACAAACACATTCATATAACATTTTAAGACAAAAATAAAAGTATAAAACAATAAATAGATTCCAACAAGCATTTACGACAAGCATTCAATCAACATGATCAAGCACCCCTACCATTTACGACATCATCTTATCTTATTCAAAAAAAAAAAAAAAAAACACTAATATGCCAGGTGTTCTAAAGAAATTTTCAACAATAGAAACTGTGACCAAACTTAGAGGTTTTACAAGAAAAGAATTCTTATCACTGATTATATTACTGCTAAGATCCGATCAGTAAGCTAACACCAATTATGCAAAACTTTTTTAACAAGTATCAATCATAACCACATCCTGAATAGGATTAGTATAAGACAAAGAATAGACAAAACCACCCGTGAAGGAGTTATGCAATTTAACACAAAAGAGAGACCAAATTGCAACTTATTTAATAAGAAATGTAAGTAATCTATTTTAGTTATAAAATAAATGTACCAAAACTAAAATGCACCTAAGACTGAGAAAGAGAAAAAAAAAAAAAAACAGTATCCACACGCACCAAATTTTCAGTTACAAGTAAAACTCTAATTCCTCTGATTTACTCTTGAATGAGCAAGCATGAACAACACATAGCAATAATAACCTTTTAATGTCTCACCAAAAATTATAAGATTTTTTTAGTGAATAAATAAATAAAAGGAATGTGAAAAAGAAAATTTACCCTAAAAGTATTCTAAGCGCAAATTCTTCCTTCAACCACACTTTCTCATTACGTCTACCAATCCATCCAAAACCCATAAAATTCTCTTCCGGATAATAGCATTCCTGGTAAACCATCACTATCCCAAAAGCAAGCTACAGGTTACACCCCCCATGAGTAACCAAAATCATTATAGAAAATGATTTCCAAAGCAAAGAAAGTTGTAGTGATGGAATTGAGTCATGGTTCATTCACCAATTACTTGGCAAATCACAATTGAATCCGACATAAAAGCAAAGGCCCTTTTTTTTTTTTTTTTCAGGATGAGGTACACGGTCCCTGAGCAAAGAAAGCGAATGAGGTTGTTCAAATCAAATGAACAAACTTCATGTCCTAATACTCTCTGCACTTTTAACTCTTTCACCACCCAAACTTCATCTGTGCTTGCTACATGTGAAAATGACAAACCATTCAACTATGCCAGCCAAGAAGAAAAACAGGACATGGGGTGGTGGGAAAAAGGTAACATGTCAAACAATTTCACTTAAAAATGAGTTTGAAAATGAAAAAAAAAAAAAAAAAAATTAATGCCGGAATCAAGGACCGTTTCTCAATCGCAAGGTTGCAGAATTATACCTGACCGGTTGAATCTGGTTTCTCAGTTGTATTTGAGGAGCCAAGTCTAGAACCTTTCCTAAAGGAAATTGTTGAGAGGAGATTGAAAAGAAAAATTAATACAAAGGATTTCTTTTTCAATTCTAAAGGTTTGAGTTTCTCTAGCAAAAGGAAGAGGCTAATTCTCTGCAAACAACGAGGGGAAGAAGGGAACAAAGAAACCACATCATCTTCTCGAAAACCACAAAATCCAAACTTCAAAATGAAAAAAAAAAAAAAAAAAAAAAAAAAAACCAACCGTGGAGAAGTCCTTCCAACCAAAAAAGATGGCAAATGGTGGTCGGAGGAGAGGGATGAGCTTTCGCGACGGCGAAAATGTACGTGAGGGGTGAAGGGCTAATGCTGAGACTTGAGATTGATTTGGGAGGAACTTGATTACTGTCACTGATTTGGGAGGAAGGAGATGACGAAGAAATTTAGAATAGTGAGGAAAATTGAGACTTGAGACGGTCCGAGGATATTGTACCTTGAATCTGGCTCATTGAATTTTCGAATTATAATCGGTAGTTTGTTGAGTATGAATTTTTTAATAAAAATATCTTTTTTTAAATCTAAAAAAATAATTTAAATTATATAATTTAATTTTTTGCAAAATACGAGGGGAAGAAGGGGAACAAAAATATCTTCATCTTTATAAATTTAAATCCAAATTTAAATTAAAAAAAAAAAAAAAAAAATTTTTAATTATACCAAAAAAATAAATGTGATATTTTTTAAAAATTTTAACTATAAAAATTTAAAACTAAAAATTTAAATTAATGAGAAAATAAATGATACTTGAAAAAAGATAATTAAAGGCTTAAAGGATTTAAAGTGAACAGTGAGACTTGAGACGGAGGGCGCTAATAAACTAAAATCTACAAAGCGAATATTTAAAATTCAAATTAAAATCCGGTATTTTTTTAAAAATTTAATTTTTAAAAAAAAATTAAATGTGGATATTTTTTGGTTCGGGGATTATAAAAATTTAAATTAATAAAATAAATAATTTAAAAAAATAATTAAAGACTTAAAAGGTAAAAATAAACAGTTTTTGGGTCATGCGGGCTGTAATAAATTCAATCTACAAACTCAATTTACAAATCGCTCCAAAATTATTAGTCTGGTATTTTATAGGCTGAAATTTTAAAAACAAAGGTGAGGGTGGATTTTTTAAGTTGGGTTAGATTTGTGAGTTATTCAGGTTCATGTATGGTCCTAGTGTCTCTTTTGATTCTTATTAAAAATGGTTTAGCACATTTACTCCTTAATTTCTCGTAATTTAACAAATTATTCATAAACTTTTAATTTTAATAATTAACCCTCTAAGGTTATAAAATCATTACATTTAACTTCATTTGACAACCTTATCTTAAAAACTAAATGTGCAAGTTACATGTGAGGTTATAAAGAGGTAAAATCGGTATTTAATATAACTAAATTATTAAATAAAATTATAAAAACCCTAGACTAATCTAAGCCTTTGATCTTAAATTTTTTTTTTCATCTCAACCAACCATTTAATTTTTTTGGTCCGGTTCGACTCAGAAGGTGACAAGGAACCTACCCTAACTAGTAGCCACAAATTCTAAAGTGGTGGTGGGGTCGCGAATGTACCCACAACATAAGCTTCGTTGGTTGGGTTGCAGAGGTTTGGGTGACGATTGGCGAAAGAAAACGACAGAGTTGATGGGAGTGCAGGACTTTTGGAAATCAGGCACCAATGAGTATGATGGTCATGTCAGTGTCGAAGGAGGAAGCGGGCGCATGGTGGAAATAACAACGTGTGTACTGGCGACGAGATATGGTTGTTTTGTAAATATTTTAATTAAATTTGAGTTAAAGTTCATTATAAGAGAGACCACGTGCACCTCAATAAGATTTAGGGTCCGTTCACTTCGCTGATTCGAGTTTTTAATTCAAGTTGAGATTTAATTTTATGTGAGAGCTTTTTATTGTAGCAAAAAAGTTAGATGTGATTGTTTGTGAGAGCTTTTTACTGTAGCAAAACTCAAATTCTAAACTCGAATAAGCGAAATGAACGAGACTATTATGTCAACCATTGAATTTAACCCTAAGTAAGGCACATTCCTTTTTCATTTTCATCACCATTGTCCTTTTCTCTAATCATTTTTTGCTTTTTTTTTTAAATCATTTTTTAGTTTTTTGAACATCACATTCCCCACTACTTCTCTTGTTGCTCCTCAGCCCACATCGTTGTCCTCCTTCCGTCGAAGCAAGTAGATTAGGCGGCACTCCAGCAAGACCCGCCGTCACTCGCTCAAACCCCTCTTCTGCCATTATCTCCGCCTTTGAATCAAACTCGCTAGGACCGCCCCGCTACTTTTTTAATTTTCTCTTTTTAGTCCTATTGCGTTCGTCTGTAGTTTAAACACTTTCTCAATCTATCTCTCCTTTCCTACCGCTTCATGCCAACTCTGCCTCCCTTGCATACCGCTGCGCTGGTAGTCTTCTTAGGTAACGTATATAATATTCTATATCTTATATATATATATATATAACTCATATCAGTTTCTTAGGTTCGTTTGTTTCTTATTCTCAAACTCAAATAATTGATTTTGCTAGAGTATTTTTCTAAAATGTGAAAATCAAGAATCATGATTTGAGTATACTTTCTAAACGGACCTATTAATGCTCTCTTCTAAACGGACCTTTTAGTGCTTTCTAAGTATACTTAGGTGTTTTTACTCCAACAGAAAGATTTAAGATGTCAGTTGTGACTTGTATTACGAATTTTAGAATTGTATATTTTTCAAACAAATACTCACACAGTTTATATGATGTATTTCAATCCAATCGCATTTGATTTTAACAAATAAGAGAATTGTTGCTCGTCATATTTAACAAATTCATCGATTACCCAGAAAAAGATGTTTGTGGGTTCATTTGTTAGCGTTTATGCCCTTAGGAATAAATGTAACAATATTCTTTGAGACATTTTGACTATTAATAAACATTTGTTTATTTTATATATCTATGTATTGTCCTTTTTATGTTCATAATAATTGAATGTATGATAAGCAAACAAAAAGTATGAAATTGTCATTCTAAATTTTTAGGTCATGTATGTAATGTGAAAAACATACGGAAGACAAGAATTTAAAGATGATAGTCTAAATCTTATGATCCACAATCGAGAAAATAAACTTGGGCACTTTATTCATGTTAAGATTGTTATGTTTTCTACTTCCTAACAAAGACGGCTTGTCTTGGTCATCGGAGGTGGGACTCCATGGGTGGAGACATTGATATAGTTTCTAATGGTGAAATCTATATTGGACTAGACCAAAGTTGAATTGTTTTAATTAATAATTTTGTTTGAATAAAACAATTCACTTTTGACGAATTATATGTTGTCATCTTAATTCTAAGATAGATGATGAACCCATATGCTTGACTTGTATCCTTTGATGTACTAAAGGAGACATTCTGACATTATGTAAAGATATGCTTGCCGGTACATTGGGGGTATGACTTGTGTATGCATAGATTTGTTATTCATAGATAGTGGAATCTATAGCTCCTATAGAGAGTCAATGATATCCTCTTATGCATTATCAGTGGATTAAAAAATACGAGCGTTCGGCCATTAGACTACTTTGTGTTATCTAATGGTTTACTTTTTGTAATGGTACAAATAGTATTTTCCGATGGTAAGATAATGGAATATAAGATAAATGTAATCGGGAAGGTAAAACGGAACTTGACCTCAAGTCGATTATGGATATCCTATGGGGATGATACACTAATATATTTAGTCATGGACTAAAGCTAATCAGAGCTTTGTAAATACGCTATATAAATTGAGAGTGCAACTCTAGGCTTTTAGTGGAATAGCGCTAGACTTTTATAATCATGAGACGGACTTGTTGGTTTACAAATAGCGTTGTGATTATAGGAGCTTGATTTATATATGTCCATCGGGTCCCTTTGCTAGCTCACATAATTTCTTGTAACGATACAGCGTATTTCCTACACATTGGTAACTTGTTAATTTCCGTAAAAGAGGTTCAAAGTTAATTCATGGGTGATTTATCGGGTGAATTAATTGATAAATTAATTCTAGATAAATTGTTTAAATTATTGTTTTAAGAGTTGTTTAATATGAGAAGACTATTATATGACTATTTTGATCAGACAACAATTAGGTCTCTTATTAAAGGAGGCTAAATGAAAAACTAGATAAATTTCATCATATTTCTCTGTCGACCGGTCTGGTCGATCAAGGTCGACCGGTGAGTTTGGTTGTAACATAAAATAACATAAAATGCATGCTGACGTGACAAAATCGACTCTGGATGCGATTAGAACTTTGAGAAACCTAATTATTATGCAAGTATGACTTCCTAAACACTATAAATAGCCTATTAGGTCACTTTATTCATTAGATCACTTGAGAGACTTTTTGGAGGCTATTGATAAAAGATTCTTGAGAGGAAAAATTATTTAATTCTCAAGAACAATTTTTTCTTTGGCTCTCTTGTAATTGGAAAAAGATCAAGAATACTAAGAGGAGATTGAACGACGTGTGCCCACCCACACTCCGATCGTGGAAACGAGAATAGCAAAGAAAACCAGTTGGTTGAGGCTCTTTTGGTTGCTGTTTGGAACACTTTAATATGTCAGATGTGCAGTTTCCTAAATCTCAAAATGTATGATTTAGATCTTTAGTATTTATGTTATATAACATCATGAACATGTTCTTGATTGGTTTTTGCATTGACTTAAATATTTTTAAAATTCCGTTGTGCACTGGATGCCATTATTTTCCAACATCATCTTCTTTGAAAAGATCAATATCAACTTTGCCCCATCTTTGTGAGAGGCTTAAACAAACAAGTAAAAGAGATTGTTCAATGAGATAAGAAAACTTGGTTGTAATCCTGATGTTTTTGCATATAATGCACTCATGTCAGGGCTGGCATGGTAGATGAATCTCATTCATTACTTAAAATCATGGAAGAAAATGGTTGCGTTCCTCACTTAAGAAACAAATGGACCTAAAAACTGATAGGAGTTATATATGTATATAAAATATATAATATTATATATATATATTACCCGAGAAGAGACTACACAAGAATCAGAGGCAAGGGGGTGATGAGTTGGTGTGGGGCAGTAGGAAATGAGAGAGAGACTGAGAAAGTGTTTAAACTACAGACTAATGCAATAGGACTAAAAAGAGAAAATTGAAAAAGAAGTGGAGGAGATGGTCCTAGCGAGTTTGATTCGAAGGTAGAGATAATGGTAGAGGAGGGGTTTGAACGAGTGACAACGGGTCTTGCTGGAGCGATGGCGGCACTCCGATGGCTAATCTACTTACTTCGACGGAAGGAGGACATTGATGTGGGCTGAGGAGCAACGAGAGAATTAGCGGTGAATGTGATGCTCAAAAAAACTAAAATTGATTTAAAAAAAATGTAAAAAATGATTAGAGAAAAGGACAATGGTGATGAAAATGAAAAAGGGAATGTTCCTGGTTAAATCCAATAGTTGACATTAAATCTTATTGAGATGCACATGGTCTCTCTTATAATGAACTTTAATCAAATTTAATAAAAAATATTTACAAAACAACCATATCTCGTTGCCAGTACACACGTTGCTATCTCCACCACTCGCTTGCTTCCTCCTGTGACACCGTCATGACCATCGTACTCATCGGTGGCCAATCTCTAAACCACTGCAATCCCACCCATCAACTCTCATTTTCTTTCGCCAATCATCGCCCAAACCTTAGCTACCCAACTAACAAAGCTCATGTTGAAGGTACATTCGCCGCCCCACCACCGCTTCAAAATTTGTGGCTACTGGTTGGGATAGGTTTCTTGTCACCTTTTGAATCGAATCAGACCAAAAAAATTAAATGGATGATTGAGATTAAATTTTTTTTAAGATCAGTAACTAAGATTAGCTTAGGATTTTTATTATTTTATTTAATAATTAAGGTATATAAAATATCAATTTTACCTATTTATAACCCCACATGTAACTTGCACATGTCAAAATCTGTTAGTTTTTTAGAGAAGGTTGTCAAATGAAGTTAAATGTAACAATTTTATAATTTGTGAGGGTTGATTGTAAAAATTAAAAATTTAAAGATAATTTACTAAATCACAAAAAATGAAGGAGCAAATGTGTTAATTCTTTTTTTTTTAGTAAGAATCAAAAGGAGACACGACGGGCGAAATAAGCGCATCAGCACATAGATGATGACGACGCAGTAAAGACTAGAAGAAGATATATCCGAAGTTTTAACTTTTACGTAGAAATCATAACAATGGATTAAACCAGAAAAATATAAAAATATAAAAATAGAAAGAAAAAACCTGATTTCCTCGGTTTTGACCGAACTCCGTGTTCGTTTCGTACGACTTTTTTCACCGCGGAAGGATCTCCCAAGGTACCTTGCACTGAAAATTATACGAACTCCCCAATCCTAAAATTGGTCTCAGATTGTAATTTAATTAATATTCGGACATCCACTGCGATTCTTGGGAAGCTTTCAGGTTTTATTCTTGACTGAAATATCGAATTTGTTGATTTTTCTTATTTGTGCAATTTTTTCCTTCTTTTTTTTTTTTTTTCCTTATTCTTCTTCTTTTGTTAGCGATTTGATTTCGTTGAACAAAACTCGAATTTTCGTTGAGGGATTTTGAAGTACGAGTTTTGATCGGAATTCGGAATCAGGTATATCTGAAAGAGCTGTTTAATTTGAATTTTCTGTTTTCTTTATCTTCGTTGGTTTATCATTGTTGTGCAATTTTCGTTCGTTGCTTTGAATTGATTAAAGAGATTTGGAATTTTTCTTTTAGATTTTATTTCTGGATTGACTCGTCTAAAAATCCTTAAAAAATATATCTTATGTTGATAACTAACATCTCAGCCTTGGTTTAAGTGCATTTTGATTAAAAAAAAAACCTAGAGCTCATTAGTGACCTGATTTCAAGCCACCTGTAAGCCAAGATCCTCCATGATTGGTTTTCTGTTTGTAATTTTTGTTTGAATTTGTGATTTTGATTTTGTGGTGGGAAAACCAAGTCTTGTCTCTGGGGAGGAGAGAATTGAGCGTTTCTGTTATTATGGTTCATATCCCTTTCCTTCTGTGAGAGGTTTTACAAATTCCAAAATGGGTTGGATTTAAATCTTTTTTAGCTCATTGGTTAATAGTGGTTATGGTGGAGTTTCTCCATTTGGGTTGTTATGTGGTTGTTTTGATTTGCAAAATTGGTTTGCCTTGTTAAGATGAGATTGAGACATTGAGGAATTTATGAAATAGAAATTAGTTTGTGGAATTGGTTTTATTGTGTAATCTGTTGATATTTTGATTCGTGTTTCTGGAATTTGTTTTGTTTGATTGTTTAAATTTGGTATTCTGATTTTTGGTTGATCTTTCTGAAAATTGCTATTTTGATTAGTTTGTGTATTTAGCTCATTGTGATTTTTTTTTGGGTCGATGATTTTACTTTTTTTTTTTTGGAAGATTGGTATTTGTTTGATTAGTTTGATATTTATTGTAAATTGCTCATGTGATTAGTTGGATATCGTTTGAAGTCGATTCTACATTTTGATGGAGTAACGTCATCATGTTGTCAAGAGTGAAGGGTTTAATTATATTATGTATATGATTGTATCTCAGTATATGTTTTTGGGGCTATAAGTCGCTGACTCGCTGCCATAGTCGTTTCTGGTTAAAGCTTCATTCTCTGTCGTTTTTTATTTGGCAGCTATGCAGAGCCAGCTTGTGTGTAGCGGGTGTAGGAGCATTCTTCTTTATCCCAGAGGAGCTACAAATGTTTGTTGCGCATTATGCAACTCAGTGACCTCAGTCCCTCCTCCTGGTATGTTTCTTTTTTGTTCATTTATCTCAATGACAAATTTGTAAGTATTACTTTCCTTAGGCGAATAGTTGAGTTTTCATGTCGATATGTTTTCAAAGCTTTTAACTTGAAAAGATTGAGCATCTTCGTGGAAATTCTGAGCTAACATCTAAGAATCAATGAACCATGCATCATCAGGGTTTACTTTTGAGTTCTGGAACAGTTATTTAGATTTTCTTCCTCTAGAAAAAGTGCAAAATGAACATTTTTTCAAAAGAAGAAGATGATGGAGTAATAGGATGTAATGATCCACAAGACAAAGAGAGCTAAAAGGATGATGGCTACCAAGAATAATTGGCAGTGCTTTCTCTCACCCCTGACATCTACCTCCTTCCTGTTGGCTTCTTTAATAAGCTACATGACTGAAGTAGAAGTGAAGTGTCTTTCATAATTAGTTTCCTGCCACAAGATGAAGTATGATGTATAACTTAATATGATGGTGCCAAATAGGAAAAGAAACCGAAGCTTTCTAATCACTACAAGTGGAGAAACAAATGTGCCAAAAAATCAGAATACAGGGTGCACTTTTGTAATTTATCCTTTATGACAGTTTTTAGTGGAGAATGCACTGGTGCATCGGTAAACATGAAGAGAAGATGAAGTATTCCATTTATATGATGTTATTAGCTGCTTAATTTAAATACTGGTTACGAAAACAATGTGTTTACTTTCTTTTGATAGTTAGTAGTCCAATGTGGAAATTTTACTGTGGGCATTATCATCAAAACACTTTGGTGATGGCTTCAGTAGTTGTATTGGTTGTAGTCTTGTAGGTCCATTGTTGTTTCAGACTTTAAAGTAAATGTCAACTCTTATGCATAGATATGCTGCAGTTGCATTTTGTTGCCACCTTTTAGCATTTTGGTTGTAGCCTGTAGCGGAATGTCAAGATGAACTGATTTATTTGTGTGTTTATAAGGACATCATTTTTACTATTCTTGGTGCATGATAAAGAAATAATTATGCCGTAGAAATTTCTAGCTTTAGTCCCTTGCACTCCTCTCAATATGAAGTATATCAGTCTGCATTGGTGTTCGGGAGAGTTGGTATTGTGAAGGAAACAAACTGATTTGAGAGTTATTCAATCAAGTTCATTTTCTGAGCATGGAGCTAGATATAATTTATGTGGGAATTGACATGTCAAGAAAAGTGCTCAATTGTGCGGTCTCTTTTGGGACAACATTAATTATTTTATTAGGTTATGGGGTTGAATTAAAGGATTTAACCAAACAATGAACACTTTTTATTTTATTTTATTTTTGTATTGAATACCTGCAGGGATGGAAATGGCACAACTTATATGTGGAGGCTGCAGGACATTGCTAATGTATACACGTGGGGCAACAAGTGTTAGATGCTCTTGCTGTCACACCGTCAATCTTGCACCAGGTGTGATATATGCTATCTGTGCCTATAGTGAAATGTTTAGTCATGAAAGTGACACTGCAAATGATGTTTTGATTGTCTGAATTGTTTGGCACTACCTCACTCATAGTTTCACCTGCTGGAAGGTGTAATCATTTTACCTAATTCTTTACAGATAATAGTTGTATTTCGGGACCCACGAACACTACTTGAGGAATTTTGGTTTATCTTTGCTATGACATCATAACAATTTACCCATTGGACATGTTATTCCCTTCATAATAAGAAAGAAAAAGGAATGAGCCAGCATCCCTAGGGATTTAATAGCGCACGCATCACATATATGTTTATATTTTAAATGCAGTCTTAACGTTTTTCTTTCCTTCTTGAACATTGCAAATACAATTTTTTTTTTTTTTTTTTTTTTTTTGAAAAAAAAAAAGAGACTTTATTAATAAATTAACAAATTAACAAATGAGAACTAGGAGAGGAGAGGAAGTGTTATCCTCAACCGAACCAAGCTCCCACTATACAAAACCAGCAGCATATAAGTAATCCAAAAAGAAAACACCCAGGACAAATCTATAAAATGTGACCCCACTCCCTAAGGAACTCTGAAAAAATTGGCTTCCCGTTTTCTTTATCTCTATATGCCCATAACGTCATCCAGTACTTTATTTTATCCCAAAGAACCTCTTCATCTTCCTTTTGGTTCTCAAAAATTCTATTGTTCCTCTCCAACCACAAACCCCAAAAAAATAGCTAAAACCGCAGCCCTCCACATTATCAACCCGCTTTGACTATATCCAGATGGAGGGGAAAAGATCATCACTTCAGAATATCTTTCTGGAGTCGCCCAAGGGAAACCAAACCCCCTAAAGCATATAAGTGGATAAAGGGTCTCCCTGTCGAAGCCCTCTTGACGCTGCGAATTTCCCCCCTTGACCTTTTGGTTTATTGCTTCCTTATATATGGCCTTTTGACACTGCATTTGTAAATTGCATAGACAGAGCCTAACTTTTTTCTTTCAAAGGTAATGTGATTTTCTTATGTCTATATGTAAACTTGTCTGCTTACTTATCCTTTTTGTTTGTCTCTTGTTTTCTTTTATTCTGCGAATGAAAAGGACCGAATCAAGTAGCTCATGTTAACTGTGGGAACTGCCGGACAACACTTATGTATCCTTATGGGGCTCCTTCAGTCAAATGTGCAATTTGTCAATATGTCACAAATGTTGTAAGTACAATTGTACAAGTGAACTTGATCAATCTTTTATTGAAGAATTTTAAAGTCTAAAATTACTTTCCAGGGAATTTTTGGCAAATATTAACTGCTACTTAGTTTCAGTGATTCTGTTTGTGACATGCAGAACTTTTTCCTAGTTATGAAGTTGAAAACCTTTTTTAGGTTGGAGTTAGAGAATCACGTATATTTACTTTGGTGACATGCAGAACTTCTTTTAACATCGATACGACTAAATTCTGAATTCTCCCTTTTTTCCTTCTCTAAGCCTTTAGACCAAAAGCAAATCTAAATTTAAAAGACATCAAATGTCCTGTTTGGTAAACTAGTTCAAGTGGTTTGAACCAAAGAGTTGGTTAAACCAGTGTTCGGTAAAGCGTTTCAAATTTTGTTTCAAACCATTGATTTGATGTTTTGAACACAAAAAAAAAAAAAAAAAAAAAAAACCTTATATAATATATATTTACACCCCTGTTAAACCAAAACTTGAACCATTTTTTTAAGCTTTTCATTTCAGACTGAAAAAGTTCAAACCATCATATTTCAAACCTGTTTACCAAACATTCATAAATGGTGCAAATGTCTCACTTTGTTCTTTACTACTTTTTAGCTAAGTTATCATGATCTTGTATTTAGTTATTGAATTTTTGGGTACTTTATTTCTCAAAGTAATATCTACCATGAGTTAGAGCGTGCAAAATTTTTTCAACAACTTCAAATTGTTCTATTTAAATCAATTTTCTCGTAGTTTTCAAAAACAATCCACATGCTTGTTTTTACAGAGTTTATCTGAATCAGTTTTAATAGAATACACCTTCTCCGATGACTTTCATGAAAACACTTTCTACCCCCAGTCTTGTAAAAATTCAAGTTTCTGGTTCCACTTTTGATAATATATTCTGGGTCGAGGTTTATTTTCTTCGTCTTTAACATTATCTTCCATTACACAGATGGGCAACATGAGGGTTCCAATTCCTGTGCACAGACCCAATGGAACCAATTCAATGTCCTCCACTTCAGCTGTAAGTTCATAAAATTTTTTTCTTAGATTCGCTTGCATCCTTTTTTTCATTATTATAAATTTTGGGGTGGGCGGATTTAACTTTACTCCACAAGATGGAGCAAGATGGTGTCAAGTGTGAATTTACTGCCTGGCTATGCCTGCAACCACAATTCCCGTTTGTCTTGTGACAATAATGGTTATTATTATTATTATTATTATTATTTTATTATTCCCTGCAGCCAATGCCTCATTCACAAAGCCAAACTGTTGTCGTTGAGAACCCTATGTCCGTTGACGAAAGTGGCAAATTGGTTAGTTTCATTGTCAACTTCTTGTGAATCTTTTTTTATTTTTTTATTAGTTTTTAAAACATTTCCTCCTTTAGTTTTCCAACTTCAGAGTCCTAATATCATATCAGCAAGGAAAATTTCTAATAAACTTTTTTTTTTTTTTTCAATCTCACAGGTGAGCAATGTAGTTGTTGGAGTCACAACAGAAAAGAAATAAATCAATCAGATACCAGGATATGCTTTTGGCATTATTTGGCAGGGAGCAATCCTAATCTTTGTCACACATGACGCTAAATACAGACTTGAAATTTGGCTGTGCATATCTTGTTAGAGGTGAACATGATTTTCATTTTTTTCCAAGAACCTTATATGAAATGTGAGGTTTCCTGTGATTAACTGTGATGTTCTTAACGATAAGAGGTGAAAAGAATATTCCTTTTTTGTCATTGGTGTGATTGCTATATAATATTGTTTGCAGCCTGTTGAGTTCTAGCCTTGTGGACTCATACAGTACTTTTGCTGGTCTTGTACTATAAACATAAACAGGAATAAAAGTTTTTAGGAGATTTAAAAGCTTTTTATAAAAAGTTAGATGAGAGCTTTTTGATGATGAACGAGGCCAAAGTTTATCCATTAGAGATTGATGATTTTCTTTTTTGGCGAGCCCGGTATCATATTCTTCCCTCCAAAAAAAAAAAAAAAAAGAAATTTTTGAAAAAAGAAACTTTAATCATTATTACGGAGTGTTAAATTTAGACTCCATCTCAGACTCTTATTTAGCACTCCTCTTCATTATTTGCTTGCTCACATGATTACTGGATGTGCTTCAGTCAAAAACCATCTTCGAGACTGATGTTGAGCAACACAAGAAACTGTATAAATGATGGTTATTCAAAAAAAGTTATATAGTATTTTTAAAAATAGAAAAAATATTGTTTATTTATTTAAGTTTGAGTTTTTGAACTCAAGTTGAAGGGAAATTTAAACTCAGAGTTTTAGTTTCAAATTTGAGTTCAAACTCGAGTTCAAACTTAAAAGAACATTAACTTAAATAAAATTGTAATTCGAGTTTTTTTTTTTTTTTAAGTTTTTGACTCAAGAAAGAGGCTGTCAAACAGCTTAAATGATAATTTTTCATTTTAATCCAAAAAAAGTATTAAAATGCACAAGGAATTTTATTTATAAATTTAATGCCTTTTCTTATTTAATTATGGTTTTAGACTGAAAAAGAGAATTGTAATTTTCTGTCTCAAAAACGAGTTTGACATTTTATGTCACAAAGACAAGTTTAGAGTACATAATGATGCTATTTTGACTAACAGGTACTCCAATGCAGTTACTATTACTATTACGGAATCAGGCTGGACCGGGCTGGTTTGGAAGTTTTGGTCAAGTGACCCAAAAAAAAATGGATTGCCCGAATTAATTTTATAAGAAAACCCAAAAGCTTCATGGATTGACAGGGTCCGTTTGGTTCGAAATTGAATTATGTGATTTAAAATTTTATAAGAATTTTTTAAGAGAAAGCGAACCACTTAATCATGATTCGAATCGGGGGACGAATCCCCCAACCAAACGGATGAATAGATTTTGGGCTCAGATTCTTATTTCATGGCTTCACGCCTTCATCTGGGTCGGGCTAGAAGAAGCCTATATAAAAAAGATAGGCTTTTGTCGGTCCTTTTGATCTGTTTTAAAGTTAAAGTTACAGTTCTAGTTAAGATTAATTTAAATTTGAATTTTGAATTACAAAACATTCATAATCAGTTGTGTCATTGAGAGCAAAGAAGTTTTTTTTTTTTAATTAGGCTAAAAAAGTGGTGCGTGGTTAAAATAGTACTTATGTTTTAAATTGTTTTAACAACATTTATTATTTATGTGATGTGTTAAAAATTATTAAATTTTTTACATGTATAAAGTATTTTTATCACCGTTTCATTATTTGAACGAAATGAATGTTACGTTTTAAAGTTTAGAGAAGAAAGTGTTATAGGGACATAATTCAATAAGAATTTTTCTAATTAATCCCTCTTTTTTTTTTTTCCTTGAAAAATCCCTCTAGTTATTATGCTTCGAGTTCTTCTCTTAATAGATGAACAAAAAATTTCCTCTTAATAAATTTCCCCAGATAGATGGTTTTTTTATAAAAGTTACAAAGAATTTTTCTCTTTGTATATATATTTTCCTCTTTAACCAAATTCCTTACTGAATTAAGAATTTTTCTTTTACACATAAAACTAAAAAAAAAACAACTCAAGTTTTAACTTTATTCAAGTTTACGTTTTTTTAAGTTTTAATTTTACTCAATTTTATTTAGCTTTATTCAAGTTTTAACTTCAACTCAAGTTATAACTCAAATTCAACTCAAAAATTACACTCAAGTTATACTCTAAAAGAACAACCCCTTATAAAAGCTCATAAGTTAAAAAGTTCAAAACCATTTACACTCAAATTATCCCCGATTTAAAAAATATATATATATAATTATGAATCACACTCAAAATATCATTAGTATAAAAATTCGTATTATAATTTATAATTTATTATAATATTTTTTTTATAAAAAAATACATATAAATTAAAAATAATTTTAAATTTTAATTTTAAATCGTTAATCCAACATCCCTTACTCTGTTTTTCGTCTTCAACAGTTTGGTTTGGCAAAAAGAAGAAATACTATCCATATTCTCTGAGTTGCCGCCATCAATAGCCAATCACTCTGTTCTCTTTTCCCTTTCCTTTTATTAATCTATTCGTTTTATTTAAATTCAAACTAAATTGAAGTTAACAATTTATTCGTTTTATTTAAATTAAAATTAAAGTGAAGGTAAAAAGAAGTTCCAAATTTCAATCTTCGTTTTCCGAATAATCACGGGTTGCCGTATTCTCTCTCTCTCTCTCTCTCTCTCACTTTCAGACATCGTTGGCCCTAGTTGACCTTAATTTCGACTTGGTGTTAATCAGCTCTAAACGTGAGATTTAGTAGCTCTTAGTCTTAATCTAAGATTCATTCATTCTTCTTCTTTTTTTTTTTTTTTTTTTTTTTTTTTTTTTTAGTGCTCTTATTTATGTTTTCAGGGATGGAAAGTGGTTCATCCTTACACTACGGAGCTGTGTCTTTGTCATGGTGTCAAGGAATAATTTTGCCTCCCAAAACGGTGCCTTTGCGGATTTCTTTCAATTCAAAATCACAACTTCTGAAGCTTGACCTTTGCCACGGTCTTTGTTCACCTCCTTCTCTTCAGGTATGCTGTGAAAAACTTGAAGGTTCCAATTTCTTGTGAATCGTTGCTGCTATACCCATTGTGCATGCATGTGAAAAGGGGAAAGCAATTATTATGCGGATTATTTTGGTCCGGTTTCGAATCACACATTATTTTTTCCATAAAAATTTAAATTAAACTTTTTTTATTATAATCTTTTCTCTGATTTTTTATTTTTATTTTTAATTCAAGTTCTCAACTTGATCGAATGAAACAAGAAGTTATCAGTATGCCAAGCCATGTTGTCTCCTATTCCTCACTGTGTATTGTTTTTCTTTAGAAAAAATATTTCCTGTTATTTATGCACGATCTACATTCTGTCTGATTACTAGGAAAATGTAGGAAAATTTGGTGGGAAGAGTGAAATCTCATGATAGATTGTGATTCTGATTTGAATGTTCAAGTCACGTTAAACCCATTTGGGAAGTAACACATTTGCCCACAAACTCACATCCAGATCCTCCATTGTACACAGTTTGTCTTAGATTCGAGACTCACATTATGTTACTAGCATCCTGGGGTTTAAGTTTTATACTGCTGTTGCTGCTGTAAAATTTTTTATCTCAGGATGTTGACTGTTTCCCACGTAATGCAGTTGTTCGCTTATAAGGGACACTATATCGGGTGCTTTCAACATAAAAGGGAGAGTCTGGGTTGTTCAAGTTGTTGTAAGTGAAGATATTCTTAACATACTATCTTACAATTCTTTGTTCGTTGCCAAGTGACTAGTAGTAATCTTCCTGATGATTTCGTTTTACACTTAATAGTGTTTAAGCTATATATTTTCTGTTGAAACTATAAAATACTATTCCTCATTGGCCCGTTTGGTTCACGCATTTAAATTAGTGATTCTGATTCTGAATTCAAATTTTATGAGAGAACTCATTTGCAGGAATTTTTTTTATTCAAATTTTTTGTGAGAAAAGTACTCTAGTAGAATTAGAATTATGGGTTCAAACACATGAATCAAATGGGCCCTATGTAATTCAATTTCTTGACTATTATCTACTCAGAACTCTAGCATACTACGAAGGTTTGTGAATTATAGCCGTCCTTTTGTGAAAACAATAGCAGTTTGGGTTTCTCATGCTTGTTTCCTTTGCTACCAACACGTTTGAATTGCTGACCGATTTCACAGTTATGATCATATTCAGGATTGCTTTTCTAGCTACACGTTTATTGATAAAGTCATCTTGAAGTTCAATGTCAATTGTAATCCTGGTGCTACGGTTCATGACTGTAACAAGTTTTATTACTTATAGACACTATCATTAGTCTTTTTCTGTTACAGCTGCTCGCAATAGCTTTATATGCATTCCGAGGACGCATGGCATCATACCGTGGTCCCTTTCTAATAAACATGAGAAGCTTAATGTGCCACATTACAATGTTAAAATGCAAAACCGATGGAAGGCATCCAGAGACATAGTTGTGAGATCTGAACTTAGTGGAACTGGGATCCCTGACACAACTTTCCCGTTAGCAGGTTTCTCTCATTAGCTCTTTTCTGTCATAATTTCCTTGCCATCTGCTACAATTCTTAGTCTCTTCTGTTTCTTCTATTGTTGTTTCTTAAAATGCAGAACAAAACATGGTTTCAAAAGCTAGGGGGATATGCTTTTATGCTGTTACTGCTGTTGTTGCAATTTTTCTATTTGTGCTGATGGTCTTGCAGCATCCTTTTGTGCTCTTGTTGGATCGATACCGAAGAAAAGCTCATTTCTTTATTGCTAAACTTTGGGCAACGTTAACTGTGAGACCATTTTTAAATATTAAGTTTGAGGGATTGGAGAATTTGCCTCCAGTACAGACTCCAGCCGTATATGTCTCCAACCACCAGAGTTTTCTAGACATATATACTCTTCTGACTCTCGGAAGACCCTTTAAGTTCATCAGCAAAACCAGCATATTCCTCTTCCCTATTATTGGTTGGGCCATGTTTCTCTTGGGTGTAATTCCTTTAAAGCGCATGGACAGCAGAAGCCAGTTGGTAGTCCTTTTCCTTCTTATCCTTGTTTAATGTTGGAATATAGCAAGTGTTCTTAGTAAATTCTGTCCCTTTCTCCCAACCTGATTTACAAGTTTGATTGATTTGATTTCTATTGGCTTTTGCGTATAGGACTGTCTTAAGCAATGTATGGATCTTATAAAGAAGGGGCCTCAGTCTTTTTCTTCCCAGAAGGAACACGGAGTAAAGATGGAACACTAGGTGCTTTTAAGGTGAGATCATTTGTGGATCCTCATGAACCAGCAATAGTGTAGGGTTCACTAATCTGGTTGACAACCATGACAGGAAATTGGAGAGATTTGGTTACTAAATACTTTCTAGAGTCGAGTACAGCCTAGTTTTCATTACAAAATAAGAAAATATTAAATATTCACAGGAAAAAAGAAAAGTTTAAATGAATTTTAGTTTTCAATATATAACTGTTATCGAAAGGATTCACGATTTACTTGGTTTGGTAATATTTTGAACTATTTCCTAAGACAGAAAATAGATACTTGTATGGTTTCCTTTGACCCAACAAAGGGACAGTAGAATCGTACATAGATCTAGGAACAAGTTTTGTAGTGATGCACATTTGGCTATTTGAAATAACTAAAAGGGTAATCTTCTGTACATTTTATAAGTACTTTTGGAGGATATCTGGATAATAGAAAGACATACTTTCCGCACCATTTCTCTCTCCCTTGCTTTCTTCTTTAATTTTTTTTTTTTTTTTCTTATACAATGATATGGAGATGTGTGCCAATTTTGAAATTTTATTGTTTTCTCTTGATGTTGATATGCAGAAAGGTGCATTTAGCGTTGCGGCAAAGGCTAAAGTGCCAGTAGTGCCTATCACCCTTATAGGAACTGGTAAACTCATGCCTTCAGGAATGGAGGGTATCTTGAATTCTGGAGATGTTAAAGTCATTATTCATAAGCCAATAGAAGGAAGTGATCCACAAGTGCTGTGCGATGAAAGTAGAAACGTAATTTTAGATGGGCTCACGCGTCATGCCTAAGTATCTGCTCACACTTTTGTTTTTTTGGGCCTGCAAGGCCAAATAATAATTAACCTCTTTGTCTAGAACATAGACTTATACCCTGAAGGTGCGTACTCTTCATAAGGTGCCTTTGCAGTAATTATTTTCTGTGAGTTATGCTTGCTTTCTAAAATGGATCAATTAAATCTTTGTGAACATTGACATGACAGGCAACTAGTCATCTTATTGCCTGTTTTTGGGCATTTAACTTTTTTTTTTTTGGCCAAACATAAGAAACAATTTCTGTAGATATTTAATATCAGAAATCTATCTTCTTTTGTAAAACTTTAAAACAAGATTTAACTATCTGTTGGTAGGAATGGTGTTGATTATGGGAATTAGTTGGATAATCACATTATGTAAAACTTCTCTCGCTTTTTGGCAGCGTTCTTTTGTGTGGTTGTCAACCTAAGGGATAGTTTATACGTGAGGGAGGGCTACTTAAAGAATTGGTGAATTAGTGTAGGGCTCTGCATAGAATCATTGAAATTGTAGGGCTATGCAAAGTGTCTTCGGAAACAAATTCTCACGTCTCTCTTATGTGAACACATGTTAAGTTTGTTCTAGGATCAAATTGTGCTTTAGTAGCAAGTAACGTTTTCTTGATCTTTTTATTTGGCATGGAATTCGCTTCCTTCATTTATTGTTACCAATGATATTCTTGTTTTTATGAGGTTTGATGACTCTTTTATGATTATTGATTTCTGCAGTTTCAGATTAGGACTTACTCAAGTGTAGCACCTAAAACTTTTGCGGCAGAATGGTGCTCGACTCGTTTCCACCAGAGAAATTCTTAGGTTTAGTGGTAGAGCTGCCATACTCACTAACAAAACTTACCACTGGTGGGCTTTTGCAATATCAGATGGTTACATTACAGATATCAACTTGTCGTGTTTTGTTCTGTAGAGACAGGATCAAACAACGGGTGGGTCAGTCACTTGCTGGTTGACCAAATTCTGTTGAGTTTTCACAAATGGTCATAAAATTCTCATAAAAGTGGTTTCTCATTCTTCTACTTTTGCTTTCAACATTCTGCCCTTTGCTTGCTTAATAAGTGATATGTTCTACAATGTTGATTTTCTTCATTGTATCATGCTTGGATAACTGGATGTGATGTTTGAGAAATCTTTCTCATCTGGTGTGAAATTACAATTTACAACAGTACCACCACTACTACTAATTTTTGAAATTGATTTAACTGGTGGTAGCTTTTGGTTCGTAAGGTAAAATAGCATATGTGGAAGGAAAACAAGAAAAGCGGCTATATGCCATTCCCAGTTGTGTGTATATATATTTGTTTATTTATATATGAACTGTTATTCCAAATATTTATTCATATCGTTATTGATATGATAGTTATAATAAATTAAATAGTTAAGAGTAAAAAAAATAAAAATTAATAAAATTAAATTCTTATCACGTAACATTATTAAATTTTTACTCTAAATATTGATAGAAACAAAAAACTTATATATATATGTAATGCTTACATTGGTCTACAGATTTTAGGCTGAAGTCTGTCATCTACCAGCCTTTGCATTTAGTATGCTAATATTATTTACAAAGGTAATGCTAATATTTTGTTCATGGAGGTGCTCAAGAGCACATAAAGTTCGTTTAAACTCTGTTTATTTTGCTGATTTGAGTTTATAATTCAAGTTTTACTACAGTAAAAAACTTTCATAAACAATCACTTCTAATTTTTTTGCTACAATAAAAAATTCTCACATAAAATCACATCTTAACTTGAATTAAAAATTCGAATTAACGAATTAAACAGACCCTAGTCTCTTTTTCGACGCTTTATAAAATTGCTTTATGCACAAGGGGTAGCTGCTCCGAGCCTATACGAAATCCGTAAACAAACATCGATTTGTTTAGAAATACACAAGCCATTTGAGTCTCTCTTTCATACTGTCAATATATTATTCTTCATAGAAATCTGCTACACCGCGACGTTTGTGGTTATTTTGAACTTCATTCTCCTGATTATGGGTGGAGCCGGCATCCCTCATCATGAAGTGAAAGCCCATAATGTACCTATACTCTCCGGTCCCAAGGCAGCGAGGGCAGTAACCGAGACCACTTCCGCCGCAAGTCCTACACCTGCAAGAGTGGTTTAAGGAAGTTGGTTTAGAGTGCCAAAAACTGTTGATAAAACAAGAAAAATGAAAGACTTGTGTTTTTACCATTTTGGCCATTCCCCTTTCGGTAGCATCGATAAATGAGTACAGTTTGTCCTTCCTGCAATAAGAACGTGTTTGTCAGGAGAAACGAATGAGGTTGGTGCGAAAGAAACTACCATGAAAACTCTCTGAACTTGGACATCTAGTCAACCACTCAACAGAAGAATGAAAATCATGATTGAACCTAAGAACCAACAGAATTTCAGACATCAGTTTTGTCACCTTGAGTTTTAACTCGAGTAGAAATAGTAAGCTGCAGAAGAATGGAAAAAAGCTTATTATTGGGGCATAAAGGCATGATTATTATTGGTTCGAGATAATTATAGGTAATGGTTTGGTTTTTAATGAAAACGATAAATGAGATTAATGGTAACATTTGTGCAGCTTGTATTACGGAGCCTAGCTTTGTTCTATATCATGGAAATCCAGGGTGAGATTATTAGACATTTTGAAGAAATTTGATGTTATGCAAGCAAAGACTCCTAATTAGTTTCAAAATGAATAAAGATGAAAGCCAGTGTCCCTCCAAAAATAAATACTTTAAGATACACTTTAGCACGGTTTTAATGTTGAAAATGACGAGCAACACTAAATGAGAGCGAGAGAGAAAGGGAGAGACCTCTTCCACGACAATTGTGGCAATCTATCCTTCCACTTCCCATGCAGACAACACAAGGTGGATCCGGCGTTCTTCTTTCTTCTTTATGAACATTTGACTGCCGAGAAAAGGAGTCGAAAAGGTTATAGTAAAATGAAAAAAATAAAAACTTTACTAATAGTAAATTCCACGTCCAATGGTATTGACAAACTTCTTCAAACCAAAAAAAAAAAAAAAAAAAAAAAAGTATATGGTAATTTGAATTGCTTGGCTGGGAGCGAGAGAATGCCTTTGGTTTTCTAAGGTCAAAAGGAGAAAGATAATCTGAGGTTTCAAATTACAAGGACGACAATCGTTCTATTTTGTGTGTATTTACAAAGACAACAATGCTGGGAGAATCATATATAGGATGCAATGCTCATGACAGATTTGAAATATGGTTGAAGCCGCATTCATATACTAACGAGAGCTTATCGGAGTTGAAGTATGGTTTGAATCACAAGATGGGGGGTAAGAATTTGGTTGCTTGTTAATGTTTTACAGCTGCACATGCACGCTGCAAAACATAAAAAAAGAAAAGCTACAGCACAAAGGACACATGGTTATGGTGTCGACTTAAGCCTATTGATGACTCTTGGAATCCATGAAAAAGTGCCCGGAAAAGAAAAATTGCAGAGCTAAAGAAATAAAAAGGAGAAGCAAAAGACTGTAAAAAGACTAAAAAGATTATTCCCTTGAATCTTCTGAGTCTATGGTTTATTATTTATAGAGAATACAAAGACGGTCTGATTTGTTGCAATAGAATGAGCTGACATAAGAAGTTTGTTATAAAAGGAAAAATCAGAAATTCATTTGCTATGTGATTTGTGCAGTGAATTGTTTACAAGTGTTAGGAAAATCAACCCTACGATCCTTTTTTATCTTGATCGTCTGATTTGGACAAATCACTAATCTTCTCAGAAAATAGCCGTTGGGATTTTGGGCTGTATTCAACAATGACTAAATCAACCTTATTGCCGAAGCATGAAGAATACAATGAAGTTAGGATGGAAAAGCACTTGAGGGCCCAACTTCCAATTGAGCCATCAACGATGAAACAATGATAGAATCTCTGTGAAGTTATTGCTCGTTTAACGTAAGCTTCTTCATGTAGTTCTAGGACTCGAATCACACAATCTTTACAAAGTTGCCAAAGAGGTGTGTGTGAAGAAGTATCCATTCAAGGCTCAATCTTGGGACAGTTCAATTCTTTGGAGGGCTGAGCTCTTCTGCAATGCTTACTTGGAGCTCCGTGAGGGTAGAAATCTATTGGCTTTTGGATGTTCACACACACACACACACATATATGATTCCCTCGTAATAAAATTTAATGAGATAACCCCCATCGCCCCCCCCCTTTTTTTTTTTTTTTGGGGACATCAATATAAACGACATCAGGATAAACCAGAGGTTGAGAAAGCTAAAAGAAGACAAACAGAAAGGAAACAGAAGAAGAGTAAGACACTAAAACTAAAATGTGAACATCTCGTGTTGGGAGGTTCAAACAAAATAAAGAACAGAAAGATTCACTGTCTTATTGCTTCTACATACTTCCTGACTTTTTCTTGGACATCAAAGGACAGCAACTCAGAAAAGAAAAAAAGAATCATTCATCAAATGGTAGAAACAAAGACAAACCAACTAGAGAAAATAAGAAGGTGAACTTGCCTCAGTGTGGACGACCCAGGAGGGCTTATTGAATGAAAGATGAGGCTTGTTGTTTGTCTTTTGAGGACGAGGTAGTTGAGCACCATTCAATTCACATCGAACTACTGTAGGTAAGCTCAGCATTCTTGCTGCCATTACCACCATATGCTCCAATAGGGGGCACTGAAGGTATAAAACCTCAAGTTGTCTCCGCTATAGACCGCGAAAGGGGTTAAGGAAAAAGGAGATGTTAAATTGAAAATGAAATAATTTAGAGAACTTATTTCCACAACTAAATTAAGAGTATCTGTTGATGCAATAATGGAAGTGATGTTACTAATGCTTGTGATGCGGATGACAAATGAAGTTTTCAAACTTATTTTAGGCCCAAATATAGAAAATAAATTAAGATTGATTGTTTTTGTTTCCTTATTTTGATTCAGTTTCCCATTTTAATTATGCTATTAGCCTATAACTTGGCCACATAGTTACAAACTATTCAGACTTGTTTTGATGATTGAATAGAATTTCAATGATAATTATCTCTCTTAACTTCCCCTTCCTCATCTCTCTTTAATTTCTTTCCTCCTATTCAGTTCTTTCTTTTCTCCACAAATCCTACGTCAATTTGTGTCCGTTATCAGCTTTTCATATGCATTTATTGTCATATATGGCAACACTATAACTCTATATTTCTTCGGGGGAGGATAATCATTCTTTTTGTTATCAAAATAAGGTTTGTGTTGTTTCAAAGGAATACCATTGGTTATGTGTCAATAGCAGTTATAAGATAAGAATGTAACATCAAATTTAATCCTACAATCTCAATTGCTTGAGATAATCCCCTGAGTTTTTTTTCGTTGTCTTTCTATGAATTTTTCGCTTATTTTAAATTGATTTATTTATATGATGAGTTAAAAAATGAGTTTTGACCAGCAATAAATGAAATATGAAGTGTTTAAACAGAAAGGAACAACACAGACCAAGCTTAAGTTACAATATACAGACCAAGCTTAAGTTACAATATACAGACCAATGACATGTATAAGATGTAAAATAAGAGTAAATTTTTCTCTGCATTCTTGTTATAAATCATAGTATGGAATAGTAGATGAAAAATGAACAATGTACAATAGTTTTGGTTGAGTGAAAAAAATATGTATTCATGTAATTTCATCTTTTTCTAAGTGGTACTTTCAACCAGTAACTACAATCTAAAGTGGCTTATATTTTACGTTGTGAACAACGTAATTGGAACAAAACTAAGTCATTACAGAATCGTGAACAAAACTAATTGGAACAGTTACATATAGTAAATTTTTTTTTTTTTGAATGTTCGCTACCATGGTTTGAAGTTAGGTAAAATTTGAAAACTAATTGGAACTTCATGTTTTTTTCTGAGAATCTAACTAAGTAAATAAATCAAAAGGCAAAGATGAGCCACCAAAGACATGGGGGGTTTCAGAAGGACATAATTGGACTTGAAGACCACTTACCAAGCAAAAGGCTCTCACACCTAAACAAAAAATAAACATACAAAGAACTGAAGAAGAAAACAAATATTTTTCTCTTCTTATCCCGTTTCAAAGTTCTAACTAGTCTTTTTTGCTAAATGAAAAAAAAGGGATTCATTGGTGGCATCCCGTCTCCCATTCCTTTCATTTATAACAAAAATCTAAGGACCCAACCTAACCCAATTCTACTCCAAAGATGAACTCAGTTTTACTCCCACTAGAACTTGAGCTCAACGCTGCACAATCCATTGATCAGGGACCTCAAAGTAGGAACATTAAGGCCTTGTTTTCTATGCAGGTTTAGACCACCATAATTTTGGTTCAAACAGTATTTTCTCAAAAAAAAAAAAAAAAGTATTTAAAGAGTTTTACTATAGTGTTTTCTCTCAGGAAATTTGAATTCTGGTTCAAACCAACCCACCTTCCAAACGGGTCCTAAGTATCGAACCTCCGCTACACTCTTGCACCAACTGTATTACTAATTGTTATCCAAATGTTAATCAAGAGGTCAGGTCCGAGGCTTTTAATCAAACAGTTTACGTGCACGAAAAAACTAAAGCCCAAGTCATAAGTCACACGAGTAGCTAAGCAAAAACCACAAATGGGATCTCTAAGTTGACTTGATTAGCACCAAATAGTCAATCCCAATCGTACTTAAGCTCGCCAACTTTGTTTGTTTTTTTTTTCCGCTCATGAAGTGCAGAGATAGAGATACAAAATTTGGACTTGACATTAAAATAACAAAGAAAAGAAGAGGAAAATGAAATCAATATGTATACTTGAAACAAAAGTGCATATTTAGGATAAATGGAACATTACCAACAACAAATCAAATCGCTAGCGGAGGCTGGCTCTTTCAGTTAGCTTTGCGAGTCAAGTTGGGTTCTAGTTTTTTTTCCTTTTTTTTTTTTTTTTAAGCTAAATTTCTAGAAAAAAAAAAAAAAAAAAAAAAAAAACCCCAAAGTCACTTTGGTGGCTCTAAAAACCAAAGGTGGAGCCGTGGAGTAGGCATCGTTTCGCACCTAACTGTGCTAGACTGAGTTGGAGCTTGCGTCATGAGCCTTGGGTTTTACCCAGGATCAAATAGGCTAAGTTTGACGCAGATTAAGGTTTCGTTTATTTTATTAATTTAAATTTTAAATTTAAATTTTATTATAATTAAAATTTTTTATATAAAATCGTATTTAATTTTTTTTATTATGTTTATAAATTTTTATATAAATTACATTTTAATTTAAATTAAAAATTTAAATTGACAAATTAAATGAGATTTAAGAGTACACATCAGTAGGAAGTACGACTTTTTGTCTTTATAATGAAATTGTTACCTTTTGGTTACGATTTGAAGAAATGTCCACTTTAAGGAATAATCTTAACAAATGTATAAAATCAGCCTAAAAGGTATTTTTTTTTAGAATTATTTCGAGCGTGATGACCAATTTACCACCTTGGTGTTGATAATGTAATACATATATGAGTTCTTTGGAAATAATAGAACCAAAATCTTAAATTGAAAATTACAATGCAACTGTACTTTCTTAACTGTGTCTCTCTCATTACCTCCATTTTATCTACTTTATTATCTTCTCTATTTTTCTTTTGAATGAACTGAGCTTGTAACAGAATTTAATCCACTTTTTAAAATTAAAGTCCATAAAATATAAGTTTACGTTAGTTTATTAATCCATCGTAAAAGCTTAAGCTATTAGGAGGTGAGTCAACAATAGTTTTATACTTTAACACTTCCCATCACGTGTGGGCTGACAATGAGTAATCGTGTGGGTAAATTAATTAGAAAGCTCAACACGTGAATATTTAAGCCTGAGATATATTAAAAACTCAACACATGATGACAATTTTAAATGGAGATAAAGAGTACAATTACGGGAATTTAAACTCAAGACCTCCCCAAAGTTTAAGCTATTAAGAGGTGTGCCAATAATAATTTTATACTTTAACAGTTTATATAGTGTTGTAATTGATTTTTCATTTATTTGAGGTTTTAAGATTTGAAAATGAGCATAACTGAAATCTTTTTTGAAAATTCTATCTCAATATTGCACTTTTGAAAGGGGAGGGGGGGAATGATAAGAAAAATAATTAAAAGGAATTTTTTTTTCTGCTATAAAAATGAAAAAATAATAATAATAATACGAGATCCAATTTGGTATACAAATTTAATTGCGTTGTTAATAGATATCACTGTGTATTCTGCTCTTAATTGTAGATTTGACTATAAGGATGTTTCGTGAGCTTCAATAATGCAAATAGGATTATACCAAAAATCCAGTACTCAATTAAAGTATTCGTAATTAGCTACACCAACACGCCAAATTTTCTGTGGATAGTTAGACCATCCAGAGAAAACACCAAAAATACAAACTTCACTTAGCTTGTTGGACTTACCAAATGATATTGATCTTAATTCATTCGCACGTAATTGTCCTTCCTCCAACACCATATATAAATTGGCCCTCTTTCCAAAATGTGTAGAACACACTAGTTCAGTTCTCTCTTTCTCTAATTTTCTGATCTTTAAACACAGAAAATTACATCAAAAATGGCTGTAGAGAATAGAGAAAAATCGGAGATTGGGTCGGGTTATTTCGCGGTGAAGCCGCCAAGAGATTGGACCCTTTTCATGCTTAGATTCTCATCGTTTTTGGCCACGGCTTCTGCAACTATTGTGATGGCATCCAACAAAGAAACCAAAACTCTTGTGGTTGCCACCATTGGGAGCAACCCTATTACAGCCACTCTTACTGCCAAGTTCCAACAAAATCCAGCATTCGTGTAAGCTCAATTTGATTCTAGTTGATGAATCCTCATTTTTCATTCTTATTTGCTTATATATATATATATATATATATGTGTATCCATAATTATAGAACTCTAAAAGCACATATGATCAATGTAAAAATATTATATATGTATAACCAATTTTATACACGCCAGAAAACTCAAAACAACTTAAAAAATTTCAAAAGTTTAATTTTTAATTATGTTCCGATTTTATAATTATAAGTATACTTGTCTTTAATGATAGATATTTATACACACACACACACACACACACACACACACACACACACACACACACAATAAAGAACGATCAGTCTCACCAACTTAATTTTTATTTTTATTTTTTTCGCTCTGCCGGTGGTGCTGCACGTGTGTGTTTTTATTACAGTTTGGTGTTCAAAGTTCAGCACTAGCCAACTTTAACATCAGTTTTCTTAAGTACGTGATTTTAATGTACCATGATAAACAGGTTCTTTGTGATAGCCAATGGACTAGCGAGCCTGCATAACTTGTTAATGATAGCGGCTGAATTTTTCAGACACAAGCTCAACGATAAAGGACTCTTCCTCGTCATGATTCCCATTTTAGACATGGTATTATATATTGCATTATTTCTTCGTTTTCCTTAAAAACGAGTTTGAAACTACGTACGAGGATACAACAAAACCTTATGATCATTAGGATGAGCTCTTCTTTCGCCAGTAAACGAAAGTACGTACCGTTAATACACAATGATATCCAACTTGTAAGTAATAAGTAATAAAAAGGAGAAACAAATAATAGAAGATTAGAAGAACACGAGATTTAATGTGGTTTCGCAATATCACTATATAATAATACGGTAACTCATTCATTAACTGAGTCTGTACAAGAATATAAATAGGTATCATCACTTCATGCTATCACATTTGTTTACGATTTGACTTCTATAATAATAATATTCTTACAATCAGGCAATCGATTGATCTCCTATTATTGTATATTATACAAGAGGATTTGTTCACACAAAAAACAGGAAATTAATATTAATTACTAATTACAATAAACTAAATATTTCAACAGTCCAAACTAATTAAATGGTCTTGGTAACTTCTTTTTTTCTTTTTTCTTTTTTCCATTATTGGTTTTGGTATTGTATTCTCTTCATGATGATTATCTATGCATGGAAAGTTGAACGTGGCTTTAGCATCCTCCGGAGATGGCGCGGCGGCATTCATGGCCGAGCTAGGGAAGAATGGCAATTCACATGCAAGGTGGAACAAAATCTGTGACAAATTCGGCAAATATTGTGACCGTGGTGGAGGTGCCCTCATTGCATCCTTCATTGGCCTTGGTCTCTTGGTCGTCATCACAGTATTATCCATAATCAAACTGGTCACCAAACCAAAGCCGGCCAATACCAATAATCATGATGTTACACGTCCCTAATTTCATGTGCATATAGTAAAATATATCGTACCATTAGTTGTGCGATTCTTCTTATTTTGCCATGTAAGTAGTTCTCAGTGTGCATTTGTACCGCGTTTTGTGTACTGTTTTTCTAGCGAGTGCTTCAATTGTCATGCTATTTTCAAATAATATATTGCTGCTCGTTGAAACTCTCTTGTCATATATTTATATATTTTATCAGTAGGACGCTGTTTTATCATTAATCGTTAGATTAAATCAGATATAATTTTAACCGTCAAATCATATCATAGTTGAAAAGTTATAACTTGATCTAATAATTAAAATATATCCTTGTGTTCCTGTTTTACCACCCAAAAGAAAATTATTTATTTATTGTTGTTGTCACTGTAATTTTTCTAGAGGACTTTTTCCCTTTCTATATATCTGTACTTTGCAAACTTGTTCGGATTAGATAAATTTATTGCAAGTGGAACAATCGGTAGAATATTTCAAGCGATTGTTGTCATGTTTCCGAACAACATGATCATTGTATTTTAAGAATATATAGGACTGCCAAAAACCGAAAGTGTGTTTAGAACTCATTCTAAAATAATTTTATTTTTTGTATGAAAATGAAAATGAAAACGTTTTTAATTTCAAACAGAAATCATTTATAAAAATGTGTTTGGTAGTATTATCAAGAGATTATTTTCAGTATAAAAACCCATTAATATATATCTCTCTCTTTCTCTCTGCTTGAGAGAGGAAAAAAATGAAAACAAATTTTTCATTTCTCTCTCATTTTAGACTAAACTAAAAAATCATTTTCATTTTTATTTTTTTATCTTTATTACGTCAAACACCGTTTTAAAAACGTTTTTATTTTTTCTTTTTCAAAAAACGTGAAAAATAAAAACGAGATTAATTTTAAACACGGCCCGAGTTTCTCTCTAGTATTTGAGAATAAGACCATATGTACCCTTGACAGAGTAGTTCTCCCATGGCTGCCCTAGAAACACTCTCAAAGTTGGCCTTCTCGGTGTGTGTTAACTCTGGTGAGGGCTTCACATTACAGTTTCGGAAGGAGAAGCCGTGTCGACGTTGCTAGTGCTTGCTCGGTTTTGTGCAGTGATGGTGATATAGGTGGACCAGTGAGCAAAGATATGACAGTCTTGAAAGACGGCGCTTGCAAGGCCAAAGATGAAGTCAACAGTGCCATAGATTTCACAGTCTGTGTAGAATTGGCAATTTGGTGTGCGTATAGAGTTTGCAATTTGAAAAGGCTGATTGATCGGATCCATTGTATAGTGCCGCTGCTTTCCCTTCAATTGGTCCCGTTGAGTTCTCGATGGTTAATGACTTTGCCGCGAGCCGAGGCCTCTGCCCTTAACACTTTATTCCATTATGAAATTGAAAAAAAAAAAATACTATTAGTGCGTTTGAAACTTGTTTCAAAATGATGTTATTTTTTGTATAAAAATAAAAATGAAAATATTTTCAATCTCATACAGAAATCATTTTTAAAAATGCGTTTAGTAGTATTATCAAGAAATTATTTTCAGTATAAAAAATCTATTAATGTCTCTCTCTGCGCTCGAGAGAGAAGAAAACATAAACAAAAAATAAAAAAAAACGACTAAAAAGTCATTTTTTATTTTTTATCATTATATTAAATTAAAAAATCATTTTCATTTCCCTTTTTTTATCTTTAATTGTGTCAAATGTTATTTCTCTTTTATTTTTATTTTTTTCCTCAAAAAACATAAAAAATAAAAACAAAATCAACTTAAAACACGGCCTATGATATCACGTCTGCTTTACTCAACTGCTACCCATTTAACCGTACTCATGAGTAAAAAGACTTGTGAACAATTGAACATAAAAGGTAGTGCATTATGGAGTACATGATAGAAACAAAAACACAGAAGTTGTTATTATTTATCACTACAGAAACAGACGACAACAACAACAACAACAACAACAACAACAAAAAAAGAAAGAAGAGCAAATGAGAAGAAAGAAAAAGACGAAACCAAGTAAATAATTTCTTACTGACTGAGCCTGTCTATTGTTTTGAATCCTTTAGCGTTGCTGCGGTCAAAAGTTATGGTGGTGTTTGGCTGTTTGCTGCATCATCTCCAATAAACTAATCTTGAGTTTTTTTTTTTTTTTTTTTTTTATTATTTTATTATTATTATTATTATTATTATTTTGTGTAAATGCCACTATTGCATTGAAACTCGTGGCTAGTGTAGATAAATCCATAGTCACTAAAAACTAACTATTATTATTTACTGACACTAGCGTAATTTCGAATGTGTGTAGGAGAGATTTTGAATATGAGAGACTTATGGCCTGTTCTTTTGTCTAAAAAATTTAAAAAAAGATAATTCGAGTTTTAATTTTATTTAAATTCATGTTTTTATAAGTTTCAACTTTATTCAATTTTATTCAACTTTATTTAAGTTACAACTTCAACTTAAGTTATAACTCAAATTCAACTCAAAAACTGCAGTTCGCTAATGCACGTATTATAGAACGAGACTTTCGACGTATTGATATTGGATTAATGTCAGTACGTGGATATTAATTGATAAGTTTTAATAATTATAAAACAGAATTGGATATCCTAATATAAATAAACTTGTATATATCAAAAGGGCCAACCATTACATTCCTGGATTAATTGATAACTTTTAATAATTATCAAAAAGAGTTTGACTAAACCAATGCTAACTTACAAATGTTCTTTGAGGATGATCATAATATATACCGTCTTCTTTTCACTCGTGATGAAGAAGTAAGAAAAGTTACCTTGACATTTTAACTTTTCATAACAACAAACAATAGTTAGAGACTTATGTTGATAATGTATTATAAAATAAATGCAAAAACTAAATTACAGTATGAAACTAAATGGTAAAAAAAAAAAAAAAAAAAAAAGAGAAAGAAAGCAAAGAGAACGTGAGAATATGAGAGCCGAGACAACTTTTTATTTCTTTCATTCAGTGGTAAGAAATAAATACAAGCTAATACAACTTATATTTACAGGTCAAGAACCTTGAGAAAACACAAATTACATGAGTTACATGCGACATTTAGAATAGAATAATTGAGAGATAAATATACACTATTAAGAGGGGAATTATCATTTCAGAAAAAAAAAAAAAAAAATGCCAAAGTGGGAAATTATGAGGAGATAATATTGGACAACAGACAATGAACAATTCCACCTAGGACGGGGAAATTCCGTAGTTGTGTCTTGGGAATTAGAAAAAAAAGAAACGAACAAAAAACTATTTAAAGAAACCAATTAATTACAAGAGCTAGTGGTGCTGTGCATCTGCAAGGAATTCGACTGTCTTGTACAAAAACTATCTTTGCAGGATATTAAGTGGATATTTAATTTACAGATCCAGAATTATTCTTGATTTACGTGTATTTTTTAAAAAAAAAACATTATAACGAGTTACGAACTATAATTTAAATTATGACACGAATTCTCATATCAAACATCCATGTAAATGATCGTGATTGTCTGCATCCTAGGCAATTTGGTTTTAAATTCTTCACCATTGTTTTTATCAACATAAATCTAGTTTACGTACATCTCAAGTGGATCAGTTATATAATAGCGGCCTTTTGCTAACAATTATTTTCTTGATCTCTCTCTCCTCTCTCTCTCTCTCTCTCTCTCTCTCTCTCTTTTTTTTTTTTAATGAGGAACTCCTCCAAAAATAGGAGGGAATTATTAGAAGAATATTGAAAGCAAAAAATAGAAGATATAAAACGAAATGTGTTTATTTTTCCAACACCCTTTGCCCCTAGTAGACTAAGACTTTTTTTTTTAATATATACAAAATGTTAGGTACCAATTGATTTATTGATTACTTTTGTTTCATTTTTTGCAAGGAAAACTCACACAAATTCATCCAGTAATGTCATTTAGTGCACGGAAGAATATCCAACTTATAATCTTCAACAGTTGAGATTCCTTCCTTACATATCTAATTTGATTGCAAATTCTTTAAAATCCATACCTTCTTACACCTTCCGCTGACTTTACTGTCGTAGAATTGGACAAAAATAAGCCGAGTTTACCTTTAGTGATCCATTTTCACCTCATTTCAAAAGATAAAAAATAAAAAATAATATCGATTTCCATAGTTATATTTATTTGGACGTGACATTTCCTATTCAATTTTAATTCAATCCAATTCCAAATATTAAGGACCGTTTACTTCGCTGATTCAAATTTTTAATTCGAATTGAGATGTGATTTTATATGAGAACTTTTTACTGTAGCGAAAAGGTTAAATGTGACTGTTTCTAAGAGTTTTTTACTGTAACAAAACTAGAATTCTAAACTCGAATCAGTGAAATGAACAGAGCATTTTAAAACTCATGAGCAAAATCGATTTTCCATATCTATGCCTTATTAGGTTTGATAATGTACCACCAATTACAAGATTATCAACCACAAATGAGCAAAAAAGATTTATTAATCTCATGCAAAGCTCCAAATTGATGAAATCAAAGCACATAGCGTTTTGGTCCCCATATTTGTTATGCCATGATGTTTCAAAACATTTCAATAAAATGTTCAACTCTGTTAAGGATAGGACAGTGTTCACAGTAGCGTCACCAAGAACGAATTATTCCTATCAGGGCTGTAAGAATTGGATTTTCCTAGGGAAAAGTCCTTCGGATTTTGATACTTTAGGAAAGAGACTAACAGACAAGGATCACAGCCAACCCTCTCTCGGTATCCGAATTCAGGTTCCAATATAGGTTTGAGCAGAGAAAGAAACAATGCCCGGAAGGAACATATATGGTAAAATTAGATGACAACTTATCATCTCATACTAACTTGTCTGGCTTCAATATCCTTGAGCCTAAGCGTTACGGCTCTCTTGTGTGCCTCAAGCCCCTCAACTTCAGCCATTGTTGCCACATGAGGACCAAGCTTTCTCAGACCCTCCTCTGTCAAAGATTGGACTGTCATGTACTTGAGGAAGGAATCCAGAGATACACCACCATACATCCGGGCATAACCATAGGTGGGAAGGACATGGTTTGTCCCACTTGCATAGTCTCCGACACTCTCTGGTGTCCACTGCCCTAAGAACACAGACCCTGCACGTAAATGAAAGACAAGTTCAAAGATTTGTTATTAGGATAAACAGATAAAACTATTCTGAGCTCCCATTCTCGTATAATCTGTCAGCCAGTCAGAGAAGTGATTTATAATCCAGTCACGTCTTTACACGAATTGGCTAATGACATTCATCAATAGTCGTGTAGATAATTTCAAGATTCTTATTCATAAATCTAAAAAACGGGCATCGAGATGTTAATTAATATCCATAACCAATAAGTCAAATACAGTGCTAAAAGATTTTCATCGCTTTCTGTGCCCTATGCACATTCAACAATATGTGAACCCTACGTATACTTTTAAATAAAAAAATAATAATAATTATATTCATTAAGCATGTGACATTTAGCACGACTGCAGTGCTCAGAGTTTAGGTTGCTAACACTACCCTAGAACTTCCTTGACATTTGAAATGTGAGTTCACGAGTCCTAAAAGCATTGGCCAAAGATTAGCAGCAACAAACACTTTTCACATCCATTCCATAAGAGAAGTGCATGGATGTTTCATTATGTGAATACCAGAATAGAAAATTCTAGTTAAGCATCAAATTAGCTAATGCAAATTAGAAATTCATTGTTTCAAATAAGACTTATCAGTGGACAGTTGTCCAATTATGACTAAGCAATAAGGAAATTTTTCCAGGAAAAAGAAAGAAAAGTCAACAATAACAAAAAGTACCAGCGTTCTCAATGAAACCCTCCCATTTATCTGCATCCTTGACATTGACAATTAGATGCTCGGGTGCATATAAGTTTGAAAAAGAGACAGCCTGAGACATTAACATGTCAAGTTTCAGATGCGATGTAAAGAAACTTTCAAACCATAAGAGAAATAATATCATGGCAAACAATAACATAAATATCCACGTATGTGAAGGTAAATGTATTAGCAACTTAGAAAAAGAACAAGTATTCAGAGAGAGAGAGAGAGAGAGAGTAAAGGGTACTTGTATTAGGAACTCAGAAAAAGAAACAAATCTTCAGAGGAGATGAGTCTCTAAAAAAGATGAAAAATAAAAATCTTATTTTACGTCGATGATTTTCATTTTTTTTATGGGCAGATCACAGGTTTTCAAATTAACACGCAAGTGTTTTCACGTTGCTGATTTTAAAATAAAATGCAAGGTGAAAAAACATGCGATGTAAGGGATTACAAAACTCAATCTCAAATAAAGCAATCAACTCTGAAATTTCAACGCTACTGCTTGAAAACAATGATAGGTACAAAAGAACACTTGGAAATATTGGATGTGCATACTATAATTGAAATACTACAAAAACTGGATGGTCGAAGTTCAGAAACTTGGTTATTGTTTCTTATAAATCATGTAGCAAAAAGACATCTGAGCGTAATCTAATATCCATGCGACCACAAACAGAAGTATCAAATACCTTCTCGAACATACAAATATGAGATCACAATAAGCAGACAAACCTCAACCATGTCACGGGCAAAAACAGTGAAACTGTGGCTCAGTGCTTTTGAGGCAAATTCTCCCCTTGGGAGGCTATCACATTGCTTCTTTAATTCATCTTCTATAGCCTTAAAATCCACACCATCTCCAGTGAGTACAAGAACAACCTGACTATCAGGCCCATGCTCAGCCTGAATTGATGCATATCAATTAGGAAGTCACTCGTGTCCATGTATATATAAAATACAAATGTATGCATGTCTTCAGAAGAAGGGGGGAGGGAGTTGAAGGAAAATCACAAAAGAAAAAAAAAAAAAGGAGTACAAAATCTCTATGAGCCACAGAGAGGGGTTTAACAACAACATTTTTCATATTTGTACGGTTAAGCATCATTGTTGTGACAATCTTACAAAATGTTAATACTCATGAAGATGTTATAAGAATAGTAATTAAAAAAAAAAAAAAAAGACACCCAAGGAAAAGAAAATCAACAGAGAAAAAAAAAAAAAAAAGGTTTCAAGTAGTTCTTACATCATGTAAGTTGCTTCACATCGCTATTTAGGTTATTTACTGATAGAGTCCCACAAATAACCACGAGCAAACAGAGAAGAAGAAGAACCAGAAAAATGGTATTAATGGAATGTCAACGGAAATTACAGCAATTACAGAAAATAAGATAGGTATTGAGCTTTCGAGAGGCTCAATTCTCTCCCAGAAGGATTCTCCCTTTCCACTCTCTGATTGCCTACCTTTTCCCCAGGAAAATCCCCCTACTTATTCCATTACAACTGCAAATCCCCATAACTAACGCAGATCCCCAGGCCCACATGGTTTTCCCAATTTGACCTCACCGTACAAACTAATTTCCCCCCCTCACGTGCTTGCCACGCCTAACATAAGTGAACCGGATAGGAGGCTTATCATATACCACATACTGCTTTGAAGGCAAAGCTTTAAAAACTGAAAATATGTATCATGGCACCTAATTTGCATATGTATGACAAACCATGGACGCAGAACTAACGTAGAACATTTACTTTATTGGAAGCCATAAAGTTTAAGAAATTTGGTGATAATAATATTCAGTTCAACTGAAACATTTCATTACAAGCTTCTACCTCTATTGCTGAAAGGATACAAGGAACACTTACCTGCCTGTCAAGACCTTTGACCTTTGAAGGAAAAAAGGCCGGTGTATAGTTTCACACATATACAGTTTACAACCACATAATCTATTTATGTTTACTGAATTTAACATACCACCCTCAGCTATGCTCTTCTTCCCTTTCGTTTATTGTTAAGATTAAAATCCAGGACTCATTCAAAACCTGTTCAAAAATTTACCACCACAACTGTGGTAGGGAGCAAAGTATAATGAATCATTCTCTAGGCCAATGTGTTTCTTGTGATTGTGGTTTTTCTGGCTGAGGACTTTGCATATGCTTAAACCACTGAATGAATGGAATTTTTTCTAATTAGAACTATCCATCTGTCTCATTAAACTGCAATTTACAGAATGGACCTGGTATGCTTGCTGTTTTCAAAACCAATTATTTTTAATAACCACTAAATGAAAACACATTTAACTGGCCAACCAACAAAACTATCCTTTTCATCATGAATTAATCTGCCAAAAGAAATTATTGAATAATAAGTACCTGAGAGAGTAAGTCTGCAGCAATATGAACAGGACTGGCATATTTGTCGGCAATCACGAGAACTTCTGAAGGGCCCGCAGGCATGTCAATTGACACCATGGCTTCACTGTTCTATTAAGGATAGAAAAGGTTAAAAAAAAATGACAGAAGTAAAAATCCTGAGCTAAAGCAGAGTCAACCAAATAATGTCTTTCCTCTACTTTTGTACAGAAACTAATTCCATATGTCGCTCTGATGAAAACTACTTGTAAGGATAAGTAATTTTTTTAAAAAGAAAAAAAGAACGGGGAACTTTAATGATCAAAAAATGGAACAAAAAGAAAAGAGGAAGAACTTTTCCTCAAGCAACCCAGTTCCAAAAATACAGAGAATGGTCAAAAAATGACAAACAAACTAACCAGAAAACAAAAAAGAGAGGCTTAAAAAAAAAAGGAGCCCAACTCCTCACAAAATCCGAGAATAATGACTTGCCAAACTCTTTATCCCTGTAAGCCCACAATGAAACTGAATACTTTATTTTTATCCCATAGGAAAAAAACATCTTCCTCACGAACTTCAAAGACTATTTCTTTCTAACCAGATGCCACAAAAAATGGCTAAAGTTGCAACCCTCCACAAAATTAACCCCCTGTGACTAAAACTGGAAGGGGGAGAGAACACAAGAACTTGTAATGATAAGTAATACTAATACCTACTTGGAGAATCATTTTTGCAGCTGTGACATATTGATTTCCAGGGCCAAAAATCTTCTCAACCTGCAATAATTAAGTTAAGAAAGAAGTGAAAATTATTAGAGAAACTTGAGTACTATAAATACACCTGAGGTACTAGTGCAGATTGGCAAAATCGGAGCTGTTAGGTGCATTAAAAGCATATCAAACACATTATTCAAAGTAACAACCAGAGTCCAGCAACCGACAGGGCTAAAGTCCTAAGGGCCATACTGTTATGAGTTTATGGGGGTGTACACGAGCTTTAGACGAGCATAAGTCAGTTTGAAAGGTTTTCTTATTGCAATATACAGCTTTTTGTGATTACTAGCAATTTCGGCTTCATGTAAAATGTTTTCTTATTGCAATATACAGCTTTTTTCTTTAGCAAGGAATTCCAAAACCTTTGACCATTATATTCTATAGTCTAACTGGAGAAGTATCAAAATAATAAGTGAATCAACTATTGCAGGAGCAAATAAAGTTTTCCTTAATTCCATGCAAATTGTTTAATCATTTATAAACATATAATCCAAACTAGTTTAATTCATCAGCAGCAAGTTTAAGATCTAGCAGATTTTCCTTCTTAAAGAGCTAGAAACAACAAGCATATTGGAATTGGGCAATATCCATTTTAGTTACCATGACTCCAAAACGTATTACAAAATCAATAAAGATACAGGAATGTTGAGTCACACACACTTTACCATGAGTTGCATTTCTGTTGAAATTTAACAAAGAGTTAATTCTTTAATGATTTAAGACTCCAAATTCATAAGATAAAGTGTTGTGATTAAAACTATCATGAGAATTTCACAGCGTCCAAAACCATGTGATTTTATTAATGGCCTATTCAATCGTACCAACACTACATCAACCCTGTAACTAACCTTTATTTATTTTTTCCTCCTCTTTTTAACATGACTTTCATTACTGCATTACTAAATTAATTATAAAGTCAACTTGGATATAGAATCATGTTTTTAGGCACCTAGCAATTTCTAGCACAAGAGATGAACAAAAGAACTGAAACTTTATTGAATAGACTTAAAAAACTTCAAAATGACCCAACAGTGGTGGTATTTGAGAGACCACCAACTATCCCAAGAGTTACCCCAAATCCCAAATGACCATCCCCAAATGAGCTACTAACCCCCTTATTTATACTCCTAATTTCTCCAAACAAACTCAAACAAACTACTAACTACTAAACAAGGCCCTAACACATGTTTAGTTACTCATGACTAATACAATGATCCGGTAACTTTTATTCGCATAAGAAATTGAAGACATAACAATGAGCTAATGTTAAAATTAGCACCTTTGGACAAGATTCGGTGCCCCATGCCATAGCAGAAATGGCCTGCAAGTTTGAAAATTTTTAGATTATCCAGAATAGCAGCTGTATACAGAGAGAGACAGGGAAAAAAATATCCGTACAGTAGAAATCATTATTCTCTGCACACAACCTATAATTTTCTTAAAAAAACTTTTCAAACCTGAGCTCCTCCAGCTTTAAGAATGTGAGTGACACCAGCCTTCTTAGCACAATATAGTACCTCCTAACAAAAAAAAAAAGAAGGGGGATAAGCTTCTTATTGCATGACATTCCCAAAAATAACCTATCCATTAAACAAGTACCTTGCATATGCTGCCATCCTGACTTGGGGGAGTCGCGAGAACAACAGTTTTACATCCAGCAATCTTTGCAGGCTACTTTCACAGAGCAAAAGTAAACGTCAAATGACTCTTGGGACTTAGTACAACATAACGATGAAAAAAAAACTAATAAAACTACACATGACAAACTTACAATTGCAAGCATCAAAGCAGTTGAAGGTAAAACTGCAGTACCCCCGGGAACATAAAGACCAACAGAAGCAATGCTTCTCGCCACTCGTTTGCATTTGACACCCTGGAATATAAAAAATACTTTATAGCTTATCCACAGAAAAAGAAACGAGCAGAGAAAATTTATCTTACTTTCATGTTCTCTACACTTCTCTCAGCTGACTTCTGAGCAAAATGAAATGCATAGATATTGTCATAGGCCACATCGAATGCTTCTTGTACTACAGGATCAAGCTGCATTATAATCAAACATTGAAATTTCAAACCATTAGGGGTGGCCATACGAACTGAACTATGAACTAAGGTGACCCCAATTAGAAATACCTCTGGATCAGGAAGCTCAAAAACACTTACAACCGTCCGATCCAATTTGACTTTGTCAAACTTTAAAGTATACCTATAACAGGGAAACAAAAATCTCAACAAAACCTATCTTCCATCAGTTTCTAAATCAATGTGCAATCACAAATGCCTGATCTAAATCATTCAAAATTCGTAATTTTGCACCTACTCTTTAACAGCAGCATCGCCTCTTCTCCGAACATGATCAACAATAGGATTGACCTGACATTGTACAAAACAGAGCAACAAAACACGAATGAATCCAAATCTGCAATTTTTTTTTTTTTTTTGAAATCCTAAAAGAAAAAAGACTCTTACAGTGGTGAATATCGAAGAGAAATCGATTCTAGGACGAGTCTTGAGACTCTCAACCTCGGAAGTAGAAAGTTCCGATAACTTGTAAGATTTCATTGCGCAATTAATTCCCTTATTATAATACCTCAAACTACCTAAACACAACAAAAGTTTCAAATTATCCGACAAAATTTCTAAACACTTGTAAAAATTATCTTAATCTTAACTAAAAAAAAAAAAGGAAAAAAGAAAGAAAGAAGATTTTACCTCCTGAAGAGCAATTAGAACGAAGAAATGGGATTTTCGGAGCTCCAAAAACTCGAAATCGCAGTGGATAGTTGGAATTCGGATTGAGCAAACTAGTCCGATTGAATCCGACAATTTGGCTGTCCATTATCGCCTTCAAACAAATTATTCATGCGCACAATTACAATTCAGATAAAGGAAAAAAATGAAAAACGCGAACTAGCGAAGAAAGATGAGGAAGAACAAGAAAGCTAGGGTTAACTGGAAGTGGGGCAAGAGAAGAAGTAGGGCTTGCACCGGTCAAAGTGACGAGTAACGTAACGACTCTTTGCTGTGCTCAGATGACAAATAACAGAATTTGTAGGGGCAACTAAAATTAATAGCAGAAATTAAGAAAATATAAAATTAATAGTGCATTTTACATTAAATTTCATAAATCACAGGCCAGCGGAGCTTTTATTCCGGTGAGAACTGAGAAGCAGCGGCCTTAAAAAAAAAAAAAAAAAAAAAAAATTGTGGGTCCAAAATATTTTAAAAATTAAGGGGCAAAATTTTAATTCTGAAAACAAATGAGGGACTAAATTATAATTTTTAAAAAGTAGAGGGGTGAAACAATAATTTTTGAAAAAAAAACACAATGTCGCTCCGGTGCCAGACGACCCCTTCCCCTATCCCGGATCCGGACTCGACCCGAAGCTATGATATTTGCTAAATATTTTAAACTTTGTTAATAAAAGTCTTAAAATTAAATTGCACCTTACCGTTTAATATAAAGATTTTTTCTGTATTAGATATTATAATACGTAAAATTTTTAAATTTTGTAGTATACGATGTCTTATGTTGCTAACAACTCTTATTTTTAAATAATACAAATAGGGTGTATATGGTGTATTAAACATGTCCTTACTATAATTACTTATATTAATAGATAGCTTTTTTAATTTAAAAAAATGATTTTGTAAAGGTAATAAACGAATTTATTGGCTAGAAAATCACAATTTTATCTGCAATGTTGTAAACTGTAAATAAGTATAAGTTGGACAAAAGTAGAGTTATAAATTTGTGCTGGGTTAAACAAGCGGCCGGCCAAAGGGCCGCTACTATTAGCTTGGCCCGGTCCGCCCTAACCTCTGGACCATATCGGGGCAAGGTTGCGAGCCCAAATATTTTTTTAGGCTAGCCTGACCCAATCACTCTCTTTTTAAAGATTTTTTAAAAAAGTACCTTATAAAATTTTGAACTAAGTTAGGCTATTCCTCTCTCATTTAAGGCTGGGTTGCATCGGCTTAAAATTTTCATTTGAGCCTAAACCGGATTGAGTCGGTCTAAAATTTCCATTTGAGCCCGAGCCGGTCAACCACCTATAGACAAAACCAAAAGAAAAAATAATAAATAAAAATAAGCATGAGTTGGACTATTGGAGATCCTATATAGTTTGTGTTGTTATTGTATAAGTCATCTTTTCCCTTGTATGTCAACCAATCTTTATTTACTTTCCAAAAGTAAACAAATAATATCACTCCACTCCACTCCACTCCACTAGGCCAAGGCCAACTTAGCCTCTGATTCTCTACCCCGTTGCTTTGGTCAGTTTCCAACAACACAAGTCTTTCTTAATTCCATGAATACATATTCTACCAAAGACAAATTAATAATAATAAACAGACACAAGTCTTTCTCAATTATTTTTTTGCAATTATGCTTACCGATATAATTATTATTAAATTTAAACTTAAGGAATGTTCACTATTCTAGTCCCGTTTATTTCATTAATTAAAATTTAAAATTTGAGTTTTGTTATAATAAAAAGTTATCATAAACAATTATATCTAACTTTTTTGTTATAGTAAAAAATTCTCACATAAAATCGCATCTAAATTCGAATTAAAAATTCGAATCAACGAACTAAACGAGCTATTTGTTTATATTATATTATTTGACAGTGTTTCCGTCTGTTGCATTTGTTCTTTCTCCATTATTTTGTATGACTTTTAGTGCTATGTGGTTTTCTATATTAGTTGATCGGATATTTTATAGACTTGTGTGTGCTCGATCTTTTAACGTATCCATTTAAAGAACTTTCATTTGTGGAGTTTGATATATATTATTTTTTAGCATTAAATTCGAGTTTACAAGTAATGACAATTGTTTTTTAGCTTTGTGTTTCATATGATAGGAGACAGTAGATTGTGCTTGTGTTACATTTTCATGCTATATAAATATATTTCTATGTGCATCTCAAAAATTAAAATACAATCACAGAATATAGAAAGCCGACCAAAGGAAAGTAGTGAATAGACTTTTTAACATCATTTCACATTTCATTATACACTGGTGCAAAATGCAAACGATCTAATAGAAAAAGAAGGTTTATTTTTTTTTTTAAAAAAAAAAAAAAAAAAAAAAAAAAGAGTATCTTTTTCTAAATCTTCCTTTGCAAGAATTTGCACTTGGTAAGCCTTTTTTTTTTTTTTTTTTTTTCCATATATATTTGTTTGTGCCATTGTAAGTTCATTTGTTTGTGCGGTTGTGAGGTTTGCACTGAAAACAGTGACTTGTGTTCCTTTACTATGGTTGTTGCAGAGCTGAAAAGACGTCACCATAATCCACATTAATTAAGGTACATGTTCTGACTTTCTTTGATGTGCTATCCTCGGTATGTCTGGTTGTTTTTTTGTTTTTTTTTTTTTTGTTTTTCCTGTTTGGATGCCAAGAAAATATGATGCAAGAAAGGTACTAGCATAATTAGTTTTTGCTTTTGAATGATGATTAGTTAACAAAACTATACCTTTTTCCTGCTTTGTTGGGTGGTTTAAGGTACTGGAATGTAATAAATTGACCCCAAGTCTTCTATCTGCTTCTCAGTTTCGAGTTTGAAACCCAATTAATCAAAGCAGGGTTTCACATAAAATCAAATCTCACATTTAGTTTGAGCGGGCCCTAAGAAAGCAGGTTTCTTTCTACATTTAGTTTGATAAAAAATTAAAGTGTGTCTAAAAGTTTGCTGCCAAATTTTGTTAGAAAATTGGTTTTTTGAGTCATTCTTATTGCAAGAACTTGTCAAGGACAATGATTTTACTGAAAAAATGAGTTTTGGGTTTGTAAATGTGCCTTCACTAGTGTTGGTCTGTGCTTAAAGGACCAGAAAAATATGGGTTTTAAGCCACTAAGTAGGCACTTCAAGCTAACAACTTATGAGATGTTTGTTTCAAGAATTCGTCTTTAGTCCTGAATCATAGTTCTTAGTTTTCTATAGTGTTTTTCTCTCATAAAAAATCTAAATATAAAAAATTAGAATCATAAATCATAATTTTAAATCCATGAACTAAACGTCCCATTATTAATTTTAGGGTCAAACAGTAGACAGCGCTTTTGGTTCCTACACACCTTGTGCAATTGACACTTTGGTGATCTCTGTTTCTCATTTGGTTCTTTTCGGCCTCAGCTTATATTGAATATGGCTAATCGAGAAGGATCACAAAGCACAGAAGTTTCGATTTCAGTCCTAATAAATAGCTGCAATATACATTTGAGCGTGTGCATATCCTTGCATGCATATATACATTCTTGTACTTAATTTTACAAATAACAAAATAAAGCCTTCTAAAATGCATTACAAAAAAAAAAAAAAAAAAAAAAAAAAAAAAGAAGCTAAATTCTTAAAACTGAGAATTTGGTTACATGAGAAATTTAGAACACTCCAATGGTTTTGCTGTTTTATGTACGAACTCTACGCTTTAATCTCGATCCTTTCTGCGAGCACAAGGACCATGATCTTTGGGAGGCATTAGAGGGAGCACATCTCAAGGATTTTATTCAAAGCAATCCTCTTGGTCTGGATGGAGAGGTACAACCTTGGCTCTTCATACTTCAACTTTTGTAAGGATGTTTGGATTTGCTGCTTTTTTACTAATACATTGATTAACATCTAAAGTGACTGCAACTCCATGTTGGAAATTTTTTCTCACTATTTTTAATCGAGGCAAATACTTGAATTTATCCACAAAGAAGGAGCCCACAGAAGTTGAGAGAATTTCAGTGTTGGACAAAGGGAACTAATAAAAGCCTTGACGAGAGCATTGTTGCGGAGTTCAAAGATACTTGTTCTTGATGAAGCAACATCGTCTGTTGATGTTTCAACTGATGCTCTTATTCGGAAAGCTATTCGTGATGAATTCAAATCATCCACAGTGTTAATTATTGCTCACAGATTGAACGCCATCAGGGACAGTGATCGGATTCTTGTTCTTGACGATGGTCAGGTACGCCTATAATCCGTTTCTAATTTCTCAACATTCACTGTTTTCTTGTGAATCACGATGAACTGAGGATTCTCCGCCTTGCCTTTTCGATACCCCGGAAGAACTCTTGTTGAACAAAGAAAGTGCATTCTCTAGAATGGTGCAAAGTACAGGGCCTGCAAATGCCGAGTACTTGCGCAGCTTAGTGCTCAGGGATAAACAGAACAAGACAACAAGACAGGCAACGAACAGAACATACAGCCGGTTTGCCAGAGGAGATGGCTAGCATCCGCCTGTTAAAAGTATAAAATTATTATTAATATATTTTTTAACAGTTTAAATTTTTAAAATAAATTAGTAAATTAACATGATATTAGAATAAGAAATTTTAAATTCAAACTTTCATAATTAAAATTTTTATCTTTAATATATGTCGGCCTTAAATATTATTTTTTTTAATTTAAATTGTCAATTATGTGTTGAATATTTAATATATTTTAAATTTAAATATTCACGTGTTAAATTTTTTAATTAATTTATTTACATCACACGTGAGGAAAAATATTAAAATATAAAACTATTATTATTTCACTCGTGGCATCGACGAATTCCCAAGATTTTTTTTTTATTCACTCTTGTATTCATGCTTTATTTCTAGCTCATTAGAATCTCCCACAAGAAGATTTCTGACACAACATGACAGCTTATTTAATTTAGTGCCTTGTTCAATTTAGTGTCGTTACGGTATTTTCTCTCACAAAAAATACACATAAAACAAAAATAGTTTTGAATTGATTTCAACCTTGTTAATATCATAAAAATTTATATGCTTCTAATCTGAATTTCTCATCAAATATTGGGTTTTCTGTTTAGGTCTTGCAATCATTAGCAAACTCTCTCAGAAGAACAGGCTTCAATCCCTGGAAGACTTTGAATGATACATTGATACATCCGAAGGCCGGGACCAACCTAGGTCTACTTTTATTTTTTGTTTATTTTGGGTGTGTTCATTTACAAATTCAAATTATAACTTGAGTTGTGCATATAAAAAAAATATTGTAATAAAAATATTAAATTTAAATTTATATAAGAAAAAATACTGTAATAATATAAATTGAGTCATGAAATGAACAATAATCATTTTGTGCATTATTTTGTTGTTCAAAAAAATTATAAGATGTTTATTTTAAAAATTCATCTCTAATTCTGAATCAATGTTCTTAATTCTTTGCACGTCTTATAGAACTCCTTAATTCCTCAAGGAAGATAATTGGAAATGGGAATGTCTATGGTACATGTGATTAGCAATTCATCTGTAGAATATATATAAAGTGGAATCCACCCCACGTCTCGGGCAAACGTCTTTTTTTCTTCCTTTTTATAACTTTCCTCTATTTTTTTTTTTTGTTTTTTTTTTTTCTAAGTTTACCCTTAAAAATATATTTTTCTCTTTTCTTCTCTATTTAAATAATTGTTTCTCCTTGCTTAAATAAATTTTTCTCTCTAGTTCTTATCTTTTTTATTGTCTTATTATTCTTTTTTTTTTTCTCTAAATGAGACCGTAATAAATATGTTTATCTCTAATTCTCACATTAAAAATATTTATTCTCGTACATATCTATATCTCCGTCTATGATTTTATTTTTGGGTAATTAATTTTCGCACCAAAAGAATAAAGGTCCATTTAAATTGCTTTTAAATGATGCTTTTAACATTTTTAAAGAAGCTACAGTATGTTAGGATATTTAGTAAATCTTGAATTTATCAAACTTCTACCATTATTTAAATTTAATAAAATAATCTTAATAATAAAACTTAGGTCTTAATATACCTATTTTACTTTTTTCATAGCAAATTAAAAATATAAAAAATAATTATTTAAAAATTAAAAATATTTAATAAGTATGCTATACTAAATTTCATTAAAAAATATTTTAAATAATTATCAAAATATTTAAAAATAACAATAACAAATATTAATAGATGAGTAATTTTTCTATTGAATCAAAGTTATTTATTTTTAAGAAATATTTTAATTCATAAATTTAAAATATATTTTTTATTATGAATATTGACAATAAAAATAAAAATAAAAATAAAACTAATTATAAAATGTGTGATAAAATATGTCTATTTTTATCATTATGCATTTTAACCGTAATTTTATACGATGTTTGATCTATACCACATTAATCGGTCATTTATTTTTTTTAAAAAAAAAAAAAGAAAACTATCATTTCAATGACCGTTTTTTTTTTTTTAATGAAAATGAAAATGAAAACGCTTTTTTATTTTCAATTTGGAATCATTTTTGAAAACGTTTGCCAGTAACAATTGTTTTGGTTTTAAAAAAACAATTTCGATGATTTAATTTTAAGTGATAATATTTAAAATAATTTATTTTAATAATTTAAATATATTAAATAAATTATTATTAAATTTATTAAATAATAATATATTTTTAAATAAAAATATATATAAATTAAAAATAATTTTAATCACATAATTTTAATTTATAAATTAAACGGACTATTTAATTTAAAAAAATTTCGATCTTCGAATTAATTTTTAAAAAATTCGATTTTCGACGCATCATAAGTCGCAGGCGCCGGGGGGGCATAAAAAAAAAAAAAAAAAAAGGGGGGTGGGGGAAACGAAAAACCGTCGTTTAAGGAAGAAAAGAAAAGAAAAAAAAAAACCAAACGAATGAAAAAGAAGAAGAAAGAAAAGAAACAAGAAAATGAAAACAGAAAAAATTGAGTCGTGTGTCAAGAAATCCAAAAAACATTTTTGTTTTGGCCCCACATTTTTTCGTTTTTTTCATAAAGTACTTTTGGGGTTTCAAAAGTTCCAACATTTTCAATTCTGTTTTTTATTTTGTTTTATTTTTTAATTTCTATGTTTGCCTTTGCGTGTTTGGTTGGAATTTTTTAATTTAAATTTTTTTTTTATTTTAATAAAAATAAATAAATTAAAATTTTTTAATAATTTCGTCGGACTTTTTAATATTAAATTTTTTTTTTAATTTTTAAAAAATTATTTTAATTCATAATTTGTTATAATACCGTTTTTTACCAAAAATAAATATAAATTAAAAATAATTTTAATACCATTCGAAATTGGGGTTTCAGAAGTTCCACACATTTTCTTCTGTTTTTTTTTATTTTATTTTTATTTTTTAATTTCTATCTTTGCCTTTACGTGGTTGGTTGGGTTTTTTTTTTTTTTTTTTTTTTTTTAATAATAAATAAATAAATTTTTGAGATTTCGTCTTTTAGTATTTAAATTCACTTTTTAATTTAAATTATGATTCATAATTTATTATAATATTTTTTATAAAAAATATACATAAATTAAAAATAATTTTAATTACATAATTTAAATTTATGAATTGACTTATTTTATAAATCGAAAATAATTTGAAATTTTCGATTTACGTGTATTTTTTTTGAGAGAAATTATGTAGTGAATCACAAATCGGGGATGAATTCCCCTTAATTTTTATTTTGGGTGAAATGCTTTGCTTGGATGGGTTTTGGGCTTTACCGCTATCTCTTCCGTTAAATTCTGCGTGCGGCATACGTTTTTAGCGCCTTCTTCTCTTTCCTTGTTGACCTTACCCATTCTCTCTCCTCTCTCTTTCTCTCTCTAAATATCATTTTTTTTTTAGTTATTAATATAACAAAAGATATAAATGAGAATTTAATTTCTTTAATTAATTAATTTTCAACTTTTCTGTTACCCATTCAGAATTTTAGATCCAACTTCCTCGTTTAATGAGGATTTCTTATTATCCAACCACAGGACTCGGCTTCCATTCTTTCCAATTTTGCTTTGTATTGTTTTTTTTTTTTTTTTTTTTTTTTTTTTTTTTTTTTTTTTTACAAGAGAAAAAAATTAATTAAAATATTCGGGATTTATAAGGTTGATTACTTTTATAGGGTTTTTGTTTGCTCTAAAGTTCGCCAAAACGTAGCTGGAATTGTTGCCCTTCTTAAGGTTATAACCTTTCGCCTTTTTCTTTCCAAAATATTTTTGTTTGGAAACTACTTTTCTATTATTCTCATTGCTAGAACAACTCGGTTTCTTTTGGGATTTATTTTGTTTCTCTGAATAAGGTTTGTTTACTGAGTCAATTCTTTTTATAATATTTTAAAAAATGGGATTTTCTCAGTGAAATTGTTTTTTGACGCGTGGAAAATTGTTTATTAAAAATATAAGCCATTGGTTTATTTTTATTTTTTTCAGAACAAATGCAATAGTATTTTCTTTTTTCTTTAGCGTTCTCAATTGGGTTGGATTAAAGTTTTGGAATTGGATTTGTTTTGGTTGATTTATAAAGTTGGAAATAAGCAATTTTGGGGAATATTGTTTGGTTTATTTCTTCGATTGGGTATCTATGAATTCTGATTTTTATCTTTATATATATCCTTTTCTTTTTGCTGAGAACTATGTTAATCATGGAAGATTTCAAATCTGTTTTGTAATGCACAAATAATACAATTTCTTTTGATTACTGGGTTCTTCTAATTTGGATGATTTACCACAAGTATTCTCTTTTGCAGGTTTGGTAATTAGGTTTTCATGATCTTTATCTGTTGATGGAACTGCCCAAAATGGCTGAAGAATCTCACCCTAAAGAGGTTCGATTTACTAATTTATTGTTTTGTATTATACCAATTCATGCAATATAACTGTTCTTGTTACACCAGAAAAAAAAAAAAAAAAAAAAAAAAAAAAAGCGTTGTCTTCTTGTTTTCTAAATCATGGAATTGCAGATCGCATGTCTAATGTCTCAAAAGAGTACTATTTCTTATTTATGGAGTATTCTATGTCGTTCAAGAATTTTTGATTGTTACCCTTTATTTGATATTGTTATTGGACGACTTTGTTATATCCTAGATTCTCTGCAATCCAATCAAGCACTTGTTTTTTTCTATTGCTGGCCTAAGGGTAGTAACAAAGACATTTTATGGAAAGTTTAAATGGGTGGAATTATATAATGTTTTGCAGGAACATTTGTCTAAGCTCAACCAGACAATTGACCCTGACTATGATTGCACTGGCAGTCCCCGAAGTCGAAAGGTACGCATTGTTCCATCCAGTGTTCTATTGGTTTCTTACGCGGGCTAAAATTAGATGCTGTGTAGAGCTTTTTCTACTGGATTGCCCATTTACAGAGTTTACAATGAACACTCATTTGATATCTTAGTGTTTATGATTCATTCTTTGGAATTGCCTTTTAGAACATAATGGAGTGTGACCTTTAAGTTGATTGGATTTTAATTGACGTGTAATGCAGATGTCTGCTAGATGGAACCCAGATGAAGCGTGCAGGCCTATCATCGAAGAAGCGCCTATATTCTATCCAACTACTGAGGTACTCTCCTGTCAAGAAATAGTTTGTGATCTGGTTTCATTTTTTTTTTTTCTCTTTTGTTGTCTCAACACTGTTTGGATAATGTATCCCTTTTTGGGCTTGTTTCATCTCTGACTTGTTGGCCCTACTAATTGTATTAGGAGTTTGACGATACACTTGGTTACATAGCAATGATACGCCCGAAAGCAGAACCTTATGGTATATGCCGGATTGTTCCTCCGCCTTCCTGGAATCCCCCATGCCCTCTTAAGGAGAGCAGGATTTGGGAACATGCTAGTTTTTCTACACGTATTCAGCAAGTCGACTTGCTTCAGAATAGAGAACCCATGAGAAAGAAAAGCAAAAGTCTGAAGCGAAAACGAAGAAGGGGCTCTAGAATGGGGAGAACTCGGAGGAAGACTGAATGTGGTTCAGAAACAAATATGGCTTCGGAGACTGATGAGAAGTTTGGGTTTCAATCAGGTTCAGACTTTACGCTTTCAGAATTTCAGAAATATGCTGATCATTTCAAGGAGTGTTACTTTGGAGTGAAGGATATGAAGGCAGATACGAACTCTAATGGATTGGAGCAGAATAAAAGATGGGGCCCATCGGTGGAGGAAATTGAAGGTGAATATTGGAGAATAGTTGAGCAACCAACAGATGATGTGGAGGTACAGAAGGTTTAAAAATGGCTAGTGCGATATAGATGTTTGTTTGTATGTATCTATATTTACAAATAGTAATGTCTCTTATATGTCAATGCAGGTGTACTATGGAGCTGATTTAGAAACCGGAGCATTTGGAAGCGGATTTCCTAAGGCATCAACCACAGCAACCGAAAGTCATTCGGATCAATATGCAAAATCAGGGTGGAATCTAAATAACTTTCCACGCCTGCCAGGTTCCGTACTGTGTTTTGAGGAAAGTGAGATTTCTGGAGTTGTAGTTCCATGGCTTTATATTGGGATGTGCTTTTCTTCGTTCTGTTGGGTACGTATTCATCACTGTGGGTTGCTTCTTGCATTGAGATGTCATAAGCATTTAAGTTTAGATATAGCAAACACTATAGTTGAATGTTTTTTCTCGTATTTAGTCAAATCTTAGAATGGCATACTGTTGTCTCTTACTACTTTCTTGCATTATTCTGCTTTCATTTTATTTTTGGAGCTCATGCAAAATGATTCTTTCATGTGGCTTGAACAGCATGTTGAGGACCACCACCTCTACTCACTGAATTATATGCACTGGGGTGAGCCAAAAATATGGTATGGAGTACCTGGAAGTCATGCATCTGCTTTGGAAGGTGCAATGAGGAAAGAGTTGCCCGATTTGTTTGAGGAACAGCCGGATTTACTTAATGAACTGGTATGTTTCTCTTTGTTTCAGATTTTCTACAACTACTCTTTTTGATACTCTCTTGTTTGTGATAATTTATGTAGATAATGGAAGCAAGATTTCAGTTCTTAACTAACTGAATTCTGCTGCTACATAAGAAAATGATTTGAAATGAGTAATTTCCAGAGTTGGTTACTCTCTTGTTAATGATAAGGATATTTCAATGATCCAGAATTCTGCAAAAGTTTACTCCATATTGTAAAGAGGAAAAAAAAATGATAAAGCTAGTATATTTTCATTGCATGGAGACTTTGCCCCGACACCCCACCCTACCTCCCAAAAAAAAAAAAAAAAAAAAAAAAGTTGCAATCTATTGAGTGGTATGGGCCTGCTTTCTTGAAGCAGCTTGGCACTACTAATCTTTCGTTTCAATGTTATTATATAAGGTCTGTTTGTCTAAGGATTTTGATGTTTTCCCCCATCAATTCAGTGTAAGCAACTCCCTTATTAATATCTGTCCTGGTCTTTTGACGGCATGCAGCCCCCGTGATATTTTGTGGCCTATCTTAAATACTTAAATACTTAAATACTCTATGAGTGTACTTCAGATGCTAAAACCATGAATTTCATCCTTGGGCAGGTTACTCAGCTATCTCCTTCAGTTCTGAAAGCTGAGGGTGTACCCGTGTATCGAGCAATCCAACATTCTGGAGAATTTGTTCTCACCTTTCCAAGGGCGTACCACTCTGGATTTAATTGCGGGTTTAACTGTGCTGAGGCAGTGAATGTTGCCCCTGTTGACTGGTTGGCTCATGGACAGAATGCAGTTGAACTTTACAGCAGGCAGCGTCGCAAGACCTCAATTTCCCATGACAAATTGTTACTAGGGTCTGCACTGGAAGCTGTACGAGCCCTTTACGAGCTATCAATTCTTGGAAATTCAACTCCTACAAATTTAAGCTGGAAAAGTGCATGCGGGAAGGATGGAGTTCTTACCAAGGCAATTAAGGTAAGTTATTGCTCTTTTCCTGCTATCTTTGTTCCTTGCAAAAGTTTCTCTTCCCCAATTAATAGTGGTCTTTTGTCCTTTATTATCTTTTTAACAGACAAGAGTAAGGATGGAAGAGGAAAGGCTAGATCGTCTGCCAATTTGTTTGAAGCTGCAAAAGATGGAAACAGACTTTGATTTGAAAGATGAGAGAGAGTGTTTTTCTTGCTTCTATGATTTGCACTTATCAGCATCCAGCTGCAAGTGCTCCCCCGACAGATATTCATGTCTTAGACACGTGAACCGTCTTTGTTCATGTGAAGTGGATAATAGACGTGTCCTTTACCGGTACTCTATTAATGAATTGAATATGCTAGTTGAAGCGTTAGAAGGTGATTTAGAAGCTTTAAAATTATGGACATCAACACAGGATTCTTTAGTAGTTTCGGTTGATAAAAAAGTTAGTGTAGGTAAGCAAGAAGTAGAAAATGGTAATTTCAGAGTTGACTTGCATGATCGAAGGGAAAATTCATCTTGTTTCCCTGCTTCAGAAGAGAAGTTGAACGCAAATGCCTCTTGCAGTTCAAATAGTGATGGTTCTTCCAAAGTGATCCAATCAGGAGCCAAGCAGGAAAGCTTTAGTCCGAGCTCATCTCATGTCACTACAGATAGTCATCATGACACTGATGAAACTCAGATCGTGAAAGACAATGATAAAGCAGGACAGCAGTGCTGTATTGATCTGAATCTTGATTATTTGTCTGGTCAACATGAAAGTAGGTTGATGTGCATGTCTGATGACAGTTTTAATAAGAAAGGAAACGTTTGTGATTCTGATGTGAAAAGAGAACGAAATATGATGGACATTGATAGTTATTGTCATAACTCTACCCAAGATGCCAGGGACGTGGAGAAAAATCATGCATTCGATGGTAACAAGTTGTTTGGAGTTGATATTTTATCATCACATTCTCATCCACATGTGCCATCAACCAGCTTGACAAAACCAGGAATTTTGAGCAGTTCGGATACTAAGATATTCATGACTGATCAAAGAGAATCAGTATGGGAATTGGGTCCTCACATTGAGCTTATAAATATTGGTTCAGTTGTTTCTGGAAAGCGATGGTGCAGCAAGCAGGCCATATTTCCCAAGGGTAAGCTAGAGTATGACCATTACTTGAAAAAATAGAGTTGTGTTTAACATAAGTATTATTGTAAATACTATTGTTATTATTATAGTTTCCGTTTTTGCGTCATGGAGATTCTTTATATTTCTTGCTACAGGATTTAGGAGCCGTGTTAGGTTCTATGATTTGCGGAATCCAACTAAGATTTGTAGCTATATATCCGAAGTTCTTGATGCTGGCCTTATTGGACCTGTATTTCAGGTGTGTCTCTTATTTAAAGATTTAGTTTTCCGTAGACTTTATATCAGTTTAGTTCTTTGCATTAACTTTCCTTTTGAATGATAACAACTCAGTTTTTGACACGCGTTTCTTCCCTTTCATAACATGAATCCAGGTTTCTTTGGAAGAGCATCCTGGAGAAATTTTTTCCAATATCTCAGCAGATAAGTGCTGGGAAATGGTTTTGCAGAGAGTGAATGAGGAAATAAAGAGGCAAAATAATCTTGGAAAGCAAGTACTGTTCCCATCACAGCCTCTGCAGAGCATTAATGGGATTGAAATGTTTGGGTTTCTCTCATCATCCATTGTGCAGGTAAAACAACTTATTGTTCCTTTTTTTTTTTTTTTTTCCCATTCACTTGTGTTCTTCTTTATCGTAAATGGTTACCGCTTGTGCAGACATGTATAGACGTCTTTGATGTTAGTTATTTGTCTGTTGTCTGATTTGTGTTGACTGATTTTTCCTCAGGCTATAGAGGCTCTAGATCCTGATCATCAATGCACAGAGTACTGGAACGACAGGCGCACACCGCCTGCAACTCTTGGAAACTCTACTAACGTACTGAGGAAGCATTCAGCTGAATCATCTTGCTCAATTGGAGAAAGAAACACAAAACTTTTTGGTATTAACTTGGTAAAGCAGGAACAGGATAGTCCATCTATAGGAGGAGGTGATAGTCTAATTGATAAAGAGGCGAAAATAGCTGTTAGAGGACTGTTAAAGAAAGCAAGTCCGGAAGAGCTAAAGACATTGCGAAGATTGTTCAGCAGTGAATCACAAACTGCTGAGTTGAGAATAGCATTCACAGCATTGATTGAAGAAGAGATCCAGAAAGATGTAAATAAATAAGGAATACTGATAATAGGGGAATTCTTTTTTTTTTTTTTTCCTCATTCAAGGAAAGGTATTTTTGTTTAACTAATTCAGTAATTTAGGCTTATTCTTTTAGGGGGGAAAATCCATAAAGAGTTGGATTCTGGGTTCTGGGTCTTTGTTGCGCTCAAAATATTTGCAGTATAATGCGCCCACTTGACCCTCATATAGAATCTGAGTTATTAGTGGCTAGGTTGATTGTACATGAGAAGAACAGTTTTTTAACCCTCTATATATCAATTCTCAATTTTGCTGATCTGGGTTTGGTTTGGTTTTTTTTTTTTTTTTTTTTTTTTTTCTTCTTGTAGGATTTAGATTTAATTATCAAATCAAATGTTTTTGCAATCCTTGACAAAGTTTCAGCAACATAGTTATTATATTGAAATGGAAATAGATTCGACAAAAATTAGTATCAGAAACAAAATGCAGTTATGTTATAGGAAATTTTCTCTTCTTTTTCCATTCTGCTGGAGTGTTGCACAAATCAATGTAAACCTGGAAATACAAAACTCCATAAAATGCTAAAGAATGTATTGTATGATACAATTCCATACCATCAAAACTGAAACTGAAATCTGGATTCACAGCTGACGATAATGAATTTGGGAAATTTGCAGCAAAACAAGAAAAATGAAGAAAATAACAATCTCCAGAGAAGATTCCTAATATACCCAATATTCATCAAAAACCATCAAAAACACCCTCAAAAGACGATTAAAAAAAAAAAAAAAAAAAAAAAAAACAAAAAGAAAAGCCTCAAAAGAATTGCCCAACACAAAAAATCAGCAGATACCCATTTCTCTTTGCCTTCATCTGAAATTGTTCCTCTGAGTCTTGAACCCCAAAAGCGCACAAACCACCACCAAAACAGCAGGAAATTCAATGCAGAGACATGGCGGCGCGGCGTCGGAGCTCGACTCAGAAATTCCCCCGTCCGGCCTTATCGGTGCCGGTGGCGGCCGGACCATAGCGGACTGGTCTGCCGGCGGGTCGAGGCCGTCTTGGCCGTAGACGGAGTAGTCGAACATTCTGGCGACGCCATGGACGATGATGGCGGTGGTGGCGTAGAGGTCCGGCACGGTGATCGGAGAGCCGTTGATGGAGAAGTTGAGTCGCGAGTTGTTGGTGATGACGACGGATTTTCCGGGGAGGAGAGTCGGCAGGCGGGTGTTGGTCTTGAAGAGGAGGAGCTCCGAGAAGGAGAGCCGCTGAGGGATCACGTGGTACGAGAACGTGAAAGGATCGCCGGCGGAGGGAAGGCGGTTGGCGCCGTCGTTTTCGGGGACGAAGAGGGTAGCGCTGAGAGGGAGGACGGCGCCTGCCACGACGCTGACCCAGTCGCCGAAGTCTCCGGCTCCGATCAGCGCGTCAATTATGTTGTTCAGCTGGTCAGGCGATGCCTCCGCGGCCGGAGACGGCGTCAACGGCGGCGGCGGCGGTGATGGTGGGTGTTGGGGCCGACGTGAGGGGCGGCGTGGCGATCGACGAGAGCGTTGTGGAATTGGGGGTGGCGACGGCGATTGCGGCGAGGGTGACTGCGGCGGAGAAGGTAAAGACGGCTGCGGCGATGGCACGATTGGAGAGGAGGAAGGGGAAGAATCTGCGGCGGAGAGAATGGCGGTGAAGGGGAAGAGGAGGAGGAGGAGGATGAGAGACCGGAGGTGGATTGCCATGGCTGAAAGAAGTTGGTAAGAAAAGAGGTTTTTCTTGGGTTTCTTTCGGTTCTGTGTTTTTCTTGAAGATTGGCATGCATACGCAGAGGAGGAGGAGAAAGAAAAATGGGTTTTTGGTTTCTTGATTTTTCTGTTTTGGAGTACTGGGGAAATAAAAGAATAATGTGCATGGAAGACGAGTATAACTAACATAACTATAAAACCAACATGTAACGGATTCTTCCCGCCAGATCTTCATGACGTTAGTGGCATGTTCGTAATTATGAGCTCATGGCAAGGGTGTTCTTGGTTTAGAAAAGTGAACTAGATGCCAAGAATTCCTGCGGAATGGTCTCTTGAAATATTGATAAAATAATCCATCTAATGATGTTATAACTATTGCTAATTAGGCATAATTAGTTACGGGTTATCAAAGTTTCCTTAGACCTTTCAATCTTGTCTGTGAGACTGATTCTTTTTATCTTGAATCAATTAGTGTACGAGCACCATCAAAATCTTTTTGTAATTATTGAACATCTTATTTTTATATAATCATATTCTAAGAGCTTATTTTTTTTAGAGTAAAACTGTAAAAAAGTTTAAAACTCAAATTACAATTTTTTTTTAAGTACATGTTTGTTTGTAAAATTTAAGTTTAAATTTGAGTTTTAACTTGAGTTTAGAGTTAAAATTTGAGTTCAAATTTCTCCTTCAACTCAACTCAAGTTCGGAAAATTTTAATTTTCAAGCTTTTTTTAAGTAGAAACCTTAATGAGGCCTAAATTTTTTTTCAATTCTTAAAAAATTTAAGTTAATGAATAATATTTTTTCTATTCTTAAAAACATCATAATTTTTTCATTTTAATTTCGATTGAGATGATTTTTTTTTTCTACATGTTCACAAAAAATAGACGAATAAAACCACACTCATAGACCCTATTAAAATTTTTCATCACCATTGAGTTTTTATTAAAATATTATCTAAATATAAATTTAAATTTTGACCCACTCAAACACAAACTCAAAAAGATTCTCAATTTAAATCATAACTCAAATGTTCACATCCAAACATAAACTCAAATTATAATTTCAACTCTTATAACTCAAAATCTACACTTAAATCACCATAAGTTAAAAATACAACCGAACAAAGTCTCAAACTCAGAAAGCTTGAAATCATTTGTGAGAAAAAGAAACAACAATTGAGACTTGAGAGCCAAACTTTATCAATATTCTTGTTGTGTGTTCTTACATCTTCTCTATAGTCATGCATTGCGAGATATGCAAATTATTTTAGAAGTAATTATTTATTGGGGATAGGTTTGCCAATTTTCTCGTGAAGATTGGTGATTGTAGAGATCTTGGTGAATCTCAAGAAGAAGTTATTGATTGCGCCAGACATAAAACAATCGTGATAGTAGAGGAGGTTGATAATTGCTCAAAGGGCATCTCCAAGAGAATTCATTAAATTTTATCTAAATTCTAGCTAAAATAGCTAGAAAATTATTTTAACTATTATATGTCATCTTAATATGCTATCTATTTTAGCTAAATATAAGTTATTTTAATATTTATTGAATATAAAATATAACTAATTTTATTGAATTTACAAAAAAAAAAAAAAAAATCTTTACATTTATTACAATTAAAAGGATAAAATAATATAAAAAATGAAATGTCTAGTTTTTGCATGCTAGTTATATAATTAGCGTAAAAAGTATTCTCTAAAATAACTAATTATTTTGCTAATTGTTAATTGTTGGAGAAAAAAAAAAAATTAAATCATTAACTATTTTAACTAAAAATATAATATAACTAATATGATTAAAGTTGCTCTAGACGTAAACAAATTATTGATTTTATAGTGTTTGTTTGCACTATTTTCCCTTTAACTCCTTTATTTTTGTCGTTATTACTTTTTTCCCCCCTCAAATTATTGCTTAAATCTGTGTTGATAACTAGGTATTTATTCTAGTGCAAACTGATGTTTTAACTTTCCAACAATTATAAAAAAAAGTTTGCGAAAATTTAAAGCTTAATTCGTTCTTTCTTGGTAGTCATTCGTGGGCCATCATTATGAAGGTGAGAATGGAGTGGAGGACCAACCATCTTTCAAATTTTCAAAGTCATTTCAACTTCCAAAAAATATGAGCTAAGAAATCGAATGACATTAACAAGGTTTGCAAATAATTGGCTTGTTAGAGTGTGCAACAAACCAAAGAGTTGCAAGTGGTGCTATAAGCATGGATTTTACATAATCGTCAACCAAAAAAAAAAAAAAAAAATTTTTTTTTTTTTCATTCAATTAAATGGAAATAATAATAATAATAATAATAATAATAATAATAATAATAATAATACAAAACACATCGATTTTCATTTCATATATCTGTTGTGAACGCAAATAAGATAATAAAATACACCCAATATAACACGACTGTATAAAAAGCATTATTCTGGCTATTAGGTGAGGTCATTTTCATCAAGTAGTTCTTCCTCCTCCTTAGTATCAGTCTTAAGTGAACTGACATCGCCTGTAGGCAGTTTTCTGGCAAGCTTGATGATCTGCAGTCATTTATTTGCAGTCAAAGAAATGCTAAAAGTGCAATTTCACATAACAATAAGGTACGATCATTTAAAAAAAAAAAAAAAAAAAAAAGGTGCAAGGCAGAAATCAATGATAATTTATCCTTCAGTCAAGCATTAGATAAAAATCAAGCATTTTGAAGGTATTTCATATCTTTTTTTTTTTGTTTATTTATAATAATAATGATCCTAATTTGTGTTTTGACAAAAGGCATCCCGCTCTTTCCATCCAGTATGACACTCTATTTCATCAATCAAGGATTTTTATTCCTATGCAGCACAAGTAAATTTGCTCAAGACCCAAAGACAAAACAGCCAGTTTCTAACCAATCTATTTTTCATCAATCTGTTTGCTTGATCTTGATCGTCAATGCAAAGAATTAAAAGGGTATCTTATCCAACTTAGCTAGGAATTGAAAAAAGTCAACACACATATAACACTACTGGTAGATTTAAGCATTAATTACAATTAAGGAGGGTCAACAATTTGCTTCAGTGCTCTAGTCGGAAGTTCGTTTACGGGTGTTGCTGATGGAACCTTGATAGATTCTGTCGCAGCAGGTAAGGAAAGATTGAGAAAAAGATGAATTTGAGTGAGATTTTATTGAAAACAATGCTGATTGACACAAATGATATGCAGAACTTCGAGGGTCTGTAACCTCCCCACTTGGAATGAACTCCAAGATTTTCCCAGGACAAACCTAAAACATTTCCCTCCCTTTCTTCGTTCCCCTCTCCCCCTTTTATTCTCTCTCTCTTTGCTCTACTAACTAGAAACTAACAATCTTTCTTAGCAAGCCTACTAACAATCTTTCTTAGCAAGCCTACTAACAATCTTTCTTAACAAGCTTTAGAAACAATCTTTCCTAACAATCTTTCTAATTCTTCTTATTCTTCCTAATGTATAATACTTGCCTAAGTAAAGGCTTATCAGTTGCCATTTACAGGTCCTATTAGTTGTTTTCAATTTGTCCTGGCTAGAAAGAGGATGGTATGATTTTTTTTTTTTAGTAACATATATTCAAAAATAAATATCAGTTAAGTATAAAATTCCATTTGTTTAGATGCATGATTGAATATTGAGCCTAGAATTGATGGATGACAGGTTTAAATGGCGTTACATATTTAACTATTAACTGGATCATTGTAGATGACAGAAAATTTAGGAAGCAAACAAATTAAGTTATTACCGCGTTATCAAGATGGGAAATTGTGCTTGACTGAGCTACACGTTTGATCTCTTCAACATCACCTTCACTATAGGCAGAAAGCAGCTTACTGGCACAACGGCATTGGTCACTGCTCAAAAACGCATCGATCCTAGAAAGAGCCAAAATCAGAAAGTCAGACTTCCAAACCTTTTCTAAGGTTCTGATTTTGAGCATAAAAATGAATGGAGAAAAATCATTTTCAAAATAAATCTCGTCAAGCTCAAATTTGTTGTTAATGATCTGTTTAGTCTGCAGATCATGTTTAGACCTCATCGAACTTGATTGTTTCACTCGGCATAGGAAATCAAACCAAAACACTGGAAAAAATATTACACTAGCCCTTTTACGCACATAAAAATCTCAGAATCAAAGAACTTCCAGCCACTCAAAAAAGGGATAAACTATTATCAAGTCAATTGTTTCTCATTCTCAACTGTCTTGAGCTAGTAGTTCATTACATTATTTTTACGAGTTTATTTGCAGAGACAGTTGAACAACATCGCAAATGCTTTTGGAACATGGCTTATCAATTCAAATATAGGTATCTTAGACTGCAGACTTGTTTTTAAACAACAAGAATGTGCTAACAAGTATTTCAATGTACATGGGGACTTCTGTTACTGTTCCCAAGTCCATGGAAACAAAGGGTGAAAACAGTGGACCCCAGAGATGAAAGAAGGTTTTGAAAGAATGAACACTGTAACAGTAGAACAAATTACAAGTCGGTTAATCATTTTGTATTTTGTCCTTGAGTTAATCAGTGTTTTCGCTTGGTTGAAAATCCCCATGCCCCACGGGTTATCCTTCAATATAGTGAGAAGAATATGAGCCCAAACAAAAATGTATTGATAGTGACACGAGTTCCAGTGGGAAAATATTTTTTACTTACTGTGAACAGTCATTGTAGCACTTCTCTGCTTCCTTGAAATCATGAGCATAAAGAAATATAACGATTGCACTAAGATATGCCTGTATGGACAAAGGTAATCAGGAATTACTTCCAGATCAAAAACCATTGAAGAAGTTGAATCGCAGAAAATAAGACAGAGAGGCTAGTAAGACAGAAATCAAGCATAGTTGCACACAGAAGCAACGGAGGTAACTAGGAATAACTAATTCAGCAAACAAAAACTGATGGAAGGAAAAACTAATTTATTGCCAAAAATAAATTTTTATGGGACACCATCAATATTAAACTGGCTATTTAGTAGCATTGACTCTTATCTGCAAAAAGCTAAACCTGTAATTTTTAACATGTCCCAATGAGTTAGGAAAAAGAAAAAGATTGCAGCATCTGCATACCTGTCAAATGAAAGAATTAAATACAAATCTCAAATTTCTATGGTTATACAGACATGCAGACATACAGACATTATTTTAACATGAAAGTAGGATAATGTTAGAATTGAATTGCATACCTGTCAAATGAGAGAATTAAATTATACTCAAAAGGAGTTCTTACAGCTTTAAATTAAAAATCCAAATCTGACATAGAATGGCGATATCAATTTAGGGACAACTACAATACTTCCCAATAGGGCTGTTCCTCCCTTCTAGAGTCCATGTAACTTAATATAGGGTTTTTTATTTTCTTTGTTATTGCTTTCTTGCTTGGAAGAACTTGCTGTACTTATTTTGGACCGCCTATATGAACTGTTATAATGGTTATTGAGCAGAAGTTGTTGGCATGAAATCATACTACAAGTTTCAAACTATAGTTCCTTTTTTTTTCTTTTTTTTTTGTAATGCTTCTTTTTCTTCTCTTTCTCTCTCCCCTTACTCCTTTCTTCCTTTTCTCTCTTCTTATTTTTCTTCTCTCTCCACCCCCACCTTTTTCCCCTTTTCAATATCTTTTTGGTCATCCTCCCTGTTTCTTTCTTCTCTTTTATCCTCATATTGCACTAGAAAGCTCATAGTTTCTCTTCCTTCAAGTTTTTTCTCTTGCATGTGTGCCCAGATGTTGTTACCATTCCACGTGCGGTTCATAATCATAGACAACCAAGACAAGACGCTTTTCTAATACTCTAAAACGTTAAAACTCAAATGTTCTATAAAGACTCCATTGGCCCACAACAAAAAATGAAATAAGGAGCCCAATAATCAGTTTAGTAACAAATAACGATCACTTAATTCGACAAGGTTAGCACTTATTATCTATTAATTATGCCTTATTCATGCCCTGTTTGATGTTGGAGGCCCCAATTTCAACTATAGCTGAAGACTTTAAACAAAAAGCTGTATAAAACCTAAAATCCCAAGAATCTATTAGACAAAAGTTACATACGCATGCAGAGATGATTTTCTTCTCTTAAATTAGCTTTTATTTTGAGCTCAAAATTATGCCCATAATGGTAAATCGCAGAGGATTCTCTTTGTTTTGATGCTATCTTGTAATAGAACTTACTTCTCAACTTTTATATACACATTTGTGGTGGCACGGTACAAATCAAAAGCCATTTGCTCTCTGCCGTCTTCTCCGAGAATAGAACAAGCATCAGCATATAATTGGATTGCTCCATCAGGATCAGCTTCTTCCAAAGCACTATTATAACAGGGTGAACAAAAGTTTCACCAAAAAAAAAAAAAAAAAGAGGGTGAACAATAGTAAAATTAATTGCTTTCATATAAAAATTGCTTTCATATAAAAGCAAAATTAAAATGAAACAAAAGAAGAAATTATGATTTGGATACTAAGACAGAACAGACCAACACATGCACTGAAAACTATTAAATAAGAAAATGTATATAATCTCTCAACGCTGTAACACAATTTCTAATGGTGTGGAAACTCTCAAGTTGGCAAACGTTTACTTGCAAAGAAAATTGTTTATTACCTCTTTCTACGTGCATACATGAGAAACTGAAAATTGGAAGAAATATGAAAAAAAAGCAATACATTAATTTCTTGTTTCGATCATAATTTGTTGAAAAGAAAAGGAAGGCAATGAATCAGTATAGAGTACGAGTTGCTCACAAGAGCTTTTATCATTGTTTTAGTTCTGATGATAATAAGACTCTAAGAATTTCCTTTTAATAAATGATAGGAAATTAGAATCAACAGTTGAGCAACAAGTTGAATCATGTCTTACCGAGCCCCTTTTGCAAGAGCATCAGATGCAGGTTGAGATCTGCCACACTCAAGATACAACTCGGATGCCCTTCTATAAAAATCAGCAACTTCACTCCACTTTCTTAGCTCCTTTGCAAGAGCAGCAGCAGACTCCATATGTTTTGCAGCATCCCAGGGTCTAATTCGGTCGTAAAAGATTTGTAGCAAGACAACATTGTATACATCGAAAGGCAAAACAAACAACAGATAAAAAAAAAAATTAAACGCAAAACAATCGATGAAGAGGATACGAAGAAATCATCTCTTGTCCTTTAGAAGCCTTTTCGAATGCTTCTTTTGCATTCTCATACTGCCTTGCAACCCTAAATGCATTAGCTGCAGCAGCAAAAAGTTTTTTCATAAGACCAAAAAACGAAAGAAAAAGATATACAGTTGGATTACTATTCCATTCTATAATAAAATCGCATCGCATTTGCATACCAGCCTGTTCATATAGAACAGTAGCACTTTTCCAATCAGCACTCCATCTTGTGAGACTCAGTTTCGTTCTGAGAAAATGAAGGTAAAAAACCATTAACTACAAAAAAAAAAAACCCATGCACTCCATATTTCCGAATCACAAATTAGAGTTTAAAAAGATTTACAAATTCACAAATAACTGCCAAACTACAAGCTATGGTTTTTGCCATATCATTTGCCCTTTTCAAGTCGTTGATTTCACAAACTTTTAAGAAAGAAAAATCTTCTTCCTATTTTGTCATTTTTATATGTTTTTTTTCCACTTAATTCATATAAGATATTCATCAACAATCAAAACTTTGATTTTAAATCATGTTTTCTCAGCTATCATTTCTATTTTTTTTGGGACAAGTAGAGGATCCCTCGGTCAACAAAGAGCAATTCAACATAGTTCAACACTTTATTCACAGCCAAAAACAAAAATTCTACAATTCGCACATCAGATAAGGCATTAGCAAAGCTACATCTTATTAAAATAATGATAAAATGATGAGAATCCCAATAATGTATAACATAAACTCTCTTTGAACTACAAAAACAGAGTTGAACAAACTCAAGATCAAAACTTTATTGGTTTTTGCAGCTTCCGATCTTCCAAACTGCATGGAAACCCACAAATCCAATAATAATTCGGAGAAATCGAAAAACCCGTGAAAACAACGTAGTCTAGAAGCAATATTACCGATTGATCAGCGCACAAAAAGAAAATTGGAAATGAGAGAGAGAGAGAGAGAGAGAGAGAGAGAGAGAGAGAGAGAGAGACAGTTTATCGGCTTTGGCGACCAATTTATCGGGATCGTTGGAACCCATGGCCGAGCTCGGAGTCCGTACAGCGTGCGAGGTTTTTCGGTTTTGCGCTGAGGAGAAAAGGGCTAATAATAATGTTATTGTGTGCTGCAGTTGGAGATCGTTGCAGTTTCCAATCTGGATCTCTGTTGGTGATTTTCTTTTACAACCTGCCACTGGATAAACTATTATGACTGAATATTAGTCCACAACTACACCTCATTCTTTGAAATTTAAAATTTAAAAAAAAAAAAAATTACGGAAAAGAAAAAGGTCACTCTCATGAATGCTTACTGAGATTTACCTTTAATTCTATTCTAATCTTTTAACTTTTAAAACGCCACAAAGTTAATTTTTAAAAGTTTTAGATATTTCAAATTATTAATTTTAGTTTTAAAATTATGATTAAACTCAAAATTATGAATTATAATTTTAGTTTTAAAATCACTTTTATTTAAACTCTCATTCATATTAAATGGAGCTTAAGTATTAAATATTACAAAAACGATCTAAATTTGAAACCAAAATTAAAAACAGTTGAGTTTAAGGACTATGCATGGGATTTTTTTTTATTATTAATTGTGTTAGTCTCTAAATTTTAGATTTTTTTTAAATTTTGATCCATAATTGCTATAGATTTAATCAAATATTTAACGCCGAACTAATAAAAAGATGGAATTAAAACAAAATAAAATTAAAATTAAAATTAAAGTTAAAGTTAAAATCAGGGATCAAAATAAAATTAAAGTTAAAATTTTTGAATTATTTGTGGGATTAGCCCAAAGAAAGATAAACTTTCTAATTAAAATTTAAATAAATTTGTGAATTGCAATATAATTTGACGTTTATAAAACTTAAAAAAATTATTTTGATAATTTTGAGCCCCCGTTTGGTTGGTTCGTTCACATTTTGTTGATTTGAACTTCTTTGTTTAAACAGAAAAATTCAAATTGTGTGGTTTAAATTGTAGTTCGAATTGACGTTTGGATGTTCATTTAAAATTTTAATCTAAATATAAAATAAAATTCATATCAGTGTTTAATAGATGTGAAAAGGAATACACATTTTTACTATTTAAAAATAGTTTAAATAGTTAAACTTAAGAAGAGAGCTAAATAGACAATTTAATTCAACTTAAATTCAGATTACTAATTACCAAAAAGCACTGTGTTTCTGATTCCGGTATACCCAGCCCTCGTTTATATAACTACTACTTTTTTTTCTTGCTCTGATTTGTTGGAATAGCGTGGATTTCAATACATCTAACAAAAAGAAGATTAAAAACAATGTGCTAATAGTCGAGCATTGATATAATACTCTTTACTAGGGATTTAAATCGTTTGTTTAACTTTTGTTATCCAAATAGTATTTATTCAGTTACATTTTGTCATGTTATTTAATAAAAAAAGATTTTAATTTTTTTTTTAAATAATATAACATGATATGCTTCGTTAGACAACAATTTGTTATCATGAAAGCAGTTAAAGACTAGTGGGGACTTAGGTCCCCACAAAATTTGTTATATTTGAAAATCCTATATAATTAAATATGTATTGCATTATATTAATAAATACATATCCCTCATTAAAAATTTGAAAATGAATCTTATAGACCCGGTACATTTTTTCTTTTAGTTATTAGCACTCCCTGACATGAATTTTTGGCTCCACCATTACCAATTCGACCATATCATTTGAATGTCTGAACTATAAATCAGAAACCCACAAGTGTGACCTCCGAAAATCAAGCATGAACATAGTTCATCTACTTTGTTGGTTATTAACGTGGGACAGATTCACAAGCTTACGTAGAAGAGACTTCATTGGCCATTCAATCCACCCAAATACCATGATCTGTAATTCCGTTTTGTACAAGTGGGATTTTGAGCCAAAGCTTGCAGCTTTTGGATTACATTGAGAAGAAATATAGGGGGCGTTCACTTCGTGGCTTACACTCGAGTAAGTCCAACTCGAGTGTGTTTTTAGACTGAAATACGTGTTCACTTACCCAAACTCGAATTTAAAATTCGAGTAATAACTCGAGTGGGTAAACTTCACCCACCCCTCAAACTTCCCATTACTCGAGTTATTGTCTACAGTGCAGATTCCTCTCTTCTGACATTTTTCTTCCCGTTGGATTTCTGCTGCCTCACGAGAAAGTTTCCTCTTCTCTGCAAAAAGCTTGCAGATTCCTTAATGAGACCAACGATTCAAGCTACGAACCACAGAGCACTCCATTCCCACAAGCATGTTCTTCTTGGACCGCTATAAAATCGCTTCATCCACCAAATACCCACGCCCGGTAAGGTTGCTCCCAGCTACATCCCCTATAAACCCAGCCCATATCAGCATTCTTGGGGAATCCCTATCCCTAGATTCATTTTTCAGCCATCTCCTTCAGTGAAAATTTTTTTCCCGTTGGTCTACTTCCTCTCATGAGAAAGCTTCTGCTCTGCAGAAGAGTATACCCCTAGCAGCAGACAAGATTCTCAGGTTAAATACCCACCCCCGGTGAACAAAATCCACAGCCAGCTGCATCCCCTTTTCTTCCCCTTGTTATTTTTTTCCTTCCCGTTAGTCTGCTTCCTCTCTCATGAGAAAGCCTTTCCAATTTGCGAAAGGCCTTAAGTTTCCCCCGAAATCAACCCACGGTCCTTTCTATCTCTGTTTTTTAACCTTCCACTGATTCTGGACATGCTATTGATCTTTCTTCTTATTTACTGGTGATGATTGTCGTTTTAAGTGGCTTCCCCTTTTTTGGCTGTGATTTTCCATTTACGAGCAATTTGGCCGATTGTCGTTTGGTTCCTTCGTGGCCTTTTTTGGATGTCGTTTTCCAATTCTGTGTGTGATATGTACACATGTGTGGATGAAGTTTGACATTATCTTTACCAACATTTTCATTGTTATAGGGAGACAGTGTTTTGTGGATAGCATTGTGCACGATCTGTGCACTTGTGTACTAAGACCTATAATTTTGATATTTGTATATTACTATATGCTAAGTAGAGGATTGGCTATGGCTTGATGAATTGGAGGGCTTGATTGTGTTATATGTGTTTGCAAGACAAATAATTTGACTTGCAGACCTTGTTTGTGGCAAGGCTTCCTCTTAAGCTTTTTTCCACAACACAAACATCGTACTAATCTAGTACTGATTGTTACTTATGTCTTATTTTCCAATGCAATTACTAATATGTAAGTGGTGACATGTGTTATTCATTTTTTTTCTAATGCAATATCTTGTGTAAGTTGTGAGTTTGGATTCGTGCAAGTGAACACATAATTCAAGTTTCAAATGTCACATCAAGTTCTTACTAAACACTTAACTCAAATTTCACATTACAACTCCAATTAAAAATAATTTAAGTTCATTTTTTCAACTCAAATCATAAAATTTAAGTTAGTGAAGTGAACGCCCCCATATATTATTAGAACTCTCAATCGAATTCCAATTCAAACAAACATATTAGCACTTTCCCTCGAGTTCAATGGAGCTTTGTCTTCTCTAGAGACTCTTTTCTTGCAACAGAAGAAAGAAAAGAAAAAAGCATACAAACACAATTATTATACTTCATTGCAATAGAAAATAAATAAGGAAACATAGCTAATAGACAAACCAAAGAAGAATTATATTATCAGATAACAGTCTCAATCCCAACACATAGTCAACCATACTATTAAAAAAAATGCAATCAAACGAATCGTTAAAACTGAATATCTTATAAACATAAAATTCAGTTTTCCAAGAAAACAGTATTTACTAGTCGAAAAAATAAAACTTGCCTATAAAATGTTTTTATTAACCGTAAATGAATGATTTATATGATAAATGATTCATTTATCACATAAACTGTTATTTTAAATAGTTTTAAATATACTAAATACATGCTTTAGTTTAAAAAATATATTGCATTCTCCTTTACATCAACTGTAGCCAACAAGCCTACAGCACTCAGAGAAGCCCAATTAAGCCCAATCAACACACGAAGAGGGATGATTAGGAACAAGACTTTTTAACGCCACTTTAATAACATGATCTAAACAAAAAAAAAAAAAAAAAAAAAAGAGAGACAAAATTAACTACAAAAGGAAATATTATTAAAAAAAACAGCTAATAAAAACTTGCCCAAATACTTTAAAAAAAAAAACCAATAATGTGAAAGTTTCTCTCTTATTACGTGCAAGAGTAAGAGATATATCAGAGAAAAATATTAACAATTAAATTGTGGAACACATATACAAATGATAAATATTAAACATTACCTTGCATATGACAGGGAAAAAGTGATTTTTTTTATGCCCTAATTCTCTCAGGGAGCGGTTCCTCACCTTCTTCATGATTGGATTCTGGCTTCTATTTCTCTTGATTCAGGCTCTTGATTGGATTCAACTCTCTTTGTCTCGTGGGTATATAAGAGGTGGACCCCGCACTTCTTGACTTTTGCAATACGATTTAGGTCACTCTTTGTCCTTTTATTTGCATGACTCTCTCTAACGTCAAGCAAATAAAAGGAGAAAGAGGCTGTAACAGTTGGATCAAAAGAGGCTGTAGTAGTTGGATCGAACCCACTCTTCTCATTTTCATCAAAATCAGAACTTCCTTGGTCTGCTTTAACATACTCAGCCAGAACTTCCTTGTTCATATTCCCATTTGCATCGATTTGTCCATCGTTCGAAGCAAGGAACTTACCGTAAGTTGGGTCTACAAACATGAACACGTGTTGGCAATTACTCATTGGGTTATGTTGTTGAATCCGATAATCACCATCCACGGTAACGGAGGAAGTAGTATTACAGCAATCGCAAAAATACGTAGTAAAATCTTCCAATGGAATAGAGAAAGCCGCACATCTTGTCTGTCTCCATGAATCGCCATTAGGGAACATGTAAACAGAATCACAACGAAGATATAGATTTGGATAACGTCTCCAGAAAGAGATAATGTCCTTGAATTCAAGAATAACGCAAGCGGCGAGACCCAAACAACTGTTGTTGTACCATTGATCAGGATGAGGAAGGTTTATACTTATCGAAGATTCCTCACTCTTATGACTGAACCACCACGGAATTTTGCTTTCTGGCCAAAGAAAACGAGCATTGTACAGATATCGTGCCACAAAAAAATACTCGTGATCCTGTACACAACATGGAAGAGAGAGAATCATAACTAGTACTTAATTAAGCAACGAGGAGGAGACTCTAATGATATAAAACAAAAAACAAAAAAAGAGAGACATTACCCTCCGTAAATTAGAATATAGAGTTGCAAAGCACAAAATTCTGAAGCGTGCTTCCTCATTAATAACTTTGCATGCATTCTCATCCAACATGTCACAACCCAAAAATGATGTCCCGTGCAACTCGCACTGGTCACTGTTGAAGAAATAATCATCCCAATTTTGATTAACCAAGTCTATTGAACTTGACACCTTCTTCAATGAAGTGCAGTAACTCGCATCAATAAATGATAGAGACAGAGGAAGTCTTGGTAGTGATTCAAGTTTTCGGCAGTCAGTAAGATAAAGCGCATGTAAAGAGCTTAAGCAATGGAAGCTGTTAGGGAGAAACTCGAGATTTTGGCAAAATTTCAGGCTTAAGTATTTTAGCCCAGTTAAATTTTTGATTGAATCTGGTAGAACTTTAATCGCTGAAGAATCTAATGTGAGAGTCTCAATACATTCCATAGGATGCGATATTTCTGGAAATCTCTCCAACTTTGAAGAAAATTCAGGAGAGAGACACCATGTAAACCCGTTACTACAAAAACATGCACAAAAGCGGCTGCTCGCACGCTTAACGGGTCTGGGTTGCACTTCTAATGTTATTAAATTCTTTGGAAGACCTGATAACTTGCAAAGAGATGGGCAGCCTCTTAATTCAAGCTTTTTAAGCTTGTTAAGATGTTGAAAACACGATGGAACTTCAATCAAACTTGCACAGAACATAAGATTCACGCTCTCAATATTTGGAGCCAGTGAGAGATCTGGAACTTGAGTGAGTTTCATAGAGTCTGAGAGATCAATACTTTTTAAATTATCTAAATGCTGTAAGAAAAAAATGTCGTAAGTGCACTTAAAATTTACGTCTATATTCAAGGCACAAATGTATAAACAAGTAAAAGATTAATAATGAAATCCTCCCTTTTTTTGATAAACTGAGAGAGGAGATAACTAATAACTGAAATTCTCCCTTTGATTTTAAGATTTTTTTTTTTTTTTTCCAAATGATCTCTTGTTTCTGAAAATTAAAATTCAACACCACATAGTTTGTTTGTTTGCTTGACTTTTTTTCCCCTGAAAATTTCTCCACTATCATTGGCATAAGATTGGAGAAAACAAATTAAAATGGTGTCGGATTTACAATTTTCAATGTATAAATAATACGTAAGAATCAAAACAACTAGTATTAGTGCATTTGTATGGGGTTAAAAACAATTATGTTTTCAATATCAGATAAAAAAAAGAAGCAATATGATTTTGCAGCACACTTGCCCCCCAAAATTGTCATTTGCTCCCTCAGACTTTTAATTTTGACAATCAACCCCTTGAACTTGTAAAATTATTGCAATGTGTCTCATTGAAGGGATTAAAAGTTGAGCAATTGAAAGGTGTTTCACATTTGAATTGAGATGTTGGAACTTTTCGTCGAACATGCTTTTCTACATTAATTTAACACAATAATTGTTAAAATGGGGCATATAGTAACAATTTTACAAGTTGAGAGGGCAACTTGTCAAAATTAAAAGTTCAAGGGGAAAGTTTCTAAAACTGCGCATGTTTGGGGGCAAATGTGTAAAATACTCTTATTATGACACCAAAAACCTTGAAACAACTTAAACACATTAAATCAACACTGATATTTTATGCCTCAATTTAAATCGCAAAGAAAAATTAACAAAGTTAGTCATACCAGGGCACCTTCCCAAAGTTTTTCAAGCTGGCTTCTGCGCATGTCAAGTCTAACGAGCATCTCGGCAGTAAAATTTGTTGACAATGATTTTAAAGGATATCCATGCCATTGGACATCTCTGAGCGAGTTAGGAAAGATAAGAGGACCTTGAGGGAGGTATAATTTACCAGTACCAATGATTTTGAGCAATCTTAATTCCCACATCTTTAAAAAGGTTGCTGGCAACAAGCTAATCTCTCGATTAAAATTTGATGTATCCAAGGATATTCCTGTAATGGTTTCAATTCCCTAAAAGTTAAGAACAGAAAATTAATTAGCATATATTCCTTCAAAAAAAAAAAAGAATTAATTAGCATATATAGCTTACGTCAAAAATGCAAAAACTATTCATGACAAGCTAAAACTATAGTTAGAAGAATAATATATAGTGGCTTTGAGGACTTACTCTGTCATCTTTTAGTGCACGATAAGTATCATCTGCAGTTAAGAGCCTACTACCTTTTATGGGATCTTGATTAGTAGACCGAAGGCTCACAATTTCAGAAGCCATCATTTCTATCAAATCATGCATCCATATTGTATTTGAATACTTACAAATTGTTATTAGAGCCTTATCAATGAGAACTGTTATTCCTGTAGTTGCAAAGAGATCGCATAGTATTTCTTGTACAAGATTTCTTTCCTCCCCTTTAAAGAAACACGCGATATCAAGAAATATCTCTTTTTCAGTGTCATCTAGTGAATCATAGCTTATTTTTAACACACTCAAGATTTTTTTATCTGGAATCTTTTGCAATTTGCCCAATGTACTTTCCCATTCTTCTATGCTTTTAGAATAGAGGTGGCGACCCAAAACTATAAGAGCCAAGGGAATACCTCCAGCATAATTTACAACCCTTTCTAACAAGTCTTCTTTATTTAAGGTAGGAGAGTTCCTTTTAAAAGCGTGAAGAGAAAAAAGTTCAAGAGCTTCAACATATTCTAATCCATCTAACTTGAACGTTCTACTTACTCCAATATTCCTAAGCACTTGTTGATCTCTACTTGTTACAATAGTTCTACTTTCGGGACCAAACCATGAAGCATTGAATAATTGTTCTAGTTGTTGGGGATCATCTACATCATCAAAGACAATTAGAACCTTTTTCCGACGGAGCATGTCCTTCTCAAATTGCAACGTGACGCTATGTGGACTTCCAACCTTCAACAGTTCAGAATAAAGTTTATTTTTCAAATGATCTGGCCCATGTTTCTGCGATTCCTCTCGAATATTTTCAAGAAAACTGCAAGCTTCAAACTGAGAAGATAGTCGACAAAACACAACACGGGCAAGGGTTGTTTTACCAATACCACCGAGGCCCCAAATGCCAACAGTACGAACATCTGATGAGCCAATATGTAACAGTGATTCAATTTCCTCAATGCGTTTAGTAACTCCAACCAAGCCCTGCAAATAATCTTCCCTTGCCATAGAAATATCTTTGAGTTTCTCGATTACATCATCAACAATTTTGTCAACTAAAGTGGATTCAAACCTGACAGTGTGTACACATCCAAATATATAGAAATTAGAAATCAAGAAACCAATTATTGAACATATTTGATAGTAATTCATAACTTTTTAGATGTCAAAAGGTACAAATTAAGATTACCTAAACGAATTTGAAGCCCAACCAGATAGATCGGCTATTTTTCTCAAAGCCTCTCTCCATGCTTGCAATTTCTCATCCTCAAAACGCTCTTCAAGTTTAGAAAACGCAACTGCATAACTTCCTTGTTGTTTTCGTACATCTGACGGATCAACATTATAAAAAACAGGTAGAACTTCGGATTGTCCATCCGTTTTCTTGCATTGGAGAATGTGTGCTAGTTCATCTAAGCACCATCTTGACGAAGCATAGTCTTTCGACAAAATAATTAGACAAAGCTTTGACTCTTCAATTGCTCTCAAAAGCGTCGGTGATATTTCATTCCCCTTCTTAAGATCATCCTCATCTATGAAGGCTTTGATTTTCGCTCGACATAAAGCATTATGAAGATGGCTCGTAAAATTAGAACGAGTATCCTCTCCTCTAAAACTGATAAACACGTCATACTTAATCTTTGAAGTGGAACCACCACCAGCGGCCATAATCCTAGCCATACCTCCGAAATGATCAAAAAGCCAATTCCTTAATTCCCTACACACACAGAGACTAACAAAAAAAAAAAAAAAAAACCTACGAAATTACTCTTAAAAAAAAAAACAGAAAAAACCATCATTTATAACAAATGATGATAATAATTAAGTCGTGCGAACATTCGTCAAGAGAAAGGCGTTTTGCATAAACTTTCATAGAATATTTTTAAAGTGATTAATTTCTATTTAATTAATGAGAAAGGCATTTTGCACAATTCATATTTCTAAAAAAAAAAACCTGAGCCACGACTGTTTTCAAAATTAAAAAAAAAAAAATCATATTCTTTATAATGATGATGCAAACTCTTTAAAAAGTTATAAAATTGGGAATATTGTGAACAAAAATCAACAAAGTTGTATTATATATAACCACAAAAATGGTTGAAGAAACAAATGCATGATCTACTCTCTATATATAATTATTTATGGAGATCAAATTAGAAAAGGAGGGGTGCTGTAAGAGTGTGAGGTGTGAGAAGATAAGCAAGCCAAAAGGACTAAATTCAAACCATTAGATTTAAGTTAAGTGAAAAATGAGTAAGTTTCAACCATTGAATTGGTAAGGTTGAAGTACAACTTTTGTACTCTCATCCTCTCTTCTTATAGATAGAGATTAATATTGTACGCATAATTCTTTGTTTCAATATTAACAATACATTAGGGAACCAAGAAAATGTCCATTGATTTGTTTATTTGACCTAATGATATCATGCTACTTTTTCAGAAGATTTTAACTCTACACTTTATTAGAGAAAGCTTAGAATTATCACTAAAATAATATCTACTTGTCCTTGAATCTTGGAAAAATTTCAAAGGGCTTTTACAAGAACTATGACTACATTACGGCATTCTCATTCGACTATTTATCGTAAAAAAGAAAATATACGTATTATCATTCCTTCAGTTATTAGCTTTTTCAAAGATGGTAGTGAATTGGACTAGTCCTTGTTTCCATTCAAGCTAAACTTCATTTGTTAAAGAGATCTTTTTTCAACTTTGACACATTAGAGATCTTTTATATTAATTTTTTCCAGCTAAAGAGACACGTTATTTTGTTTATCATTTTAAGAAAAAGACACATTAAAGTTGAACGTATGGAAAAAGATTTCTTCAATATTTTGGAAAATTCCATTTAAATTTTGGAATTTTTACGTTCTTGAAATATCTTTTGGGTGAATAATGTTTTTTGTTAAAATTTTAATAAATATCGGTAAAAATATTGACTTTGTTAATGTATTTTTTACAGTAGCTTGGGAAATATCTGGATGATATTAGATCAAAAAGTAAAGTTTGCCATGTAGAATCGAAGGGAATATTTGAAGATGCAATCCTAGGAACTCATATAACAAACAAGTACAATAATACATAATAGAGATCATTTCTCTTTCTAATACATTATTCATATTAGGCACTTGTAACAAATTCTGTGGAACTAATCTCACGTCTTTTGAATCAAATTAAGAAAAATAATAGCCAAGTTCCATGAAAATAGAAAAAAAAAAAAAAAATTGTCTTGATTTTTTTTTGAAAGCCATAAATCCCTTATTTACTTCAAAAAAAAAAAAACTGGAAGTTGGTAAATAAAATTTCCTCCGTAAATACCGGATTTATTAGTATGAAACTGTGAATTAAGGGCAGGTATGAATCCATTATATTCACCATTTAATGATAATGCATCTCCTCTTAAAATTGAAATTTAGATGACATTCTCTAGGATTTTTCAACATATATAAGTATTACGTTTTTCTTAATACCAGGCATTAAAAATGAAAAAAAAAATCAGATGATATAAAATGTTAAAGATCTAGAAAGCCAAAGAGAGAAAGAGGGGGATCGGAGGGCATATACCTCAAGATGAGCCTACAATATTAACTGTGGCTGTACTGCTGCTGCATTTTCTAGTGATCACCGGCGACTACAAGAAGAGAGAGAGAGAGACAAGAGCGAGAGAGAAGAGAGAGAGAGAGAGTGGTTGGTACCGTTGGTTTTTTGATTTGTTTTATACTTGAAAGAGAAGACTCAATACCTGAAAGACAGAAAAAAAAAGGGGTCCGGTACAATAAATTAATTTTAAATTAAGGGTGTTTGAAATTAGTTTTAAATTAATTTTATTTTCAATAAAAAGTAATAATAAGATTGTTTTAAAAATTATTCTTGGACCGTTTTTAAAATTGTGTTTGGTTAATTTTTTAAGGGATTATTTTTAAAATTATGTGTATTAATTAATATATTATAATATTATTAATAAACACTAAAAAATAAAAAACAAAAAGATGAAACTATTTTAATTTTTTCACAAAAATTATTCTCATTATTTTTATTTTTAAAATATTTAATAAATAAACGTCATTTTATTTACATTTTTAATTTTTTGTTTATTGAAATACATGAAACGGTTTTAAACACTCACAATATGTTTTTCTTTTCTAATAAACAATGACTGAAGAAATTAGTACGTGGCAATTCTGTAAATATATTATTAATGTGACGTATATTTTGTTTTCGTGTTCATAGGGGCACATGTACATATGAGCTACGCCCATAGGACCCTAGATGTAAGCGTGGCGCCCATGAAAGGTAAACCAGAGAGTAGAAAGAATGCATGATCATAAGACACTGACCGAATACAATAATAATAATGCACTGTTTAAATGGTAATAAGACACTAGTTTTTGCATTTTAGTCAAGGTACTGATGTAATGACTCGACCTTTCGATTCGTTACTTAAAACTATTTTTTTTAATCTTGAAAAACCTAGTAGAAAATGCAGAATAAGTTTTTTTTTTGTTATTTTTATATTCTTAACATAAACTTATGTTATTAATGAATTCATAATACGTTTGGAAATCCTTACTTAATGTTATTACACGACTTAAAGTCACACTATTTTCCAAAGGGGTACCAATATACTATTGAACCAAAATAAACACAACATAAATTCAAATATTATGAGAAACAAAATATAAAATCATAACGGTATTTATTCTCGTCTCCACATCTGTACCACTACTATGTCTAATCCATCATAACTTAATACATTGGCCTCATGGCCTGGTTACATGTACAATGAAAAAACTTAAATGAGTGAAAGCTCAATAAGTACAAACATTTCTTACAAAACATTTTTATGAAATCATTTAAAATGCATGACATCTTATGCTCAACTATGAAAGCATATATTGTTACTTGTTATAATCTCCCATTTAGTCGAAGGATAATTATCCTGCTATTTAGCTCCGAGATCATAATAATTAATTAATTACTTTTTATAATCTTCCATTGAGCCGAAAGATAATTATACTCTCATTTGGCTCTGAGATCATAATCTTTAGTTCATTACTTTTTTATAATCTCCCATTAAGTTGAAGGATTATTATCCTCCCCTTTATCACGGAGATTTAGTATGGTACCTTACTTAATCTTTCTTTACCTTAGCCTCTTATATGCAATCATTCTCTTGAAAATATGATAAAACATGCATAAACTCCATGTAAACATATCATAAATTCCTCACATATGAAATCACAAAACATATCTTGAAAATTTATTCATGTTGTAGGTGAGGTTTGAATTTACATTGTCATGGCTGCTCTTAGGAAAGAATAACGGTATCGGTAGAAATATCGGTACTCTAATTTTACATAAATATCAAAGAAAATATCAATATCAGTGGAAATATCAAAAAAATTTATGAAAATGACGAAATTTACATTAGAACATATTTTTAATGTACTTTCTGATAACATCAACATTAAAAAGATACATAAATAAACAAGTTTTACATTAAAAAAGCCCATACATATTATATTTCTTAATACCATAAGGAAGTTCTATGATGCTCAAACACGGTCGGAATCCCATCTTGACTCAAACAATATTGGTATTGTGACATATTATTTGAATAATGTCGAGCTTGGTTATGAAGGTGTCACGTAAAGGTTTGTTGATCCCTTCCCAATCCCACTGTATTTTTAGAAGTGTCTTGGAAGTGCAGCAACAATTGAAACCCAAATTCATCGATTGTTTCATCAAATGTTTACATTCTTGATATTTCTCGCTCTCTCCTTACTAGATGACAAAAGAAATAATCTAAGAACATAGATATCATACGGCAAATTTGGAAAAAAAAAAAAAAAAAAAAAAACCTTTAAAATTTTTGTTTCTAAAATCACTGAAATTTTCTTGAAATTTTTTGTTATTCTGCTCTAATTACACTATATGCAAACTGATATCAACATTTCGCTGATATTTGCTGAAAACCCTATGCAATTTATTTGTTTTTATCATGTGTCCTTTTCAAATACTTTTTGTCTTGCTCTGATTTGTAAGAATAGCGTGGATTTCAATACATCTAACAAAAAGAAGATTAAAAACAATATGCTAATAGTCGGGCATTGATATAATACTCTTTACTAGGGATATAAATCGTTTATTTGACTTTTGTTGTCTAAATAGTGTTTATTCAATTACATTTTGCCATGACATTTAATAAACAAGTATAATAGTCAATTAAAAAATATTTTAATTTTTTTAAATAATATAGCATGATATGCTTGGTTAGATAACAATTTGCGGCCGTGAAAGCAAATTTTTTTTTGGCTCCATCATTACCAATTCGACCATATCATTTGAATGTCTGAACTATAAATCAGAAACCCACAAGTGTAACCTCCGAAAATCAAGCATGAACATAGGTTAACTACTTTGTTGGTTATTAACGTGGGACAAATTCACAAGCTTACGTAGAAGAGACTTCATTGGCCATTCAATCCACCAAAATACCATGATCTGTAATTCCGTTTTGTACAAGTGGGATTTTGAGCCAAAGCTTGCAGCTTTTGGATTACATTGTTTTGTTTATGTATATAAACAACATTGAGAAGAAATATATATTATTAGAACTCTCAATCGAGTTCAATTCAAACAAACATATTAGCACTTTCCCTCGAGTTCGATGGAGCTTTGTCTTCTCTAGAGACTCTTTTCTTGCAACAGAAAAAAAAAAAAAAAAAAAAAAAAAAAAAAAAAAAACACACACACACACACACACACACACAAACACAATTATTATACTTCATTGCAATAGAAAATAAATAAGGAAACATAACTAATAGACAAACCAAAGAAGAATTATATTATAAGATAACAGTCTCAATCCCAACACATAGTCAACCATACTATCAAAAGAAATGCAATCAAACGAATCGTTAAAGTTGAATATCTTATGAACATAAAAGAAAAAAGCAAGCTCAATAGCCTTTAGCACATCCAAAAGGTTCTTTATTCTCTTTGCAGCTAAACTTGTGGACACATAAGACGTGAATTCTCGTAATTCAACCACTTCATCTAGAGAAATTGCAGTAAATAACATATTTTTTAAATTAAATTAAGTCAATAACGTATTGACATGTCTATTGGACTGATTATTATGTATGATTTTCAATCTTTGATTCTTGAAATTATTTCACGCATTGGTTGTCCTGAGTTGGTAAGCTCGTTATTCGGAGTAACATTATGACATTTGTTGCTCTCACATTTGAAAGTTCCTGCCCATAGCTGATTGTTGAAGGGCCAAGGGGAATAAGTGCTTAAACTTTGGTATTATAAAAAATAAAAAAAATAAAAAAAAATGTGATTTTGAATTGTTTGTTAACAACATTAACTCTTTTATATGTGTCTTAACAGGACAAGCCCTGCTGAGTTTATTGTTCCATTTGATCAGTACATGGAATCTGTCAAGTATAAGTATTCTATAGTTTATTGTTCCATTTGATCAGTACATGGAGTCTGTCAAGAATAAGTATTCTATTGGAATGAGGTTCAAAATGAAATTTGAAGGGGAAGAAGCGCCAGAGCAAAGGTATGTCTCAAACAAATAAGTTATACGTAATCTCTTCATTCTATGAAAACTATTCAAATGCATTAGCCGACATGACATCATGCGTGCATTGTATTTTTTAAAATTGATGTAATATCATAAACATTTGTATTGTATTATAATCATGGTACAACGTGGTACTATTTATTATGATGCTCCAGACAATGCTTTTATTTTGTTTTGTTGGTTAGCTGGAATGGTTTTCTAGTTGTCTTCCACTGAACACCTTTGGTTTATAGGGGATCATTGACTTACTGCCAGCGTTGCATTGTATAGTTGATAAAAAGGATTAAATGTAGTTTTGAAACCATTTTTTTTTTTCCATGTTGTAGGTTTTCTGGCACCATAATTGGTGTTGAAGATGCCGACCCCAAAAGATGGACAAATTCTAAATGGAGATGCCTGAAGGTATCACACTATCACTGAAGTTAAATGTTAAAATGAGATCACATTATATATGTATATGTGTGTGTGCGATTGTTATTGTTTGTTTGTTTGTTTTATTTGGCATGCTAAATCTGTCATCCTTTTTTTCTGTCAGGTGAGATGGGACGAAACTTCTAGAATACCACGTCCAGACAGAGTTTCACCTTGGAAAATAGAACCTGCTCTTGCTTCTCCTGCACTAAATCCTCTTCCCGTGCCAAGATCAAAGAGGCCTCGGTCAAACATTGTGCCCTTGTCTCCGGATTCATCTGTTCTAACTAGAGAAGGTACATCTGGAATGACATTATAATATGAAATTTATGAGTAGACCCCTTCATTCCCTCATCCAATGATTTTTCACTTCGTATATGTTCGCTGAGTTGCATAACTCATGTAATTTGATTAGGTTCATTAGAAGTAACTGTAGACCCTTCACTGCCAAGTGCATTTTCAAGGGTCTTGCAAGGTCAAGAATACTCGACCTTGAGAGGAAATTTTGCAGAAAGCAATGAATAGGATGCTGCTGAAAAGTCCGTTATGTGGCCACCTTCTCTTGATGACGAGAAGATTGACGTTGTCTCTGCTTCTTCAAGAAGATATAGGTCTGAGAATTGGGTTTCGTCTGGGAGGCATGAACCGACTTACACAGATTTACTATCGGGTTTTGGGGCCACTGTTGATTCCTCCCGTTGCATCGGTTCACCCTGTACTGATCAATCTGTTTTACCTGTTAATTCAATGAGAAAACAAAACCAGGACGGCAGGTTCAACTTGCATAGTAGCCCCCGGTCAATGTTGCCTTCACCTCTATCGCTTGGCTTGGACACTAATTTGAAGGGTTCTGTTCAAAGTGGTACTATATCATACCAAGCACAGGGCAGATATGTTGGATTTGATGACTATCCTATTCTGCATGGTCATAGGGTTGAGCACCCACACGGAAACTGGTTTATGCCGCCACCATCCTCTCCTCATTTGGAGAATCTTGCCCATTCAAAAGAGTTTATCTCAAAACCTGTATTGGGACAAAAAAAATGAGGCTGTTAAACCTAAAGAAGGAACCTGCAAGCTCTTTGGTTTTTCTCTTATCAGAGCAGAGCCAGCAGTATCGCATACAAGCGTAGTGGACAAGTCGACTGGGCAGAGGAATCTCGTGTCAAGCCAAGCTCAGAAATTTGAGTTTGCTCAGAAGTCAGAACAGGCAGGGGGCTCAAAATCAGCGGATAACCCAGTACCCGTGAATGACCAGGGGGAACCACTACAAACTAGTCAGCAACATTTCAGGGAGGGTCAAGGAAAAGCGGAGAGTGGTTCAACTAGGAGTTGCACTAAGGTATATTTTTTGCAACGTTGTATTGTCATGGACTCCAGTGTTCCGTTGTAACAAGGGAAATAACTTGCTTAATGAGTTGCTGTTGATTCCAGGTTCACAAGCAGGGGATTGCACTAGGTAGATCTGTAGATCTTACAAAGTTCAACTAGTATGAAGAACTGGAAGCTGAGTTGGACCGGCTTTTTGAATTCGGTGATGAACTAATGGCCCCCTAGAAGAAGTGGTTAATTGTGTACACTGATGATGAGGGCGATATGATGCCTGTCGGAGATGATCCATGGCAGTAAGTGTTTATGTTTATTTGATCTGAAAATATTTGATCTGAAAATCCTATATTTATGACTTTAGACGCTTTGAGTGTCGATATCTGTTTTTTTTTTTTTTTTTTTTTTTTTTTTCAACATCATTTACTTGGTCCTTTGGTGTGACGTGTTGTTAAATTGTCATCTGTTTAGGGAATTTTGTTGCATGGTTCGAAAGATTTTCATTTACACCCGAGAAGAGGTCCAGAAGATGAGCCCAGGGACCCTAAATTCACACGGGGAAGGAAATCAAGTGAGTGTTGAGGTTATGGATGCTAAAGAGAAGCCTCAAACGCTTCCTTTGTCATCTATTCTTGCGAACTGTTAGCTCCAGCTCTCAAGATATTAGGTATAAGCGAGGTATATTCTCAAGCTTTGTCGTCTTTTACGTTTGTGTTTGTAATTCTTCGCCCCCCAAAATCATGGCCGCTGGAGTTTAAACGTGCTTTAATTTGTCTCCACTTTCTTTCCTATTATCATGGAAGAAAGAGAAAAATAGATCAAGACTTGAGATGAATTAAAATTAATAGGTCAATAGTTTACATAAGTTAATAAATAGGTCAAATTATTATTTTTGTCAATAACTTGTCTGATTATGAACCATAACTTGACAAGTTATTATCCATAATTCACGATTTTTGTCCATAACTTGTCTGACTATGAACTATAACTTAACAAGTTTATCTATAACTTATCTGGTTATAAACCATAACTTAATAAGTTATTACCTATTAATTTCTATAACTAAAAATTGACCTATATACTTTCTTAAACTTTTCATATTGACATATTTTTTTACTATTTTCCATATTATTATTTGTTCACGTAATGGGGCTCATTTTTTTTTTTTTTTTTTTTTTTTTCAGGGTTTATGGTGCCAAAATAATAGGAACTGCTATTGAGCTATATATCTAGTTTGGATTGTGAACTAACCAAGTTGGATGTGAGCCTCTTTCGGTATACAAGTTAAAACTCTTTAGGAAGTCAGAAATGGATGGCAGAAGTGGTATAACATATAAATCCAGTTTTTGACAATGTACTGGAGTTAGTATTTTGCAATGTCCTGTTATATACATAAATATGTATACGATTGAGGCGACGTAACCGTGCTATTCTCGTAACGATTCTCTATGAAATAATTAATTATTTCACAATATATTTTGCAATATATTTAATTACTTATTTTGAAATAATTCTTAAAGATGATAGTAAAGATTGCTTCTACGTGTTAAAAAAGAAAATGCAAAAAAGATACCAGTTTTAATTTGTACAAGTATTCAGTGACAAATTGACAAAAACTTCTGGTCCAATCCAATTATGCCAAGTTGTATCAGTAGGGGATTTTAGGAGATTTTTTCCTTTGAATAAATAGCCTTCACCTGCCATCTTTTGACAAATTGCAATAGTTTCCGGGACAAAAATGCCTCACGAAAACTTACCATATTTTTGTACGTTACGTGCACGTAAGAAAAAAGAGAAGGGCAACCGCTGCTGAGGTCTCGAAGATTCTCAAAGCAAAAACAGATGCAAAGAATCAACCACATTCTTTAAATCATTGAAAACAACAATGTTTTGAAACCACCTCCTAATTCTTTTTGTAAAAAATTGAAAGAATTATTAGGTGTGTGTAGAATTGATTTCAAAACGTTTTTATTTTTTGTATGAAAATGAAAACGAAAATGAAAACGTTTTTATTTTCATTTTGAAATCATTTCTGAAAATGTGTTTAGTAATTTTATTTCGAGATTGTTTTCAGTTTAAAAAAAACTGAAATTGTATTTGGTGGTTTAATTTTTAAAAACATGTAATAATATTTAAATTAATAATATATTAAATAAATAATAATATTAAATATATTAAATAAATATTATTATTAAATATATTAAATAATAATATATTAAATAAATACTATTATTAAATATATTAAATAATAAATATATTAAATAAAATCCATTATATATGAAAATTGTATAGGAAGAAGATTTTGGGGATTTTAGGGGGGGGGGCAGTCGGAGAAGAGGTGGGGGCGCGCGGTCACAGAAGAGAAGGGGAAAATGAAAACAAGAAGAATGAAAATGGAAAAAATTTGTTTTCAGAAACATGAGAAAAAAAGAGAAATTGAAAACGGGTGTTTTCAATTTTGATTTTTGAAAATTTTATGTTAAACGTATTTTCAATTTTTATTCTAAAAAATCTGAAAAATGAAAACAAAACCAGAAACAAACAGGGCCATTAGACTTCAAAAAACAATTTGATATTACATCATAAATTTGTTTGTGGGATATGTGCAAAACTAACCTTTTTATTTTTAAAGCCTTTTTAAGTTTTTTTTTTTATAATTATTTTAAATAAATGACCCAAGTTTTGCTAATTTTCTAAAAGTGAAAACGATCTTCAAGCAAGGGAACTCTGTAGCAAACTGTTTTGCTAATTTTGCTTGTATGCTTTCTCAAGATATTTTTGGGTTGATTCTCTGCCAGATTTTATTAGCTCTTTAAGTATTAATGTTTAAAAAAAAAACAAATATAATAAATCCCCGCGAACTTTTAGCACTATAACAACGTCCCTCTAAATTTTGATTAATATTAGTATCAACTATTTCCTTCCAATTTCAAAACTGTATCACATTTCTTCATTCTAATAACTTTTAAGACACATGTAAGTTACATACCTTGTTTTTAAAAGCTATTTAAGTAATTTCATACCCTATAAATTTATTTTAAAAATTTAAATTTAAAACTTAATTTGAGTTTAAAGTAAATATTAAAAAACCCAATGCTAGTTTTAACAACTAAATTTTCTAAATAAAAAAGATTATTAACACTGTTGACCTTTTAATTTGATAGTTTCTAACTTTTAATTTTGACAGATTACTCTCTAATTTTTTTGTTGTTTTTTTACAGATTTAGCTTGTGATATTAAAATTAAAAAATAATTTTTGAAATTTGACAATGGAAATCATAATTTCATCTCGTAATAATTTTAAATTTTACACAGCTAGTTTCATTATGTGTAAAATTTTCTCTTCACTAATATTAAAATTAATTGAGAACTAGAATGTTTTGCATTTAGTGTAACTATTTATATAAAAAATTCATTTTTTATGCAATGTAGATAGTGCTGGAACTATGGGCGGCAAGCCTGCCAGAAGCCTAAAATTTTTTGACTCAGTGTGCAGGACCCTATGTCAGCCCATCCAAGTTTCAGGGCAGGCTCGAGCAAATCAACCAAAAAAAGAAGCTTGTCGCTGTTGCAAGCCCCTTGCCCGAAACCCACCGTATTGCCCGCCTAGTGCCCCGCCCGAATGCCTGCCCGAGTGAAGTGTTTGATACTCAGATTTTTCTCCTTGGATGAAAATCCTATAGCTGTTGCATCCATTGCTCAGGTGCACCGAGCGGTTTTAAAGGATGGTTAGGATGTACCACTACCAGTTAAGGTTTGTCTGAATTAATGTTAGTTGACTGTGCTTATATGATTTTCTGAATGCACTGGTTCCGCACATTTCACTTTTGCATTCAAGAGAAGGAGGAAAAAAATGTGAAAAATGCCTTTCTTCCAAGACTCTTACAGGTCATGGTGGGAAAAATACACACACAACGTAAATATTATTTTACTGAATAAGAAAATCGATATAAGTGAGTAGCTAATTCCTAAATGGTTTTCTTGCAAGGAGAGCAGGTCCAATACCCTGGCATTTTAGTACAAATTTAAAAATTAATAAACAAGACTAATTCTTTGAATTGTTTTAATAACATGTGTTAATTTAAATTTAAATTATAATTTTTATATAATTTTTACAGTAAATAACTTAATAATTATTTATGTACAAATATAATTAATAAATAATATTATATATAATATATATACACAATATTACACAAACAAAAAATTATATAAATATATTTAATTTTCAAACTTTTTAGGGTAGGCTCGGGCTGCCTGAGCAAGGCCCGCGGCCCGTCCAATGCAAATCTCAGGCTTGGGCGAACAACCTAAATTTCTCAAGCAGGCGGATTCAAGTTCAGTTTTTTCGGGTGATTGTGAGCGGCCAGTCTAAAATTTCAGCACTAAATGTAGATAAGAGTTCTCCGTCAAATTTCAAAAATCTTTTGTCAATTATGGTATGAGGAACTAAAACTAACTAAAATTCAAAATCTAGGAGATTAAAGTCTCATTTATTTTACTAATTTGAGTTTTTAATTTCAATTTTACTACAGTTAAAATTTCTCATAAAAATTCACATTTAACTTTTTATGCTATAGTAAAAAGTCCTCACATAAAATCACATCTCAAATCAAATTAAAAACTTAAATCAACAAATTCATTTCACCGATTCGAGTTTATAATTTAAGTTTTACTATAGTAAAAAGCTTTTAAAAATAATCATATTTTTTTTTTTTTATAATAAAAAATTTTCACATAAAATTATATCTCAAATCAAATTAAAAACTCAAATTAACGAATTAAACAAACCTTAAATTTATTAAAATTAAAAATTAAGATAACAGTATCACCAAGCTCAAAGTTACGGGACCTACATGTGGTTTTTAGAATGTAATTTAAGTATAATTTTAAGTTAAATTTAAATTATAACTTGAATTAAATAAAATTTGAATAAAGTTAAAAAATTTAAAAAATTAAAATTAAAAAATAAAAATTAAAAATTAAAAAAAAAAAGTTTTTTTTTTTTTTTTTTTATTCAGTTTTGGTACGTGCCCTGCAGCTCTCTCTCTCTCTCTCTCTCTCTCTGTAAATCGTAGAGAAGAAGAGATCAGTGTTGAATCTCTCAGTAACTGTTGATTTGTTCTTGGCTAATCGGCCTCTTCAAGGTATTTTCTCTCTCCATTTCTATTTCATCTTTGTCTATTGCTTTTCGATTTTTCTGTTCTTCTCGAATTTTCCCACCAAACAAACACAAACCCAATACAACTCTGTTATTGCTTCTAAAACAATGCAAATTTTGTTTAATTAGAGACAATAGTAAACATTTTCTGAAAATAAGGTCGTTGATCTTACAGAGGGTTTTGGTAATGGCGACGACGGCTTGTTTTATCATCGTCAGCAGGAATGACATTCCCATTTATGAAGCTGAAGTTGGATCTGCTCCTAAAGTATTCTCTTCCTCTTCCTCTTCCTCTTCCTCTTCTCTCTCTCTCTCTCTCTCTCTCTCTCTCTCTCTCTCTCTCTCTCTCTCTCTCTCTTTAAATTGTTTTACATTTTTTCCTCCTTTGATTGAAGTTTCGTGTGTTAAAAAACCCATATAAAGTATAGAAAAAGAGTTTTTTTTTTTTTAATAAATAATTTCTTCTGCAGTTTTCAGTTTCCCTTTTGTGAATTTCTATTGTTGGTTGTTTGATCTCAAAGATGTTGTGGCTATTTCGTATTATGTTCTTTTTCCCCCTTTTTTTTATTTAAAATAAACCGAAGATGTGCAGTTGTTTATTTATTGATTTTTTGTTTGCCTTATTAACTGAAAGTAGCTGCATCACCTCATTGCAACAAGAAAACTTATGTGCGGAAAAGTAAAGAAAAAAGTATAGAAAGGATTATGTCCTATTAAATGAATCTGATTGTTTGAGTGGTTTAAGTAAAAATGGTCGGCTAGTCTTAGCACTTTTCTGTTCAGTTCAGCACTTCAGCTCGAAAGAAATAAGGGAATTTTCGAGGGGATTCAGTTGGATTTTGATGAGAGATGGGGGGAAAAAAAATGAAGTTTTGGTTAAGCATCGTGGATTCAATCTGGAAACGAATTTACGAGTGTGATGTTTTCACTTTCCAGAGCTATTGAGCAATTGGATTTCTTTCTTCGTTGATTGTCTTCTGATGGACTCCCTGCCCTCCTTTTCTTGTACACATTTTCATCTTTTTAGTAAAAGTTTGTTTTGTATAAAAATAAAAAAGATCATATCCTAATGGAGAAGTAGTCCTTGCCAATTTCATAATTTACATTAAGGAATTATCTTGGCAATGATTATAGTAAAGGGATTTTTCTTTCCTTTGAAATTCTTTAGATAAATTGACATTTTTCAGCCAAAGTTTGTTGACTAATTTTATTAGATATTGGTAGTTAAATTGATTCTTTGCTTGCATGGCCTCGTGGCAGAGAGAAGATGCTGCTCAGCTGCATCAGTTTGTATTACATGCTGCTCTCGATATTGTTCAGGATCTTGCATGGACTACAAGTGCCATGTATGTTTCTCACCCTTTAGGTTGTTTTCTGTGGCTAGCTGCATGTTGTGGCACTAACCACTAAATATACTATCTTCCTTCTAACAATTATTTTGCTTTTGATTCCTTGCAGGTTCTTGAAGGCAATAGACCGGTTCAACGATCTGGTTGTTTCAGTATACGTTACGGCTGGTCATATCCTTAAAATCTATGGATTAATTTCTAAAAGCACAATTGTTAGTTATATATTGTTCCCATGCTATAGTTAGGACCTCTGCATATTTTTTAGCAGTGCCCTATCCTATTGCTTGCCTCAAACTGGAAGCAGCTAACAGATGAGATGGTAAGGGGATAATTGGTTTGCTACCCAGTTCAGGGGTTTTGCCATTGTCGTACATTAGTCAGTTGAAACATCTATCTTTGAACTTCAGTTTTGCGTTTCCTTTAACCAGAATCTTACATACAAGATTTATGCTACTTCACGATTCCCGGAATGACGATGGCATTAAAAGCTTTTTCCAAGAGGTTCATGAACTCTATATAAAGGTACTAGTTTGTTTCTTCCCATCTGATAATGTGATCAGCTTAGTCCTTGCATAATTCTTTCGTTTTAGTAGTTTGACTCCATTTAACATTTTCTGCTCTTTTCTCCTTTTAAATACATTGGTTGATTTGGTTCCTCTTGAACTCGTTTGTTCTCCTTTCTAGCAGATAGGTTCAAAATTTCTGATATGTTCCTTTTCATAATCAAGTTTCAACTTGTTGCTTATGTATTATTCCTTGATCTTTTCTAGCAAATAGCTTTTACTCGGACATGTTATTTTTCATTTAGCCCCGAGTTTTATTGATTTGAAATTTTTTATTTGAACAAAAAATTCAAATTGTGTGGTTTAAATTGTAGTTTGAATTGGTGTTTGTATGTTTAATTAAAATTTTAATCTAAACAGGAAATAAAATTCAAATTTGTGTTTAGTAGGTGTGAAAAACAGAGAGAGTTGACACATTTTTATTGTTCAAAAATGGTTTGAACGGTTGAACTTAAGGGAGGAACTAAACTCTAAGTTGGACAGTTTAAACGGGGATATAATATGAACTGTCTGCTTACCAAACACGAATTTAAACTATGCTCAGTGTTTAAACTGAGTTGAACTGAACTAAACTAGTGAAACAAAAAGGGGCTTAATTTTTTCAGAAATCTGGAAATTCTTTTATGTGGGATGTGGCCTTGGGGTGGTATGAGATGAATAAATAGTTGGGCATTAGTATATTTTATTTGTAATCTTTTGATTAACTCATTTAGACATAGGTGGTAGAATATTTTTAATCTGTACTTGTTGCCTCTGTAGAAACACAGCCCTGGGAGGAGGTTATGTTCTTTTTGTCTTGGTAATCAAGAAACTTATGCTTGGATGTAATGATCATTTACTGTATTTTGGGTATCTTGGTAAACTGGCAATGCATGATTTAGTATTTGAGTGCTTGATTTTGTCAAAATTATTCTCAAACCTAATATTCATGCCCGCAAAGTGAAATATTTCTACCCCATACGTGAAAATGAATAATGAAACTTATGTGACAATTTGGAAAATAAGAACATTATGAATAGTGATGAGAGTCTAACGAACTGTACCAGACAATATGGAAAATACGAACATTACGGTTAGTCCAGATAATTTTAGGAACATTACTACTTAATTTGCTTAGATTCACCTTGTCCCTTTTGCAGATTTAACTAAATAAACCCAGAATGCTTTTAGACGAGACATTGGTTTTTGACTAGTTTTGTGTTTGGAATTTTCAGATTCTTCTTAACCCCCTTTACTTGCCTGGTTCCCGCATTACGTCATCACATTTTGATACCAAAGTTCGTGCTCTGGCAAGAAAATATCTGTAAAAGAGCCATTGTCTCCAGGCAAGTTAGCTCGTCATTCTTCAATATGATATGCGGACTTCACCTAGCTTCGTTTCCAGCATGCACATCATCTCATCCTTTCCTAGTTTCAGGAAATTGTAATGCTTTTTGCTTATAGTCCAAGATTTCTTGGCTGTGTTTCTAATCATATATGGCTCCTGATAAAGGGCAACAAAAAAGTTTTCTAGAAAGCGCATGGTGTATTTATTTCACCGATTAAGCTTGAACTAGCAAGTCCATTGAAAATGTTGCTTGCACTCTGAAATCCTAAAATCATTCAAGAGTGTTATTTCTTGTGCAGGAATTTTGTTCCAAATATTGTTTAATTACATTTTGCCTCCAACTTATTATATGAATTATTTGATGATGTGACAACAAAATCATTTGATGCTTCTACCAAAAGGGGAAAAAAAAAACTATTTGATGCAGTAAAAAAGTAAAACTTTCTAAAAAAAAATTGTGAGATGCCGGTTTACATATTTGCCTGAGGATTTATTTGGAATTTCTCTCCATTTCTTAAGAAAGTGTGTTATTTCTCATTTGCCTCCAAAAATCTTAAGCTGATTGCTAAAAGAATTCAAAAGAAGAAGAAGGGAAAAAAAAAAATCTTAGATGGAATCTCCCTCTTCTTTTATGCTGATAACTTGAAAAGTAGTGTCTTGGCAAGTTGGTCCTCCTGTTGAATCACCGGATTGAGTTTTTTAGGTTTCATTTATTTTATTGATTTGAGTTTTGTTACAGTAAATTTTTTTTTAAAATAATCACATTTAATTTTTTTATTACAGTAAAAGACTCACATAAAATCACATTTCAACTTAAATTAAAAACTCAAATTAACGAATTAAATAACTTTTTAAAGTACTTTTACCCCTTTTTTTTTTTTTTTTTTTTTTTTTTTTCTGAAGTGTAAGTTCATAAAGTTATGGTCCCAAGGGAAAAACAAGACTTTGATTGCATTTATTTTGAAAACTAACAACATTATGTATTTGTACATATATAGGTACTTGTGCTGGTACTCTTCTTTAAAATGCTCCTTACAGAACTCACATGATGATGCAAAAATAATTACTCTTCAATGTAATTTATGAAAATAAATTAATTTCTTTAAAAATTAGTTGAGACATTACATATGATTTATGCAAAAAAAATTTGAACAGTACACCACTATAGACACAAAGGCAGTTAAAAGGAAAAAGCTTTATATTCTCTTATAGTTTCTCTTTCCACAACACAACTACCCTATAGGATTTACATTCCTAACTTTTCTGTTAAACCTCAGATTGAGACATATTTGTGTTTAATCTATCATATTATGCGACGTCATTTAAAACATGTAAAAGTCAGTTAGGAAAGTATTTTGAAATATTTTAAATAATGTGCCATAATATAGTTGGTTATATACATTTGGAGCACCAAAATGGGACAAATCGAACATATCTTTTTACAAGTAGAGACGCATACAATTTGTTTTCTTATTTGTCCTTTTTCTGGGAAAGGCACTAAGCCAAGACTCCATGGTCAAAAGGTTATGCACTCATGAGTAATGGCCGAAAGTGAGTCTGGAATATTTTTTCAAAGAATAGATGCTCCTTTTTAATAAAGTTAAAGTTTTGTGGTGTTGAAAGCTTAATTTGCCTGATCTCCATTATTCTTTTTCTCTAAAGCCAGCACAGATCACTTCTGTTTCACTCTCACAAGGTGCATGCTAAAGAAGCTTAATTTTTTTTGCTTCTAGATCTGCAAAGGTACTTGATATGGCTGTTTCTCTTGCTTTCTCCAGTTCAAAAAAGTACAATGTATTCATTAGTTTTAGAGGAGAAGATACTCGCAATACTTTTACTAGTCATCTTTATACTTGCAATCTCAAGTTTGTTTCTTCTTTTCTGTTGCTAGCTTTGGTTTACATTAATGATATGCTTTTATCTCTGTTTTTCTATATTATTATAACTCGAGTAAATAATTTCTATCTTGATTCAATTAATAAGAAATTACGCACGCTCGCATGCATGTTTGTCCCTATGTATGTATATCTTGATTCATATAGACCTTGTATAAAAGAAGCAACAACTAAAATATTTGGTTCCTCCCTTAAATTTTATTATTCTCTCATGGCCTTTAATTTTCACTTATTATTAGATGGTTTGTATCTGTTAAAATACAATTGTTTTGAAAGGGTAAACTATAAAAACTATTATCGTATAACCTTCTAACAGCTTTTATTAGATGGTTTAATTTTAACTGATTTTGTAATGACCGAGAAAATTTTGGTCTAATCCGGACAGTCCGACATTTGACCATGATTCTTTCCGGAATAGTAAGTGGTAGAATTTTGATTTGATCAAAAAAATATTATGTAAAAACTTTATGTATGGGACAAAATTTCCCGAAATGTGTAAAGTTATAGTACGAATATTTCTACAGAGGAAATTTGTAAATATCAGTTATGAATTGTGAAGTATCAGTAAAAAGATAAAAATTTTAATAATTATATTTTAGTTCTAAAAAACTGAAATATTTGGTATGCGACCAAATGATAGGTTAGAAAAAAGAGTAAAAATGTTAGAAGTAAAGAAAATAGCAATAGTTCCTGAAATAGGATTTTCCCGAGTCAATTGAAGCGGGAAATAGCTCAAAAATCGGTTCCGCAAGGGTAAGTGTTTTGGGCAATTCTTGATCGATTAAAATAAAAATTTCAGAAAAAGAAATTGACTAATGAGATACCCCAAAAGAATTGGGTTGAATATGAGAAATTTGACCTAGGGTACTCAGCAGTCTAGAAATGCAGTACAGAACCTGTACCGAGGAGGAGATTATCGGTACTAGAAAGAGACTAGTTTTAAGAAACAGAAAGTTAGGTCTCGACAAGAAAAATTTGAGAAACATAGAACCACTCAAATTAAGTATTAAACTTCAGTAGAATTAGTAGAATTAAATTATGAGAATTTAAGTATTTTCTTTCAATTAGAAAGTAATAGGAAAAATTAATAAAAAATTAATTTTGTTTCTTAAGAAGGCTTACGAAGGAAATTAGAAGCCAAAAGTGTTCTTATTTCCTAAGTGTGGCCAAACATAGAGAAAAAAAGAGGGAAACCAAAGAGAAATGAAGAGAATCAAGCGTTTTCATCGAAATTTCTTCCGTTCAGCCCGGTAGAATCATAACCCAAGGCGTTCTAGTGGAAAACCCCAACTCATAGAGGTAAGATTTTGGGTTTTTCATAGTGAAATCCTATGGTTTTTTATTTGGATGAATAGTAATCAATCTCGAAAAACTTCCGTAAAAGTAAAAATTGAAACCAAAGTTTTGTAGAGCACCGTGATAGGAGTTTAACGATGTAGGTATTAAAAACTCGATCGCACCTTTTGGTGTCAACTGTCACATCACAAATCCGAATAGGGCGGGTGAAACCCGACAATGTATCCACCTTTGACGGGTGGGTTTTGAGTCAAGGATTCTCTCCTCGAGTTGAGCCTGGCTCGACTACTTTTTTTATTTATTAATAAAAAAGGTGTTTTGGAAAATGTTGTCGTTTTAACAATGGGCACTCTTTCAAGTTTCAACCCTCGCCACTCACCGCGTTGCCCACTCGCCGACCCCTTGCAACCACATTGATTGTCTCCTTGCAATTGCTGGTAAGTTTTTAATATATTTTTTATGTTGGTTTTTTTGTCTAATAACAAAGTATTTTGATCGTTTTGTTCTTATTTATAAGCTTGTTGATTTTCCATTTGTGTTGTTGATTTAGAACTTTTACGAGACGTTTGATTTATAGGTTCAGAATCATAATTTATAATTTTAATTTTTAAAATTTAAATTTTTTATAAGAGAAAAATACTGTAAAAAAATCAAGAATCATGATTCAAAACCAGAGACGAATCCTTAAATCAAACATCTCATTAATATTTGATTATTTATATTTGTGATTAATTTTATTAGTGTAGCCAATAGGAGAGTTAGAGAGTCATCTATTTTAATTCAACTATTTATACGAAAACAACAATTCAACTATTTTAATTGAGTTCAATTCACATTTTAAAATTCATTGTCCACAAAATTATCAATATTGTAAAATGAAAATTTGAAGGGCAAAATAAAAAAGACTTGCAATTTTTTTTTTTTTATTTTTGTTGTTGAGGTAGAAATATAAAGGAGCCTCAGGGGCGAGGCGCGGAGGCAACATGGGGCCAGCGTGGCTCCGCTACTAGGTGTGGCCTTGGGTTTAATTTAAGAATAGTGTTGTTGTGATGCCTTGATGAGTTCTAATTTCTTACTTTTCTTAGAACGCGTATGAAGTATTGTTGATACATGTTCATGTGTATGCGGTTAGTTATTTTATTATATTGTTAAATTCATTCATATTATGTTAAACAATTAAGGGTGTGTTTGATTGGTATATTCGTGTCATGATTTGAATTTAGTAGTTGTGGTTTGTTATAGTATTTTTTTTCATAAAAATAAATATAAATGAGAATGGTTCTAAATCTATGAACTAAATGTCCTCTTAATTTTTTTGATTATTGATATGCATGGTATTATAAGAGGGTTGCACTTATTTAGCATTTTCTAATGTAATGTTAAATTAATATATTAATGCCAATACAAACCAGGCATTAAGCATTAGTACATCGTCACCAGTGATTTCCCATACAGTTACTGATAGTAGCCTATTGGTCTACTGTGGCAATCCATGCTACTATACTATGCTAGCAATTTAGGATCTTTTTTTTTTTTTTTTTTTTTCTCTCTCTAATTTTAATTCCAATGCTACCGGTTGCTTTTGGGAAAATCAGAAAATGTTACACAGCAAAATTTTAAAATTTTTAAAACTAATAATCATGAGTCGGATCACTATATATTATAAATATTTAAAATCTAAATCATACCTTTATAAAGAATAATTGCGTTTATGGTATAATTGCAGCGATTAAGAACAACAATTGAAAGAGTCTCAACCAACTAAAGACTATAATGGCAACAGTGGGTATATATCATTTCAATCTTTTTTATTGGTATTCTGATCTACTATCTATCGAAACTAAAAATGGTTCTTGATGTTTGATGGCAACCAAATTCTGACCTACTATCGAAAGCTAGTAATTTTGTGCCAAAACACTATAAATTTTTAATATAAACAGATCAAACTGTTTAAAAATTAATCTGATACTTATAACTGCAACTCTTATGAGTAATGAAAAACGGCGGTTCCTATCGTAAAAATAGCTATCACAATTTGCCGACTCATATGTCATCGACACGCAAAACTCTGCATGCACATGCACGCATTAAAAACTTGGCAAATGTTGCAATTTTTGCTTTGCTTTCATATTTCTTCCTTTTACGTAGTATTGTGGGTAAATATATATATATATATATATATATATATATATATATACATACACACATACATACATACATATGTGGCACATATATAGAATAATAGATTTATTATAATCTCCCTCAAAATCGTCTAAGTTTTTCCATTAATATAGAGTCATGTTAATAAAAAAAAAAAAAAAAAAAAAAAAAAAAAACCCACACACAGAGAATGAATATATAACTAGAAAATGGAAATCTATTTACTACGTATGTAAAACATCATTTCGCCTTAAAAATTTTGAGATGAATATTTTTGGGTGGATAACATTATATATTGATTGGACAGTTAGTAAATAAAAAAAAAAAAGATGAGATTGAGTGCACGTTTAATTCACGGATTCAAAACGATTCTCAATTTACATTGTTTTTTGTGAAAAAAAAAATAATAATAAATTACAAACTATAAATTCTCATATCAAACACTTTAAATTTTTATCACACTAAATTATTAAATTATTATATTTAATTAGTAATCACTAATAAAAACGTAAACGAAACGTAGACGAGCGTCTGATCGTCTGTGCAATGGACGTTAAAAGACCACTCATTAATATCGATATACATGAAATTAAATAAAGAGGTGGCACTCATTTCAACTTTAGGGTAGTACTACTTCAGCCACACATTCAGGCGGTGTACTACTGAAAACCGGTCCGCCTGAAACTGCTCCTGCAGTTAAACATGCATTTACATCTCTTCAATTTTGGGCACATTCATCAAGACCCATTAATTTCAATAGCTAGTTTCAATCATGCATATCTTTTTATTCATTAATGCCCTACAATCCTGCATGCTTATCAATTTTCTCAAAAGTTAATTGCCTCTCATGATTTCCCACTATATATATATATATATATATATATATATGTATGTATGTATGTATGTATAGTGATAAATTTTAACCCGCTTGAATATATACATATAATATATTTATAATACATGCGGAATATCATGGTCATATATTCTCCAAAGACGTCCTCAAAGATCATGGCTGTGAATTTCTCTTTCATTCTAGGCTTGATTCTGCTCTCCAACCTTACAAACGCTCGCTTACTTGTTGATCAGGAATCAGAAACAGCCAAACAAGGGGATAAATATGGAAACTTACAAGCCGCAGGCAATGAGAAGGAAATGAGCGTGGGAAAGTTGGCGGAATCGAAGGAGTTTGGTGAGATGAAAAATTTGCCACCTTTACCAAATATACCCGGAATCCCGATTCCGTCGATTCCCGGATTCCCTAATCCGCCAGCAGTACCTTTGCCAGATATCCCAATCTTTAGGCCACCGTTTGGTAATATTCCAGGAGTACCTCCACTCCCTTCGATTCCCAATCTACCACCACTTCCTCCGCTTCCTAACATCCCATTCCCATTCCTCTCGCCTCCTCCCTCGTAAGTAGTGATCATTTCCCACCCGTCAAAAGTACTGGTGACTACACTATATATATATATATATATATATATATATATATATATTAGCTTGTTTAATAGTGGTTTTTGGGGTTTTGTATGTTAGGAATAACCGATAATATGAGTGTGCATGAAGAAGTATATGTGGGGTTGGTCTTGTATGTTAATTGTAGCTTGTGCTGGTTTATTTATGTACTATTGTGTATCATATACGTATGTGTTGTATTTTATTTGTAATTTTACATGATATTATGTAATGGGTTATTAGTACGATAGTTTCTAAGATGGCTGATCATACCATGCATGCGTATATTAATAAACTGTTTGAAATAGATTTCTTTTTTGAGTTTTTCCCTTTGAGAACAAAGAATGAGGCACATAGTGAGTGAGTGATAGTCAAACGGTAATGAATGTTAAATATTGTCGCCAGTGAATCTTGCCCACCACTGATTTCGAGTTTGCAATTCGACTTTGAAATCCATCATGTAGTCGATCTTTGATAAAGTTAAATGATTTTTTCAGCTTTTAATTGTAACAAAATTAAAATTAAAAAATTGAATTGGTGAAATGAATGTGTAAATATATATATATATATAATATATTATATATTCAAATCAACCAAATTCAAGTAAAAAAAAAAAAAAAAGTGAAGTTGTTGTTTCGTTCAATTCGTCGATTCGAGTTTTCAATTCGAGCTGAAATGTGACTTTATGTTAGAGTTTTCAACTCTAATAAAGTTAAATGTGACTTTTTATGAGAACTTTTAATTGTAACAAAATTAAAATTAAAAAACTTGAATTGGTGAAATGAATAAATGATAAATATACATACACGCACAATATAAAAAAATATATATATATCTTTGGAGCATGATCATAACTCTTGTATACCTTGTGCCCCTAAAAGAAATAATTGCAGAAAATGCCATTCCATGTCTTCATACAATATTTCATAGTATATCAACGGGTATCTACCTCGAAACCGGATGACATTAGCTAACTGCCATGATATGATCAATTGGTTACCCTCGATAACCACCATACCGGTGATGATTGAGAAAGAATGAAATGCATCACCTTTGGAAGTTTGAATAGTTGTAATTTCTTAGATGATGAATAGTTACAAATTATTCATAGATGGGTATGTATCAAGTGGCCATTGAGTTGAGATGTACTAGTGAAATACATTTTAGAAGCATTTTAGTTTTTTATATAAATTCTTATACCATTTTTTTATTTCTATTTAAATCATTTCTTAAAAAATTAATTCTATTTTTTTTTTTTAAAAAATTAAATTTGTAAAATTTAAGTTTAAGATTTGACAAGTAATTTAATGTTTAAATATGAGTTTAAATAGGTTAGAACAATTAAACACGCGAATTGGCACGATTGTGACACATTAGAACATAGACCAATAGATCATGTTAGACTAATATGCAGGAATTACCGGTCAACACATCACAACACGAACAAATAGTATATCGTGAAAAGCACAACACATGAACATGATTGTGTCTAATTAAGAGCAACTCACTCTTAGTTTGTGTATCACTAAAATGCGGTGCCGAAAAAGCGGTAGAGATGTGGCAATGGAGTGCCATTAAATTTAATATTAGAGGTGAATTTAGTACCCAAGATAAATGTTCACATTTCAATTAAATATGGGCAGAGATTTTTGCTCACATCCCATTCTACTGTGATGTTCATTCAAATTGTCATTTGCATCAAAGGTGTTTTCAGCTTTTAAAAAAAAAAAAAAAAAAAAAAAAAAAACACATTCAAATAAACATTAAAACTTATATCATAATTTTATTAAGGCATTATAACTTCATTTCAACACTTTTTATTAATTATTATAAAATTTAAAATTAACATTTTAAACTCTTCTAAAAATGTGTTTCCAAACATTCATTGAAAAGTTACGGTTTTCACTTCTTTTATTCTACTGATTAAAAGTAAAAGTAAAAACTCTAAGTAATTAAGTCCTAAAGTCAATGAGATATTCGCATGTGCTTGCTGAAGAACTTGGATCAACTTTGAATAAGTCTCATTCCTTTCTGCGTATAATTGCTTCGCTCATCATCCTTGACGCAACAATAAATTCTTCCATTATTTTTGTTTAGGATAGTTCTTCCATTATTTTTTTGTACGATAATTCTTCCATTATTTTATTCTTGCAGTTTAAAAATCGTAACAAAAGAAGGGAGGCATAATCAATTATACACTATATACTAATACACCTCTGTATAATCAATTATACTATAATTTGAATTATGGTTCATGATTCGTTACAGTGTCTTCTTTCACAAAAAATACACGTAAATTAAAAATAATTTTAATATCATGATTCTAATTCATGAACCAAGCGTCTCATATATACTAATGCACCTTTGTTTTTCCACTTGACGAAAAACTATTACAAAGTGGGAAAAAAGATTGTGAGATGTGATTCTATAGCACTAAAATTTACTTGTTACAACAAAAAAAAAAAAAAAAAGGAAAAGAAAAAGAAAGGTGCTTATACCAATTTCCACCACTACTAATGAGAACGGAGGCGAATTAGGAGACCTTTCTCAGGAGTGGACATTATATCGCCTAAAATCTTTTCATTCGGAAAAACCAGTTCCCATTGGAATCTTTTTACGACATATTGTGGACGAAAGTGAGAATCGCAAGTCTTGCATATTCTTTGCCAGGGCACATGCGAGGCCCTCCTCCAAACGGCACAAATGTGAATGGTGTGAATGCGTTTGTGTTGTCGTATCTTGATGGATTGAACTTTTCTGGCTCTGGAAAGTATTCTGGTTTTTTTTTTTTGCTCTGAATTATTCTGGGAATCTGGGTTCTTGTTTGTTGTACTTACTGTCCAATATACCGACAAATATTTAGCATGTGTATTTTTAGTGCAATATTAAGTGTGTCAATAAAAAATAAAAAAAAAAAAAAAGCATAAAAATGGAAGAAATCCTCAATAGCACTGTTCCAACGAAAACAAAAGCAGGTTATGTTTAAATATAAAACCTATTATTTGTAATAGCTTTCTGGATAGATTGACAAACTAATATAGTATCAGAGATTAATGCACTTTTTTTCTCTTCTAAGTTGACATTACGTGTTAACTTTTAATGTGTTTTAGATGAAATTAGTGAGAGCCTCTCTGACAGTGCCCTGAAGTGGAGGAGTTAACCTCATAAATTCACACAACACATTCCAACTGTACTTCATCTTGTTTATGTGTTCCCATTCCAACATGTCTCCTCTCTTCTTTGATTCTGCCATCTCCTTTTGCTCTGTTCATTTTTTTTTTTTTTTTTTTTTTTTTTTTTTTTTCAAAACAGCCCATTAAAAAATGATTAAAACTTCCAAAATAACCAGCAGTGAGTAAACCCATAATCTTATCAGCAATCTCAGCCTCCGCCATGTGCTTACTGTTAGATTTTCACGTAAGTTTCGGTAACCAACCGAAACTTATCCTCTCAAAACGTGGTCCATTATCTTTCACGCTTAAGGAGCGTGATTGGTCACGCTCATCTCACGTTATTTGCGTTGTCCACGATTGCTCACGTTCGGTGCCGTCCGTGAAAAACTCTGTGATGGGCAGAGTTTATAAAAGGGACGGAGCACAATGTTTTGGGTCCCTAAGCCTACTATCTCCATTCAGTAATTATAGACACCATCAAGTGAGAGATTGAAGAGGTTTAGAAGAGCCAAAATCCATTTTCGATTTTTTTCACCGTGAGCTTCAATGGCGGAGGTGCAATTTTTCTCGATCAGTCTATTTCGGGTTCGCATCGATCTAATTGCTATTTAGAATCCTCATGAGCATGTTTAGATCATTTAGAAACACCAACATTTGGTATCAGAGCCTTAAATTTCCTCTGCCTTGTTCTGCTCACGTTAAATGCCGAAAGAAAATTTTTTTTTTGGCAACTCTTGATTTTGACGTTTTTGATGGAAACTGAGATTAGGAATCATTGGGTAATCGAATTCCTATCATTTCTGAGTTTAAAACATCAATTTTGGACGTCAAAATCGAGAGAAACAGTCGGGTTTCCGTTCGGGTTGAAACCGGGTCGAAATCGACCGGGTGGAGGTTGAAGAAGCATCAACGGTGTGAAAAAATGACATGTCGTTTTGCCTGCGGTAATATAAAACGACATGTCGTTCTGTTGAACTCCTTCATGCAGACGACCTCAAAGCGACATGTCGTTTTTCTTTTGGAAATGAAAAACGACATGTCGTTTCCGTTAAATGCAATTCAGCCCATTTGAAAGGAAAACGACTTGTCGTTTCCGGTTAATGCATTTCAGCCTATCAAGGCCAAAACGACCTGTCGTTTTGGTGAAGAAAAAAAAAAAAAAAAAGGAAAACCCGAAAATTAAAAAAAAAAAAATCATAAATTCAGTATATATATGGGTATTTAGTAGATGTTCACCCATTTTATGATTTTATGGAATTTTCATAAATAAAACATATAAATGAAAGGTTCATTAATTTTTATGTGTTTAATGAACTAATTTGAATATTTATGTGCATACACTATTTATTTATTAGCAGTGTTAGTACATTGATATTTAAATATTTTGGGTAAATATTGCATAAAGTTCAAGCAATTAAATATGAACCTTTATGATTTATTAATGTTAAGTAATCCATATAATTTTAATTAATTAGGGAGTAGCCACAGCATCTTTAATTACTTAAAATTATATATATTAAGTATTTTTGGATTACATTATGACATTAATTGTGATTAATCATATGTAATATAATAAATTTTATCCCACAGAATTTTTATTATATTTGTATGATTAATTAGGATAGAATATCAAATTAAATTTCTTAATTTACCCACAGGAATTAGGAAATAAATCATAATTTGATAGTTTTATCATAAGGTCAAAGAATGATCTAATTAAGTTAAAACTTTAGCCCAGGCAAGTTTTATGTCACTAGATCAACAAAACATGATTTACATTGGTAAAACATGATATAAGTTTATGAGTCTCAAAATTTTAATTATAAGCATGTGTTTAATTTTGCGGTTATACAACCTGCAAATTTCTACGATATGAAGTGTGACATTCACGAGGCGAGGGGTGATAACTATAAGATGTGGAAGGAGAGAGTCCTTCTTCATTTAGGGTGGATGGACATTGACTATGCTATAAGGAAAGGTGAACCACGGTCATTACTCCGACCAGCACCCCAAATGAAATTGCTCTTTATGAACAATGGGAGCGATCCAATCGCCTCGAGTGTGATGTTCATTAAGACCAAAATCTCTTTGGCATTCGTGGTTGGGTTGATCAAGATACCAATGTCAAGACATTCTTGAATGCCATTGATGAACAATTTGAGTCTTGGATAAGGCACTTGCTAGCACCCTAATCATGAAGTTTTCATCCTTAAGGCTCACCATGTGAGAGGTGTGCGTGAGCACATCATGCAGATGAGAGACATTGCGGCTCAACTGAAGACACTTGAGGTTGAAATGTCTGACTCTTTCCTTGTGCACTACATTCTAAACACTCTTCCACAGCAGTACGGACCCTTCAAGATATCCTACAACACACATAAGGATAAATGGTCAATCAATGAACTTATGACCATGTGTGTTCAGGAAGAGGGTAGGCTGTCAATGGAAATAGGAGAGAGTGCAATGATGGCAATAGAAGGAAAGGATCGGACTCAAGCCAAAAGGAAGGGAAAGGTAAAATACCGCCCCCAAGGTGGAATCAAGAAGGAATCCAAGTGCTTTTTTCCGCAAGAAGAAGGGGCACATGAAGAAGGGTTGCACTAAATTCCGAAATGGCTTGAGATGAAAGGTATGCCAATCTCATTTGTCGTTATGAATCTAATATGGTTGATGTTATTTATAACACATGGTGGATTGATTACGGTTCTACAATCCATATTTCAAATACCTTGCGGGGTGTCGTAACCTAAGGAAGCGGTGGAAAGCAAAGCGGTGCATTTATTCGGGGAACAAGATGCGCTCACATGTGGAGGCTGTTGGAACATGCAGATTAGTTTTAAGTAGTGGTTTTATTTTAAATTTAGAAAAGACATTTTATATTCCAAGTTTTTCTAGGAATTTAATTTCGGTTTCAAGACTTGTACCTTTGGGATATTCCTTTAATTTTTATGAAACTTCTTTCAGTTTGTTTTATAAATCTAATCTTATTGGAAATGGTACATTATCGATGGTCTTTTCTCTATTAACTTGCAAAATAATATCACTTATAATGCTATGCATGTTCACACCGGCACTAAAAAGAAGTGTTATAAATGACAATTCCTCTATGTTATGGCACGGAGACTAGGGCATATCTCCATTCAAAGGATTAAAAGATTGGTAAATGAGGGAGTACTCAAAGACTCTTGATTTTATTGATTTTGAAATTTGTGTGGACTGCATTAAGGGAAAGCAGACTAACAAATCCAAGAAAGGTGCAAAAAGGAGTCTGAGACATATTAGAAATCATACATACAGATATTTGTTGTCCAGACATGGACTCACAAGGTCCAAAATACTTCATCTCATTCATAGATGATTACTCACGTTATATGTATCTCTACTTGCTTCATAATAAGAAGCGAAGCATTGGATGCCTTTAAGGTCTTTAAGGTCAAGTAGAGAAACAATGTGGAAAACAAATTAAGATCGTGAGATCGGATAGAGGTGGAGAATACTATGGTAGATACTTTGAAAATGGACAAACACCTGGTCCATTTGCTAAGTTTCTTCAAGAAAATGGGATAGTTGCCCAGTACACTATGCCTGGTTCTCCAGACCAGAATGGTGTGGCAGAAAGAAGAAACCTAACCTTAATGGACATGGTACGGAGTATGCGTAGCAACTCCAAACTTCCTGAATTCTTGTGGATAGAAGCTCTTAAAACGGCTGCGTACATATTGAACCGAGTTCCAACCAAGGCTGTTCCAAAGACGCCTTTTGAGTTATTCAAAGGTTGGAAACCAAGTTTGCAACATGTGCGCGTTTGGGGATGCCCGTCTGAAGTAAGAGTTTATAACCCACATGAAAAGAAACTGGACCCAAGGACCATCGGTGGATATTTTATCGGATATCTTTGAAAGGTCTAAGGGATCTGATTCTATTGTCCATCTCACAAACACTAGGATTGTGGAATCAAGAAATGCAAAGTTTCTTGAGAATGACTTGATTAGTGGGAGTCATCGATTTCAAGACATTGTTTCGAAAGAAATCATAACTGATATTGACCTTCCACTTCAAGTGATAGATTGATTGTCATTCACAACACCCTCAAGTTCAAACGGTGTTGGACAACCAATTGTTGAAGCTCCACAAAATATCGATGACAATCCAAGAGATCAAGATGTTCAAGAATTGCCGAAATTATTGAACAACCGGTTTGCACAACATGATCCTCAAGAAAATGTTGATACAACTTTAAGGAGATCTACTAGAGTAAGGAAATCAACAATACCTAGTGATTATGTTGTGTATCTACAAGAGTCTGACTACAACATTGGAGCTGAAAATGATCCTGAAACGTTTTCACAAGCCATAGATAGCAAAGAATCAAATTTATGGTATGATGCCATGAAAGAAGAGATGAATTCTATGACAACTAATGGAGTCTGGGATCTTGTTGAGTTGCCTGATGGTGTCAAAGCCATAGGATGTAAATGGGTCTATAAGACAAAGAAAGACTCATTAGGCAACATTGAAAGATATAAAGCAAGACTCGTTGCTAAAGGATTCACTCAAAAGGAAGTAATCGACTACAAGGAGACCTTTTCTCCTGTATCTAAGAAAGATTCTCTTCGTATTATTCGGCATTAGTTGCACATTTTGACTTAGAGTTGCAATGGATGGATGTGAAAACGACATTTCTCAATGGAGAACTAGAAGAAGAGGTTTACATGAAACAACCGGAAGGATTCTCTTCTAGTCGTGGTGAGCATTTGGTGTGCAAGCTCAAGAAATCCATATATGGATTGAAACAAGCCTCCGTCAATGGTATTTAAAATTTCATGATGTTATCTCTTCATTTGGATTCGTGGAGAACATCATGGATCAATGTATATATACCGGAAGGTCGGTGGGAGCAAAATTTGTTTCCTTATTCTATATGTGGATGATATTTTACTTGCAACCAATGATAAGGGTTTGCTATATGAAGTGAAACAATTTCTCTCTGAAAACTTTGACATGAAGGATATGGGTGATGCGTCGTATGTCATTGGCATCAAAATACATAGAGATAGATTTCAAGGTATTTTGGGTCTGTCTCAAGAGACCTATATCAATAAAGTTTTAGAGAGATTTCGGATGAAAGATTGTTCACCCAGTATAGCTCCCATTGTGAAGGGTGACAAGTTCAATTTGAACCAGTGCCCGAGGAATGATCTTGAACGGGAACAAATGAAAAACATTCCTTATGCTTCAGTTGTTGGAAGCCTAATGTATGCTCAGGTCTGCACAAGACCTGACATTGCATTTGCTGTTGGGATGTTAGGAAGATATCAGAGTAATCCAGGGTGGACCTTTGGAAAAGCGCAAAGAAGGTGCTTAGATACCTTCAAGGGACTAAAGACTACATGCTTACATACAGATGATTTGAAAACTTGGAGGTGATTGGCTACTCCGATTCAGACTATTTGGGCTGCATTGATTCGCTTTTAAATCAACTTCAGGATATGTTTTTATGCTAGCCAGTGGAGCTGTATCTTGGAGAAGCGCAAAGCAAACATTGATTGCTACTTCCACTATGGAGGCTGAGTTCGTATCTTGTTTTGAGGCTACCTCGCATGGTGTATGGATGAAAAGTTTCATTTATGGACTTAGAATTGTGGATTCGATTTCTAGGCCATTGAGGATGTATTGTGACAATTCAGCTGCTGTTTTTATGGCTAAGAACAACAAAAGTGGTAGTCAAAGCAAACACATCGACATCAAGTATCTAGCCATAAGGGGCGTGTTAAAAGATAAAAGCAGTGGTTATTGAACACATTAGCACTTTGAATTGATGATTCTTGATCCTTTGACTAAAGGCATGCCACCATTGAAATTTAAGGATCATGTAGATAGAATGGGACTTGGTTCCTTTATGTAAATTTTGTTGTAGGAGCGAATGTTATTTTTAATGAAACTTTATTTGTGATGTTTTCTCATATTTGTTTTCCTTGTGTACACATTCATTTATTTGTTGAGAAATATCATTAATGTTTGGACCTAGAATAAACATAGGGTTTATTCATTAAGTTATATGGGCTATAGTTAAGAAATATTATGCATTGTAATACATGGAAGATAATACTCGTTTTAGAGGACTTGTCGCCATGATTCATGTATTTTATTTCTTATTGTTGTGGTGAACGATGGAATATATGGACCAAGTGGGAGAATGTTAGATTTTTCACGTAAGTTTGGTAACCAACCGAAACTTATCCTCTCAAAACGTGGTCCATTATCTTTCACGCTTAAGGAACGTGATTGGTCACGTTCATCTCACGTTATTTGCGAGTTGTCCACGATTGCTCACGTTCGGTGGTGCGTCCATGAAAAACTACGTGATGGGCAGAGTTTATAAAAGGGGACGGAGCACAATGTTTTGGGTCCCTAAGCCTACTATCTCCATTCAGTAATTATAGACACCATCAAGTGAGAGATTGAAGAGGTTTAGAAGAGCCAAAATCCATTTTCAGTTTTTCACCGTGAGCTTCAATGGCCGGAGGTGCAATTTTTCTCGATCAGTCTATTTCAGTTCCGCATCGATCTAATTGCTATTTAGAATCCTCATGAGCATGTTTAGATCATTTAGAAACACCAACACTTACCTGACGCATCACTCGCTACAATCATGTGCGCCAGAATGTCCTGCATCGCCTCCTCCGCCGCCACCGCCTTCTTCTTCTTTCCGATCACCGCCTTCAACTCCTTTCTTAGCGTATTCGCAGCCGTCGTCGCTCTGTAAAATGTCGTCCCCCGGAAAGTTCAAAATAAGAGAATGCATCCCCACAGTGACATTGTCGAAATTGTCAACTAGCCTCGCAATCCTTTCAGGGTCGCCGATGCCCAGGAAGAATCTGCAGGCGAGAGTAAGAGTAAGACTCTTCGCCAGAGGAAAAGCCTTCACTTCATTTTTCCCTTCCCAGTAGTTCTTCATTTGTTCCCTGAGTGACTGCGTCCATTTTCGACAAGTATCGGATCAAAGCTTCGGGCTTAAGAAACCCCGGTGAGCGGAGGACTTTTTTGGCTTCTTCATCACTGGCATGTTGGAGTTGGGCCGCCTTGTGCTGTTTGTTATAAGATCAGAACAGTCTCTGCATGGAGCGTGGACGGAAGGCCGTGAAGTACTTTTGTTCGTTGGAGAAGAGGAACTTGTGGCCGTTGGGACCGCATATTACGGCGGTTTTCTCACCGAGGATGTTGGTCTTGAAGATGTCGGGGGAGTACTTGTTCATCCTCTTGAACACAAAATTTTCCGGCTTGCCAAACAAGAACTCTATGGTTCCTCCTATGATGGGCCATTCCATGCTGCCGGCGGGAGGGTTTTCGAGTTCTCCGAGAATTTGGTGGTGGACTAGAACATGAAGAGGAAAAAAAATGGGGCCAAAAAGAGGATGAGGGTGAGGGTGATCTCCATGGTTGAGAGAATTATTGGAGACTGAAGTTCCAAGTGTCTTTGGTTGACGTGTTTTTTGGTTAAAGGTTTGGACTTTGGAAAGTGATTTTTATATACAAGATAGATATTTCGCTTGTTCGAATTTTTAAATCGAGTTAAAATATAATTTTATGTGAGAATTTTTTATTGTAATAAAAAAATTAAATGACTATTTTTTTTTTAATTTTTTACCGTAACAAAACTCGAATTATAAACTCAAATGTAGCGTGTTAAGTTTATGCATCAATTTCTGTGCAACGTTGAACAATTTTTTTTTCTGATTTTTGTTTCATTTTTAATTTCTCTATAAGTAATGGAAGCTATTTTAGAGATGTTATTAATTTATTCATCTATTTATTTTTCTATTTGGGATGGGGCCAACCTTGCACGTATGTATAATTTATTATTATTATTATTATTATTATTATTTTAGTGTTCTTGCTCACAATTTTTTTTTTTTTGTTTTTAATAAAAAAGGAGAAGCCTGTTTAAAATCATATTCCCAGAGACAGAACTAGATAGTAGACATCAGAATCATACACACACGGGAAAATGATTGTTGTACAAAGCTTACATGCTTCCTGTGCCACCTTTAAGAAGTAAACAACGCAATAAATAATAATTAATTAATTAATTTCAATGAGAATGTATTAGATTTTAGTAGGGTAAAAAATATACTGCATCTATAAAGCGTGTTTAAAATCATAATGTTTTATTTTATCGTGATTTTAATCATATTCAACATTTAAAAGCGTGCACCACTTGTATAAATAATGCTTTAAGGGAATGTCTACGGTAGGAGTCCTTGCTTACAGCTCAACTGTTTCCCTTTTCGTGGGAGGTGATCATTAATTTACAAGGTTGTTTTTTTCCCCTTTTTATATGACTTCATAAAAAGTGTTCTCTAACATTAATATTAAGAAAAAGGCTAAAATATATGGATGGCTTGCCATTAAGGCTGTTTATGGGTTAGGTTAGTGCGGGATAAGGCTTTTTTTTCCACCTCAAAGGGTGCGGATTGTACATATTTAGCTCCAATGATGTTAGAAAAATTTCACAATCTAATGATGTTTGGGTTGAGATGGGGCGGTGCGGAGTGGGTTCGGTTGTCGGTTTTAACATTCAAAGAATAAAAAAATTCAAAGTTCAATCTAGCATTTAAAGTTCATTATCAAATAGAAATAATAACACCAACATTCAAACAGATAGAAATTCAAAGTTCAATCCACTATCAAACATGAAGTAAAGTAGTCTATCCAACATCAAACAGAAAGTAAACATAAATTAGTCTACACTCATAAATTAGTTTTAAGCATAAAGCAAATATAGAGGCTTAATTCAAACTCAAAGAAACTAGATAGTAGAAATGAGTTGTTTGCCTAGAGTTAGATATTAAATGATACAAGTTAGAGCGCGGGTTGGGTTAGAGTGTGCGGGCCATTATAGGCCCAACCCACACTCCGCCCTTAAACTTCGGACTGGACATTGAATGGGCTGAAAAAAAAAAATTAATACTAGAAATTACATTTTTCAAATTAGATTGGGATGGGGTGGATTAGGCCTGTGGTTTTATGAACAGCCCTACTTATCATTAACAAAAATTTATACGACAGTTTGGTAATCACATTAGATTCAATAAGTAAATGCGGACCTAGAGACAAGTGAGCCAAAAGAAGGAAGAGGAGACAAGTGAGCCAAAAAAAAAAAAAAAAAAAAACAAAACAAAAGGAAGAAGAAAAGATATGCTAAAACAGAAATTAAAAAATAAAAAGTTTTATTTGTACCGTTGTTCTCATGAACTGAATCCTGGAAAAAGTAATAATATGTAAACCCTCATTGATTCTAAAGATTGATGGGAAGACTCCAATCGATAATGTTATTAATTTATTGACAGATATTATCATGTGACTTATGGATGAGATATACGAGAAATTGTTTTTATTTTTTAGCCTAAAATTTATTGAGGATTAATGTTTTTAATTAATTTTTATCAACATAAAAAAATTTGGAAGTATTCTTTTTCAATTGCCTGAAGGGGAGGATACCATTTGTTTTTTTTTTTTTTTTTTTTTTTTTTTTTTTTTGATCAATGGGAGGCTACCAATAACTTATATTGAAAACGGTAGTCTTTCAATTGGAATTAGGAATATATCAAGCACATTTTTTTGAGGAAGAATATATCAAGCGCTTGATTGTTCCATCGTCAATCTAAAAGTGTATATATCCTGTATCATAATTGATCATAAACTTCAGTAAATCTAAAAACATAATTCATTGATTCGAGTTTTTAATTTAAGTTGAGATGTGATTTTATGTGAGAGCTTTTTACTGTAGCAAAAAGTTAGATGTGATTGTTTGTGAGAGCTTTTTATTGTAGCAAAACTCGAATTCTAAACTCGGATCAGCGAAATGAACGAGACCTTCATTACTGATAATTTGATTTATAAATCATTTGCTAATTGGTCAAAAGAGAGAGCTACAATAACAACTAACATAAGTTGCTCAACATACTTTCCTAGATTACAAACATATCCGCAGGTTCCTCATATTTTAGAAGCAACGAACCAGAATTGATCTCAAAACCAATAGAAAGATGAGCCAAAGGAGTTGAATTAGGCATGGCAGTGATGAAAGAAAATGTGGGCATTGAAGGAACATTGGGAATTGAAGGAAACAACAAAATATCAGTCACATTTACATTTTCACTTAGAGGTGAGGAGGACCTTGGTCCCAGTCGCAAGGTGAAAGGTCTCTTTAGGGGCAACAAGTGGTGAGAAGCCGAACACGCGCCGCGGGGGCCGGAGAGAAGCAGTAGAGGAAGGAAGAAGTGGAGGAAATTGAACTTGAGAGACGAAGCCATGATGTTTCAATGGGGGGATGAAAATGAAATGGAAGGTTGTGTGGTTGGAGTGAAAGAATGGTGGGTGTTTAATATGGGTGAGACTTAAAAGAGGGAAAGAAAGATCAAAGAAGAGAAATTTCGTGTCAGTTCTACCTTAAACCTAGAAAAATATTACCAGTAGTAGAGTTGGTTAATGTTGTTGATGCAAAATTTTAGTGATACAACAAACTGTTAAAAGTTGTTGCGCGAAGTGGACTACAAATGCATGCCAGTGTACACGACTAATGTCGTTTAATAATAATAATTTTGAATTATTATTATTGCTATTATTATTATCGTCCTCATCAGTTGGTATTTTGTTTTTTATAATAAAACTCATATCTCAGAAAACTTGCATTTAAACAAAAACATAGTAAAAACACAATACAATACCCTACAACGAGTAATATTTTCGTTCGTTCTCATCATCGGACGGGGTATTTGAGCTCTACAGGTGAAGATGAAATTAAGTACAAGTTACCAATGGACTATACTTACTAATGTGTTCAGCCCTATACATTTGTTGATTCCACATTGTGTAACAAAACTTTTTACTCGATTATTAGGTATGATCATATTTTTGGTGTATATGCAACAACGCTCACGAGTCCTGCACTTCCAACAATTCTTCAAACTAGCAAGCAGGTTAGCCTTGGGGGATGTCAAAAGAGGAGGATATATAGGAGGGTACGATACGGTTGTTGTCAATGGGGATTCGTTAAAGTTTCTAAAATAGACTTTGTGTTGAGTCATTCGCAACGCTTTGGCTTGCTTTAACTCTGGACAGCACGGTATCTGTCATATGGCATCTGCCAAAAATCAGAAAATGAGTCCGACACTATGGTTGTGTTCAGAGTTATTTTACATTTTCTAAGAAAGAAAAAATAAAAAACGGGAGAGTAATTACGTTTAGTATAATTAAAGACAAAACAGAAATGAAAATAATTCTTTAATTTAGTGTAAAATAAAAGAAAAATAAAAAATGAGTTTTATTTTTGTTTTCTCCTCTTATAAGTAGAGAAAAAGAGAGACATCAATGAATTTTTTTATACTAAAAATAATCTTTTAATAAAACTACTAAAAACATTTTTAAAAATGATTTTTATCTAAAATTGAAAACGTTTTCATTTTCATTTTCATACAAAAAATAAAATCATTTTAGATTGAGTTCTAAACGCAAAATATACCCTAAGTGCAAAGAAAGAAAAATTTTAACACCAAACCATCAAGATACCACTTTTAACACTCTACCACACACACACACACACACACACACACACACACACACTATATATATATATAATATGTGTGTGTGTGTGTGTCAGGACCGTACCAGATCCAGATACCCAAATGCAAAATGTCAATGCTAATGTCAAACTTAGTAGTATGCGTGCGTGTGAAATGAAGTTTTAAATTAAAACAAAAAGAAAAACAACAACAACAACAACAACTGAAAGCTTGAGGAAGAAATAGAAAGAGTGGGGTCAACACATTGTGTTATTAGTTACTGCATCTACATTACAAACAGCTCTAAGAATTTATATGAGAACATTTACAATGCAATGAATCAAATAATTATTAAAGCCCAACTACGCAAAAGCAGATAATAAAACCCAACAAAAGGATAGAAACGACAAACTGCAAACTACAGGGAAAATGGTGGGGAAACAAAAAAATATAAATAATAATATTAATAAAGCATGAGCCTCAAACTTCAGCTGTTAGTTGTATTAAATGTGGTTTTGACAATGACTGCTAAAGGAATGTTAATTACATGACCTTTACTTCCAAAAAGTCCAATCCTTCCGAAGCTAGCAACTGAGTTGTTGAGTATGGCATTCAAGACTATGGTCAAGACCTGTTTCTCTCCACTGGCAATGTGAAAGTGAGTTGGAGAAACCTTCGCTGAAACTCCGTAAGGAGCACTCCAACCCACACTATAAGTGTCATCCTCTGCGATGTTGATCACCGTTCTCTGGACTGTTCGCGACTGGTTAAGTTTCGTTAATGTGATTGAGGGTAAGTTCAAATCAGCACCATTAATGGTGGAATTGTAAACCCAACAGTCTTGGCCGGTGTAATTCCGAACAACAGGAACCGAGCCGTTAATGCCACACAGAAACGACATGTAATCGTTATAACCTACACCAAAACCACTAGTATCTCAGGCACAATTCAGTAAAGAGAAGTAATTCATGTAGAACTAGTGAAAGTTACTTCTGCACCATGATGTCCACCTCAGTACAGTGTCTTTTTTCCATCACAATATTTGTAAAACTAGCAAATTCCTATCTCATTTTTAATCCGAATGGAAAATATACAAAGGCAAAAGTTTGTTTCCCCTCAATTGCAGGTTGAGGAACCCAAATCACTATCAAAACTAAAATTCCCACTACAAGTTATTACCACAATCAGGTTCCTCTCAATTACTGATACTAAAATCTTAAAACTGGTAGAAAACAAACCCAACAAGGTGCATCAACTTTCTTCTTCTTTTTTTTTTTTTAATATCCAGAAATCTCCAGAAATCCCCTGAACAACTGGAACCTTTTGCCAATCCCTAACAAGATACATTAAACTTCTAACAATCCCATGCACACAAAAACCTGGTGAACTCGAGTCACATGCTACTAAACATGTACCAAATAAGACTACCACAAAGGATGACAAGATTTATACCCAAGAATAAAATTAATTACCTCCTAGACCATACTATGTTCTAGTCCAATAAGATCTATCTAGTTCTAACATACATTCGTTAATTTCCTGGAGGGTCGATTTGGTTTCTTAAGTGAGTAGCCTCTGTTCAAATTTCCTCGTTGTACTTGTATTTCTACTTTTGCTTTTCTCTTGTTTTTCTCTTTTTCTCGAGGATTTCCATCCTCAACTCTTGTTGATTAATCTTTTATCAATAAAGGTTTCTGTTATTTAAAAAAAAATATAAAAATACATTAGTCAATAAGCTGAATTAACATCAAAATGTGCTATAAACAGCGACTTACTGGCATCAAAAATCAGACCAGGGTTCAGCGCTGCAGTTGCATTCACGAAGCCACTGCCCATATCAAAAGGCGTCGCAGGGGACTGGTTTACATCTGGATCGGTATAAGCACGCTGAGCCAATATTGGGCCACCATTCTTATCATATAGAGAAGCTGTTGTGGAAAGAGCAGATGCAATGGCCGCAGGACTAAAGCTCGGGAACTTCTGCTTAATCAGCGCAGCAAGCCCAGCAACATGAGGAGCAGCCATGCTTGTGCCAGACATCATTGCAAACTTCTCACCTAAAAGGTCAACCCAATCATACAAATCATTATTTACATGCATAACAAATAGTTTAATAGTAAAAAGAAACATGCATAATTGTTATTAAGCAGATCATATTGGCTGTAGTGTCCATGAACTCGTACCGAGGAATTCAACTGAGTCGCCTCCAGCAGAACTCCAAGCAGCCCAAACAAAATTTCCAGGAGCTACCAAATTGGGTTTCATTATGTCCGCATCATCAAGAGAGCTATCTTCTGGATCTGGTCCTCTAGCAGAGTAATACATAATCCTGGGAGCAGAATTACTGTAGTTGGCCTTTAGTCCACCACAAATTCTCGCAGAACCCCCAAATTTGAAAATTTTGTTCTTACCATCTCGCTCCAAGGAGGAATTGTAGTATTGAAGTAAAATCTGCCAGAAGTACCACAGAGCCTTAGTAAAATTCAGAGAGAAAGAGAAATCCTACACACTAGACTTCCACCTAATTATGGTCCCTTTACCTTGGAGTTTTCGGGTGATGGAACTATGATACCAGGCATTTTCATTGGAACTGGATTAAGCTGGAAACCAAGTACAAAAGGATCCATGTAGAACACAAGACCTACTGCACTTAGGTTTTTTGCCGTTTGCAAAGCCAGTTGGATTGTCGAGATACCAAGAATAAATCGTATTGAATAGCTACAGATTAAAAGCTTCCCTTGGACAAGATCGTAGTCAAATTTACTAGAGTCTTGGCATTCACTCAGATACATATCGTCAGAAACTGATGTGTCATTGTTTAACACATGAATAGCAGAAACTAGTGTGTACATTGCATCTTTCTCCGTTCCCGCTGAATGGAACAAATACAAACTTGATCACTGTCAAAGCATTGCATTTGAAATAATAAACCATATGCAAGTTCAATTGCATGTATCATGATGTTAGCCATACAAATGGTTATTTCAGGTCAGAAGCGGACTTGGTATTACGCTGAATAAGGAGTGGAGCAAAAAAAATTTTCAATAAAAAGAAAAATGAGAACAGATTCAAGGAAGCGAAAAACTTGAATATGTGGAGAGGGTTTTTTTTTCCTCTTTTTTCAAAAGGTTTTTGGTCAATTAAAAAAAATCCAAACTATAGAGTGGCCAGTAGAAAGAAATGGACTTTGTTACAGTAGAAATAGTTATGTGGTTGGTAACAACCTCTGGAACAGTTGCATATAAAAACCACCAAATAAAGAAACTCTTGTGATGGAAAAAACTGAAAGTAAATACAACAAGTAACATCTAATTTGCGAACAAACAGCTTTCACTAGAATTTTCATAACTAAACGCAAAAGTGATGCATTCGTCATTCATGCATATAAAGTTATCTCTGTCTTTTTATGACACTCCAGCATGTCTAATTATGTGATCCTCACATATTTTTCAATATCCTGCCTTCCTTATGTAGCTTTTTAGGATTGTGTCAAGAGAACTCAAACATAAAATTCACTCTTGATTTTTTTGTTTCTTTCCTTCTTATTCTACTCGACTTTTTGACTTCAAGCTCTATCACTTGAAGCCAGTAAATAATGATGGATATCGACCACTCAAAATAATGACCCAGTGCAAACCAGGTTGATTTAGATTCTGTCCACAACGTTATGTAAGCATGTGAAGCAAGAAAGTGTTTTCCAGATAATACTTCATGACAAAATTAACAAGAAATGGAGCACCAAAGTAGGAAGACAAACTTACGTGCCAAACCAACTCCGGGAATTGTAATGTTGTTTCCAAGGACTATAGAGTTGCTGTAGCTTCTATCATGAGAAGCCGCACCAACTGAGAAGATCCATGGACTAAAAGAAGACATGCTTTTTGGGGACGGCCCAGTATTTCCTGCTGCTTGCACAACAAATATACCAGCCTTCACAGCTGATAACAGCGCCATGTCTATGGGATTGAAAAATGTCGCGAGACCAGGAGGCCGCCTGTTTGGAGTTATTGATAAGCTTATAATGTCGACCCCATCGTGAGCAGCCTGAGAATGCATTATGAAATATGAAAATTAACTACATATTAACGCATAATAGCACACCTTCAACTGTCTGATTGCAAGATCAATGTTAAACCGCAGAGGATATGCAAAATAACAGTCTGCTGTTATCCTTAAATTAATTGCGAGTGTCACAGAAGAAATAGTTGCAGAAAGCAAAATAAGCGAATTGTATATACCTGGTCTATTGCAGCAACAACATCAGCAGCAAATCCTCCGAAGCTCTTGTACAATGCCTTGTAAACAGCAATGCTGGAAAACACAGAGGCATCTGGTTAGGACATGAAAGTTTTATATGCAAAGAATTTTTTGATCAAAACACATACACTACTCAAAAGTAAAACGATAACATAACAACAAATCCACTGAAACTATTCATAATTACTGTGAACGGGGAGCCATCCCACTTGCATTCCCAAAGTGATGCCCTGAAACTATCACCGGAACGCCGTGGTTTCCTGCAGCAACTGAAGCCGTGTGCCTGTAGATTAAAACGAGATCAATCAGCTGCCTTTTGAAGAATGAATAGATAAAAACCACATAAAAAAAGTAAGTCACTATGTTTTTCCCCGAAAGCACTAAACAGAACACATAACATACAATCACAAACATTATAAAATATCTATTTAGCTTTCACACAGCATGAAAATTCATTCAAAGACTTTGAAGAATCGACCCATATATGCTGCAAGTTAAATACACTTGCGGAACAGACTTGTCTTTCTATTCATATGAACATGATATGTGAAACATAGACAAATCATTCTCTAACATGATGATGAGTGGGGCATATCCACCCAAGGAAAAACTAAACAAAAAGCAACAATAAAGAAGCGATTTTTAGAAAATCCTAGTTGTCTGCAGTTCCTGAGACCTAAAAATAGTGCCTCAGCCAATCCCTTTAGGCTTAGTTTTATTAAGCGTTTAAATTCATATGTCCATTATTTTGTCAGGATTTGTTACCTCTAGTGTATATGTTAATATTGAACCTCAAAAGCAGCTCATTTGGCCTCTATAAGAAAATATTTAACATGGCATGATAAGGATATTACAAATATATTTTTTATCTTATCCCTTTATTTATCTATGAAAAAAAAAGGGCATGGCAAATAATGATTTAACAAATATTTGAGGATAACTTAGATTAGTTCTTGAGAGGAAACAGGAAAAAAAAAAAAAAAAAGAGTAATGCTAGAAGAGCAAAGTACAATCAATTTGGAAAATGCAACAAGAACTCACGTTCCGTGGCCATCACCATCAAATGGTGAAGCAAAGTCTTGAGAAGAGTTGAAAATTCCTCTGCTTATAGCTGATGCTGCAAAATGGCGAGCCCCAACAAGCTTCCGATTACATGAACCAGATGGAAAATCTGGAGTAACCTCACAGATGCCTGAAAAACGGCGAGGAACTGGATACTGACGATCAGTTGTATCATCAGCAAAACTTGGGTGGTTTGGATCAATGCCAGTATCGATAAACCCAATTACGATTCCTTCTCCTGCGGATTCATATCCACCTTGTTCTGCCCAAGCTCCTTGTGGTAAACCCAGAAACTGAGGAGTATGGGTGGTTGCAGTTCGAACAGAAAAATCCCATACCACATTAGCCACTTCTCTCCTCCTTGAAAGCCTATCTGCCTTCAAATGAAGAAATGTCACCATTTTAATGACTCAATGGAAGTACATTAGCGGCGGATATTACCATTTTGAGGACTCAATAAAATCACGCAATATAATGCAAGAATGAAGAAATTTTCTAATATGGGTAATAGTCATATTAGTCGCAAGATGTAACGATATATAATTTCCCAGTAGAACGCAATACTTTTGTGAGCAACTTACCAAGAGTTCAAAACAAAGCAGCACCATTTAGTACAGCAGAACGACTATGATAAGGAAGTATCAATAAGTATGGTTATCAGGTTATACAATTAAATTGAAATGATAAACTACCTGCTGTGGTGTAACGAGCACCGCGAACCCATTAATTAAGTAGTGGTAGCTATACAGCTTCAGATAATTCTGCCCTCTCAGTGCCCTCCTCAATAATGAATCGTGAACGCGAGCAATATACGAACTGTACCGCCGATCTGTTCTGGAAATGTTTCTAAACAGAAGAAAAATAATCCAAAACATCATCAACATAAGTAAAGCTCCAAAAGATCAGGCTGCAATTAAAAGGTAAGCCAGTGAAAGAAACAAGACATCCAGGAAAAAAAATAAATTACCATCACCAGTCCTAACTCATATATTCTCGAAATGAAAGATGAAGTTAAACACAAATAAAAGGAAATTAACACAAGTACAATTCTCAATTTGAATTGGGAATCTAATCCATATTTACCTTTCTCGAAACCTGATTCTCTCCCAAACACCAATCTCGATTAGATTCCCAGTTCATATAGAGAATTGTGGTTCAAACACGTGAAACAAACTGGTGCTTAATAATACGATGAGTACAAGTTTAGAAGTGTGCATGAGGGACAATTTCCTCAGAAACCCCAGACGAAGGAACAAAAAGGACTCATGTGCAAGAAACTCAAGCAAGTTGCAAACATATTTTGTAGTGCAAATATGGAAATGAAATACTAATTTATACGCCAAATTAGATCTCTCTGTCTCTCTTCCTTTTTCTTTGCAAATACTATGAATTCTGCTTGCAACGGCAAAATAAAAACTTTTCACATGGTCTCAAATACAACAAAGATTACATTCCAGAAAATAATAGGCTAAACAACCAAATAATAGCAACAACAACAATAATAATAATAATAAACTAACTTGAGATTCCAAACAAACGTAAAACCAAATCTGGAAATATATAAAAAGAAAAAGGAAAGAAAATAAGATAAAAGTACCTTGGTGGTTTATGAACTCTCAACGTCTCGGAAGATCCATACTTGCCTCCATGATTTTCCCTCCTCAGCTCACCATAGTAATGAACAGAATCATGAGCTTCTTTAAGAGTGACGATATAAACAGCTGTAATATTCTCTGAATCATCTTGGCATGAAGAGCAAATAAACATCCCAAAGCAAAGCAAAGCTACTAAATAAACTCCATAAATGCTCCTCATTTCGGAATTGCACTAAAATCCCAGGAAACAAACAGACACTCCCGAAACTGCCAAAAATCTGCTTCTGAGCAAAGCTCCTCAAAAGCCGATTTCAGAAAATCAATGAACCAGAGTAAAGAAAACCCCAGATATATTTTTCTAAGCGGTGAACATGGTTGTGAATGGAAAGTGAAGAAAACCCACTAAGCATTCACATTTAAGAAGTGATATGACCAAGAAAGAAGGGTTCTTTACGGTGGAAAAAGAACCCTTTCGTTCACTTTAGCGTGTTTCTAGAGAGAGAGAGAGGAAGTATGAGAGGGAGTATTAATAGCAGGGGGAAGTAAGTGAGAAGTGAGGGAGAATCTGAGAGCTTTTCTCGGGTGTTGTGCATTTGAACGTTTTGTTTATTTAGAAACGAAAAAAGAAAGAAAAGGTTAGGTTGGACTAAGAAAATGGGAAAATTGAGCCGTTTTTTTTTGTTTTTATTCTTTTTTTTTTGAGGTTTTTCTTTGGTGTCCCTTTGTGCATAGCTGGATTTTCATTTTCTGAAATTTTTTTCACTTGGTGATGTGTAAGGTGTAAAACTACAAAACCCATGTTTTAGTACTTAGCTACAAAGATTGACAACATACAAAGATTGACAACAGTAAAAAAGTTAGATGTGATTGTATCTATAAACTCGAATAAGTGAAATATATATATCTATATCTATATGTGTATATATATTTTTGGCTATACTAATGTACATGAAGTTTTGATGAGTCAGAATCCTCCATTTTGGCCACTTCTCTACATTTCTTGTCTATTTGCTTCCAACGTTCCAATTTTTATAAGATCGCCCGTGACACTCATAGAAAGAGAGATAATAAAAAAGAAAAGAGAGAGAGAGAGAGAGAGAGAGAGAGAGAGAGAGAGAGAGAGAGAGAGAAATAGTTAAGTAAAAACACTAATATGAAGTGGGGATATTGTGGGACGGTGGTGTATGGAGCCACCACACTATGGCATGGCTGAGAAAGTGCACATGTGAAAGGAGCATAAATGAGTGGAATATTTTTTTATTTTTTAATTTTATATAGGATTCTAAATTCCATGTTTGGAATCTTTTTCGGTTAAATGGGGTTGAGTTATTTGAAATAATGTTGGTATCACCACTAATATACGTACATGTGGCCCCACCAAGGTGACATGGGTGTCACACGACAATATTAACTAAATTTTCATTGTGCATGGATGTAATCTACTAATGATGATAAGTAGTATTGTTTCCATAAGAAAACGATGAGTAATATTGTTGGAGAATTTTATAATCATGTGTAAAATGTAGCAGAAGTATATGGTGTAACATTTTATTTATGTTATTTTGTTAACCCCTAAAAAAAAACATTTTATTTATTTTATTCAATAATGATATTTGTAAAAATATAGCAACAACAAATTTATCTATCACAAATTAAGATGATTTTTTTATATAAAAAAAAAAAAAAATCATTGTTAGATACAATGTAAAATTACATCCTTTACTTTTACGTGTTATAAATAGACTGGTTCTCACAAAAGATCAAGGACAAATCCAATAATCTTACATTTAAGAAACTATGTTAGCGTGTTAGTGCAACTGCAATCCGCATACCTTTATAAACTTTCCATTTTTTTAACCATCAATATCCTTATAATATAATACAGTATTTAGCGTCATAACGTATTATATAAACATTAATGTAAAATTTTAAAAATTTTAAAGGTCAAAATATAGTTTTTTAAAAAATTTCAAGTTAAAATATAAATTTTCAAATATTTTAGGTTTAATTTTTTTTCAAAAATTTAAAGGTCAAAATATAAAGTTGCATGTTAACTTCTTAATTTTGAAAAGCGTCAAATGTAAAATTTTTAAAATTTTAGAGGTCAAAATATAGTTTTTTAAACAATTTCGAGTTAAAATATAAATTTTCAAAAATTTTAGGGACAAAATATAATTTTAGAAAAATATAAATTTGCATGTTAACTCCTTAATTTTGACACCATTATTTATAAGTTCCGACATGACATTATATTGGGCTGACACTGACCCATAATCGTGCCAAACACTGATATGAGTTATCGATCCGCTATAAAATAATACAATACAATAGATTAAAAATGAGTCGTATTATATAATATGGCAAAAATATTAATATACAATGCGTATTAATTTTTATACTCACACCAAACATTATACTAATATATTATTATATAATATGATGTTCTAGTTTTTTTGATAGAGCATTGATCTTTATAAGCTAATGCATAAAATGTTCCATAACTGATAAATTAGCTAGGATGACATAATTCATGTGTTTCCCCACCAGTCTCTTTGTGAAAGTGGTAAAAGACCATTGTCCACTGTTGGGGACCATGTGTCTGTATGTATCATTATATCATAGTCGTTAAAGGCTTCTTATTTATGCCCACTGTCTCAAAAGAACCTGATTCTATAATCATTAGTATCATTTTCTTTTTACACGTTAATTGATGACCTTCTTTCTCACCTTCCATGTGAGCAAAGCAAAAAGAATAATACCTCATTCATTTTATAGATTTAAACTTTTAATTTAAATTGAGATGTGATATTTTCTTAAAATTTTTTACTGTAACAGAAAAAATTAAATGTGATATTTTTTTTAGAGTTTTTTTACTGTATAAATTTAAAACTGAAAATTCAAATCGGTAAAATGAACGAGACCCAAATAACTTGCTTACCGTTAATTTTCAAAATAAAAAAATAAAACTTGCTTACCGTTGGTCCACAATTTGTTCATAAAATTAAAAATATATCTAAAAGTATAGTAGTAGTAGTACTAATTATGTCTGACAAACAAATGTTGATCTCATCGGTTAGTAATATGTTATTTAGTGAACTTTTAGGTCAGAATATGATGAAAGTTGACAAAATATGTTCCGAAAGGGATTTTGGTTTTTATTTTTTAATGATTTTGGAGGACCTGCCTCATAAAGTTCCTCTAATTGATTATAACGCACATGCAATTAATTTTCACAAAAATAAGTTTTTAATAAACGAGAAACTATTGCGTTGCAGCAGTACAACCAGAATTAAGAGCACCGAAAAGCAAAAGTAGTGAATTACAAAAAGAAGACTGTGAGTGTTGGAAAATCACAAGTTGGTTTTGAGCACAAGTACTTATTAGTTTCAATTTTTTTTTTTTTTTTTTTTTTTTTTTTTTTTTTGGTCATTTTTATTGCAAAATACTACGAAATATGATATACCGGTACAAAGTAAAATTACTTTTTGTGCCAATTTATTATTTATATTATTTTTAATAATTAAGTATTATTATGATTTTTTATTAATTAAATGAATTTTAATTTTTTAATAAAGTAATATAAATAATATTTTTTTAATTATGTTGAGTAATATTTTTTTTTTTTTTTTTCTTTTCAACTGTAAAAATCATAAAATCAAAGAGCTTTTACCTTCTTCGTCACTCTCCATCTTAAGTCTAGGAGGCTAGCGTAACTGCAAAAGACATTTTGATTGGGCCGACAAAATGGAGAAGATAACCAACTAAATGGCTATCTTTACCGATTGGGCCACTTTACCTCATTCTATTCGAGTCTCCTAGATATGTTCGTTTCACGATTAAAATACGTTAATTTTAGTGATTTAAATTTTTAATTTTAAATTTTTATAGTAAATTTTTTTAAAAAAATATCACATTTAATTTTTTTATTATAATAAAAAAATTTAAAAAATATTACATTTTATTTAAATTAAAAATTTAAATTCACAAAATAAATAAAATTTAAATTATAAATTGAGACTTAAATTGTGTATATAGAAAATATTATAATAAAAAAATTAAATTTAAATTTTTATAAAAAAATATTATAATAATAAAATTTAAATTGTGATTTGAGTTATAAAATGAAAAAAAGCGTAATTATTTTAATATCCGTTGAGAAGAACAGTTAGAATATCTCTTAAATATCTAGTATTACAGAAAAAGAGGTCTATAAATGTAGGCCCCACAGACAATAAGAGGATCACTTTCAACCTCCCCTAAGGTTTCGAGACTCCCTTGTCGGGGGTCGAAGTTGGAGTGACATGACCCTCGAAGAAGGCAGGGTGTCATTGGTGAGGATCATTTTGGGTCTTTGACCTCCATTTTAAAAGGGTCAAATACTTTTTTTTTTTAATCATTTCTCAGTATTAGAGGGTCGATATTTTTATCTTTTTAAATTTTATTTATTTTATCGATTAAAGTTTTAAATTTTTACTGTTAAAATCTCTCAAAAAATATCACAATTAATTTTTCTATTATAATTAAAAATTTTTTAAAAAATATTACATATCAACTCAAATTAAAAACTTAAATTCACGAAATGAACAATAGCTTAATAAAAAAGTTTTTTACCCCAGTAACATGACTATTTTTTTCACGTCTTATGAATTAAAACCCTTTGGATAAAATAGAGCCAAAAGGGTAAGCTGGTAAGATCTTCAACCATGATAAAGCTCTCAATCCTCCCTCCCTTGCCGTCAGCATTAGCTTGAAAAATCACAAGTGGTTTTGAGCACACTTAATTATTAATTTTCATAAAAAAAAGTTGGATGCTGAATATTTGCGGATACTATTATCATGGAGGATATCGGTTGGTAACTGTTAGTCAGCATCATAGTGAATACCGGTAGTTATTAATATGTACAGTGGCAATTACGTTAATGACATATTTGGCATCTTTAAATATAGTGATTGTGTGACAGTCTATGAATATATTTTGAGAAAATTTAAAGAAAATTACTGGACTTATTTTGAAAGTGCATAAGATCATAATTTTTACCACTTACTATTAATTAATGCTATTTTTAATATAATTATTTGATTGAAGAAGAATATTAATAAAAAAAAAGAAATTAAAGTTAAGACCTACGAGGAGCATTCATCAAGATTTTCATGGTAAAATCAAGTCATGAATTTGTGGCAATCTTGTCCACTGCATCCAGAGTGGGCCTCCGTAAGCCCATATTGATCATCACATTACCTTTGGACTTGGGCCTCATTATTGAGTTCAGACTTCAGAGTGAGTGTTGTGTGCATGGGAGAGGTCCAAAAGGGGTCCCACATATCGCCAAAGATGTAGCGAGCGGCAATTTGAAGAAGATCCATAATATTCCAGTTTCGTTAGCCATAAAATCATCATCAATGGCTTGTCCAACTCCAAGTCCCGTGCATTATTGTTGGTCTTCTGCAAACTCCTCAACTAATCATTCGAGAAGGAGATTAAGCTCCTCCACTTCTCTCAGGATTTCGGCCTCAAGCCTCGCCGACGCCACTGCTCTCCTTAAAGCAGCCCACCACACTGTGCGTTTCTTTCTTTTTTCTTTTTTCTTTTGGCTCAAATATCACTTATCCTTTTGAAAAATTTATCAGTGTTTTGAAAATAATAAATAAACCCATGAAATGATTTTTGTTTTTGTAGGTGGATACGTATATAAAAAGCGGCATGGTTGTTGGGTTGGGTTGTGGCCAAGCTTCTGCAATGGCCATTGAGTATTTGGGTCGCCAACTTCGCACAGGTGCTTTTAGAGACATTCTCGGAATACCCATGTGAGTGATTTTTTTTTTTTAGGCAACAGTATTTTTTTTCCCTCTTTTTTTTTTTTTTTTTGGAATTTTCCTAAATTTTAAAACCCTTCATTCCTTCAATCTGCAGCATTCTGTTTGAGCTTCATTTATGTTGTATATGTGCTTGTGAATTGTTCATTTAGAGTGTTTATTTTAAGGTGCGTTTAGAACTCATTTTAAAATAATTTTATTTATTATATAAAAAATAAAAATATTTTTAATCTCAATCAAAAATTATTTTTAAAAATACATTTTATAATTTTATTAAAAGATTATTTTTAATATATGAAAAATTTATTAATGTCTTTCTCTACTTAAGAGAGTAAAAAACATAAACTTAAAAATAAAAAATGACTAAAAGTCATTTTTCTATGCTTGTGTTTATTTTAGGATGTGTTTAGAACTCATTCTAAAATGAATTTATTTTTTGTATGAAAATAAAAATGAAAACGTTTTCAATCTCAGATAAAAATCATTTTTGAAAAGGCATTTCGTAGTTTTATTAAGAGATTATTTTTAGTATAAAAAAATTCATTAATGTCTTTCTCTACTTAAGAGAGGAAAAAACGAAAATAAAAATAAAAAATGACTAAGAGTCATTTCTTATTTATCTTTTATTTTACATTAAATTAAAAAATCATTTTTATTTTTTTTTTTTTGTCTTTAATTGTGTCAAACGTCATTTCCCATTTTCATTTTTTCTTTCTCAAAAAACATAAAAAACAAAAACAAAAACAAAAACAGCTCCAAGCACAACCATAGTTCCATGGAAGTTTCTTCAATAAAAAAAAAAAAAAAAAAAAAAAAAAAGAAGTTGGATAAGGCCTTGTTTGTTAGCATTTTTTTTTTTTTTTTTTTTGGCAAAGAATGATTAAGAAATACCTTAGGAAGCTTGATTTCACCTTTAGTTTATTGGGGGAAAAAAAAAACTTACCAAACAAGCCCCTAGTAATTGTTCTATGCATTTGGAATAAGAGAATGCTGCAGCGCGATTAGCCTATTGCAGTCTGCTGTGTTGAATGCTCTTGTTTTGTGAAAAGGAGAAAAATTCAATGTGGCTTTTTTTTTTTTTTCGCAGGTCTGTGGCGAGTGCTAGTGAGGCAGCCAAGGCAGGAATACCATTAGACTACTACCAAGATAATTCTCAAGTGTGCACAAATTTGAAATGCTTTAGCAGATTTCCTTTGTTACTAGGGATTTTGCCAATTATATGCTTTAGGAGGCTTGCTTGTTTAATTTAAAAAACTAAGCCATTTGATTCCTTATGAGTGCATTCCTTTGGGATAAGAGCTGCTCTAAGGAGTCATTAGGAAACGAAATGTTACTCGACCAAAGTGCACTGCACCATTCTGAACATGTGATCCGTTTCTTTAAGCTTTAAATTTTAGTAGAGTATCACTTGAACTTGCTCCTTTGTAGATTGATTTTGCATTTGATGATGCTGATGTTATAGAAGAAGGAACACTTGCTGCCATAATTGGGCGTCAAAGTTCACAGAGTGATGAGTCCCTTATCCAAGAGAAGGTTTGTAACAATTCCTTCTCTTAAGGCTTTTAAAACTCAAGCAACAATATAGAAGCAGAGTTGAGGAGCTATGTATTCTATAATAAAGACTTGTATGCTTAATTATGTAGACATTTATGTGACATGAATTAACTTATGTGGCTATAGCTATAAATTTATTTGTGGACAAGGAAATAGATTTGTCACGTTTGTTTGAGGAAGTAAAATTTCCAGCATCGTTGTGGGCTTCAATGGAGAAATTCTTAAAGGATTTTCCTTTTTCGTTGATTATATAAACTGGAAGGATGTCATCGATAATTAATGGCTTTTTGCTAGTTTTGATTTTGTTTTTCTTTCTGCTTTTCTCCTGTTTTGTTTTTTCTTCATTAGAGGAATCCTTATCCTCTTTTCTTTGTAATTGATGATTATTTAAACGAAAGGAAGTATTTCTTATATAAAAAAAGGTATTCTGCTGATGTATAACGAGTTATTCGGTGTATCTGAATTACTCTTGTTAATGTGAATTGTTGAAGACTATTTTCCCGTCTCCACTTGCAGTCTATTCTAAATTCCGCTGATAAACTGGTGTTCATGGTCTCAAAGAAGCAGTATAGAGGTGGTCTTGAAGGTTCCATTCCAGTTTTAGTTCAATCTGTAAGCAGATGAACTTTCATTTTCTTTGAAAGTGTCTGAACCATAAACCTCCTGAATGAGAGAAACATGACCTAAATTGAAACTTATATTTCAGCTCAACTGGTTGGAAACTGCTGAGGAGATTGATGACTTATTTTTAGGCGACGCAGAGGTTTGCTATCTTTATATAATAATTCTTTTTTACTTTTTTAAAAAAAAAAAAGTTTCTTTCAATTTCTTTAGATTATTTTTCTTTGTTGCGTGTGTTAAATTCTTGATAAACAGAGCCATTATCATATATTTTCCTTCTTGCTTAGCTGGGAAACCATCTATATTCACATGCATGAATTATTTTTATATTTCAGAAAATGTACCAGCTACATAATTGTATTTTGCTCTGATTCTACAGTTTGCAACACGGCTTATGATTTATGAACAATTGAACTTGTATTTTTCCCCTCTCCGAGTTTGCAATAAGGATGACTTCGAGAAAAAAATTTATCTATTGTAAAAAACATGTTTCTTCGTACAGAAAAAATAAAATGATGCCAGGAAAGCACTAGTCAAAGGAATCATTTGCTTTTTCATCTTTAATTATGAGCTGAGAACATGAGGTATAGGCGATTGTTGTACGCTTAAATGCAATATTGCTTCATAATTCATAATGTTGTTCATGTTACAACAACATGAATGAATTAAGAGCTATGTCTCTTTTTGCCCCTTCTAAGTTCAGGTATGGAGGAGACCAGCTATAGGACATGCAGGACCAATGGGGGGTGATTTCCCACTAATCACTAGAGAAGGCCATAATGTTCTTGATGTCATCTTCACGTCTCCAATAGTAAGCCTTGGTAAGTTTTCTGCGGAGTTTATTCTGGTTTTAGTAGATGTTAACGTTTGAGGATAACTTTGGCCTTTCATTTATACATTAATTTTCAGTTGAAGTAGCAAAGAGCCTCGATAAAATTGATGGGGTTGTCGACCATGGTGTCATTTCCAAGTTCCCGTAAGTTTATCAGTCCCTTGTACATTCTTTTCTGTTTGGTCTGCATGTATGTGTGTGCGTTTGATAGAAAACAAGGTCATAGGGAGCTATGTTCTCTTTTTGTCCATGAAGAAGAGTAATCCTCAAGTTAGGTAGGGCCTTGCTGATGTATGCAATAATAGATCATTTGGGGCTTCATAATCTCATTGTGGCATTGTTTCTAAAGATCGAAAGAATGCTAGGGGAAGGTTTTAAATCATATGAAAAAGACTTGTAAAATAAAGACGAACTTCTGTGCTGACAAGAGAATAATGTATTGCTTTAAATTTTGCTGCTTATGAAGATTGAAAGATATCTAAGGGAATGTCATAAATCATATGGTAAAAATTGTCAGATCAATATAGTCTTTTGCACTGGCGTTAAATGTGTATTGCATCAAATTATGCCAATGCCACTAATGTACCAGCTCCATAATTAGAACTTGCAAGGTTCAATTGATTCCCAAGGCCAAAACAAAGATATTATGCCAGCTGAAAATCTTAAAATATGGAAACTTTTTGGTTTATTTTCATTATGAAATGAAGAGGAACTATGAGGACAAGACAATGAAGAGAAATTCGTATTACATTTTATGTTTGGCCATGTGGATAGAGTGAACGGGAAGAAAGTGAGAAGCAAATACAATTTTCTTAACTTTTGTTTCTTTCTCCCAAAACTAACCTCTTTAAGGAGAAAATATTGCAAGGTCGAAGGATATTCTATTTATATAATATAATCAAACAGTAGAAACTATAAGAATTTGATTTTTTATTCCTTTCTAAGGGTAACTGTTAAACTTCATAGGTATACCATAGAATATTACAAAATAGTGTCTGGAATCAAATTTGAAATATGTGATATAGGTGACGAATCAACAATGTGATCAGCCTCCTGTCATTTTTCGGTACACAAGGAAGAAGTTCAGGAGAGGCAGACCCTAGCATTAGGATGTGGTTTTGTGACTGGTATTCGGGTACGAGTCCGTGCGACTGATGTTCTAGTGTTGTATGTTCAGAGAGTGGCTTTAAGTGAATCTGTCATGTAGATATTGGAATGGCAGGTGATGTTAGATGCCGGTTATGTTGTTAATTGTAAATTGTAGTATAAATAGTCTATGCATAGTTTGTTTTAGAGTCTGAGCTGAGTTTCTGGTGTACTATTCTTGGCAATCCAAGAAAAGTGAGACAAGGTGAAACTCTCGAACTCTCCATCGTTGTTAGGTCAAGTGAAGTTTTCAATCAATTGTACAAATTAATTTTTCTCAATGAAGACTCAGATTTTGTTCACTTCATTTGTTACAAGTTTGAGTCTTATCACTATGCTATAAGTAAGCTTACTTACTGGCTGAAGTTTGATATCTGGGACTGGGAGATGGATGATATATTGACTACCTGGTTAATGAAGTAGATATATGGCATGTAAATCCATTGTCCTGTCAGGCTCTTTACGGCAGCAAAACGGATTGATTTCCTCTCTCTATGTCTTTCCCTTCTTAAGTTGAAGGCTGCACATTTATTTTCACAAACTTGGATTTCTGTTTGCACATTAGCTATTCTTTCGATTTTACTATTAATTCTTAATTTTCTTTGTGAATTCCAAAATTCTTATAGGCATGATATGCATGTAATTCCTATCATCTTTATCATTTTGTGAACTGCAGATGCACAGCAGTAATTGCTTCAGAAAGTGGCCTGTCAATTGTTGATAATCTGTCAAAGAATTCAGTGGAGGGACTCTGATTGCTACTACCAGCATAACAAACTCATGTGGTTCTTGGTATTATTTCCCAACAATATCCCAGTTGTAAAGATTTTTCAGATTCTTTCAAAAACAAAGAAAAAAAAAACCAAAATTTTCTCTGTACTTTAGCTTGTGCTCAAGTTGATAATTCGACGCGTAAGTTTTTACGTTGTAATTTAATTTAATTTCATGTCATATGTATATGCACATGCCGAAACTTACCTGTTGAAATTCCATCAAACACTGTTTTACTCCAAAAGAAATAGTTATTTTCAGTTATTCATAATAGACATAACTTGTTAGAATTTTGTCTGCTAATGGAAAGAAGAGTTCACTGTAAAAACTCATTGTGCTAGAAAAGAAAGCTGAATTCATTTTAGTGTAGTTAGTTGTAGTTATCCTTGAAACTTGCAATGATCGAAATCTTTGAATTTCCAATAAAAATACTAATTTCTTATGTAGACAGAGTATAAGTTTTACCTGTAGCGAAAATTTCAGTTGGCGAAATGAACGGGTCATAATTATTATAGTGCAGTGCTGCTGATTGTATTCTAGTGTTATAACGCTTCTGCATGCCTAAATCTATCCGACAGAGCTCAAAGACCATTTTACCAGGCAGGTACTAATCTCTAGCCACAGACCATGTCATGGAAAAACTAATATATAGCCCATGCATCTGTCCATCCTAAATAATCATTCGACAGGTGATTATATAACCTTTTTTTCGTATATAAAATAAAAGGATGCTTTTAGAAGAAAAGTATCTTTTTTAAGAACATTTAGACGGTTTTCTTTTTTAAATTAGAAACCTAAATCAATACTTAAACTATCTGGATTACAGGTTCGAAATGTGATGATGCTTTGAATTTTTTTGTTTATGGTGATAATATGTCAAACCGATTCTTTCCCTGCTATTTACATCTTCTAGAACTTTATAAAGTCTGGAAAGTGTGGTTTGAGAATTAACAGACAATGGCATTGAGAAAATAAATGTTATATCTAGATGGAAAGTAATTCTAACGAGAGCCATTTCAAAATGATAAAACTATATAATATTTATACATTACAACTTAACTACTTGACGCGTTTGTCACCTCATACGAATATGATACATTAACATTCTAAAAAAAAAATATATATATATATATATATATATATTACTCAGTGATCGTGATTTGTACCCATATATTCTGTTTTTCTTGTCAATTATGGAGTTGATCCAACGATACTTTGAATATTTCGGTTTAGAATTGGGTTATGGGTTTCAATTGGGTCAACATATAACATATTTTATACCTTCCGACTCAATTCTAAATAAAGCTCGTACTACAGTCCATACATGTTGCTAGGTTAGTTTAACTTTGACCAGATTTAGTTACTTTTCTGGTACAATAGTTTTGATGTATTATTATAAAAAAAAAAATGGTTGATAATATAATATGTCAACTTTATGGACTAGATCTTTTTTGCGTAATTGCTTATTATATTGTTCGGTTAAATAGCATTCATTTTACGTTATTCGAGATATATTCTACATTATCAAATCGGTAGATATTTTACGTCTGTTTAATTCACTGATTTAAATTTTTAATTCGAGTTGAGATGTGATTTTATGTGAGTTTTTTACTGTAATAAAAAAGTTAGATGTGATTATTTTTTAGAACTTATTACTGTAGTAAAATTTAAATTCTAAACTCGAATCGGTGAAAATTCTAAACTTAAATTTAGTAGGGAATGGGAATTGAGATTTTAAATCAACTCTATATTTATTTATCCATTTATATCCTAGAATGGGAGTGAAAATGTGTGGATCTCACACCAATTTGGGGTTGAAGAATGGGATTGGCACTCCTCTCCTCCCCCCTCACCGGATTGCCACTCTCATTCCTAATATTAAATGCAAAGTTATAAATTTACCCTTAATTTTTCTCTTTTATTTAACTCTCTAAGGTTTATTTCTCTCTTTTCTCTCATTCAACTATTTCGATCTCCTCCATTTACGGATCTCCTCTTCTCTTTTCTCAGATCTTTTCTCCGGTGCCAGTTCTTCAATTTGCAAGTAGGATATAAATCATCTTTTATTTTTGTTTTTGGTTTTTTTTTTTTTTTTTTTTTTTTTTTTGAGTTGAACACGTTGATCATTACTTTAGTTAGCTTTGCTGTTCCTGTGCATATGATAATGCCTATCAAACAAATTACAATTATTCCTCCTTTTTCTTTTGCTTTTCAAGAATAATGAAGACAAATAAGAGGACCTTGCTGTCAAGGTTTTGGACGTACATAAATCATCTTTTTTTCTTATGTCAGCATCCTGAAATTTAAAGCAACAACATATATTGTAGACGACATAAAAAACCCAAAATTGGGGAAACAATATCCATCTTCACGAACTAGCAAAAATCTTCAATAAACAACAAAATATTTAAAGTGTTTTTTTAAAGAATTTTTAAGAATCTACAGTTAAAATCAGATGCAATTTAAAGATAATTTTAGCTTTTAGATTGATGGCTTAGATAATGATATATAATGCTACTAATATTTTAGCAACAAAGCATGATTTGCTACGTGTATTACATCCTCAAAATTCTTAGTCGTGGGGTTTAAAAGTGTTAAATTAGCCAATTATTAGTTTACTTAGATTATTCCGGATATATTTTTCGATTTATAACTTGGAACTTCTTTTTGAAAGTTTATGACTTAAAAGTTAGTTATTTTGTTCTTATTTTATTTCATAATCATATTCTTTTCTTGAAATTGAGTTAAAATTTATTGAGAAAAATAACTTAGATGAATAATTGGGTGTGATTAAAAAAATCTAATTACTAGTTAGTTATTCTAATATTAAGATAGTTAGCATAATATACATTTTTTTTTTTAAAGTTCAACACACAAAAATCTACTAAAAGGGTAGGTAAGTAAATTTATAACAGTTTATTCCGATTCCGAGTGTAAGTAAACGCATGAATAGGATTGTGATTGATTCCGATTCCAATTCCTGAAACCTAAGTAAACAGCTTATTTTGACTCCGATTTCTGATTCCGATTCATGTCCACTCCAAATTTTGTTCACTCCGATTGATGTCCACTCTGATTACGAATAAGTAAACATATCCTAAAAGTAATCATATATTTCTCTAAGAAAGGGGGGGGGGTTGATAACTTTAATCCTTGGAGATCAAAGTGAGTAGTACTGTAGACTTTATAAATTGTAATAGAAGATGTTTAGAAACAATTCATGAAAGAATCGATAACTTTGTTGTTGTTGTTTTGTCGTGGCAAGGACTTTCTTGCTGCTGAGTGATAGAACGTGTCAAGTTAACCACATTTTGGTGACAATTAGTCCCACTCTAGTGTTGAGAATATGTCCTTTTACAGCTAGATATCAGACTTTATAAATAAATAAATATTAATATATAGCATTTTTTTCGGCCGGGTCAGGTCCTCAAGGTGTGAAAATATAAAGCCGTTGGCTGAGCCGAGAACGTTAGGTATGTGTGTTTTCAAGCTAAAAAGAACATAAATATGAGGATTCAAATCAGAGTGATTTTAATTATAATTCTAGAATCAAAACCATAATTTATGGTTTTAAATTCAAATCATGATTTAGAATCAGGGGGTTAAATCATCTTAAATCAAGAGATGAGTGGTTTTAGAATCATGAGTGATTCTGGTTTAAAATATCATATTAGATTTTGAATTATAATTCAGAATCGTCCAAACTAAATATTGATTCTGAATCATGATTCAGAATCATAATTAAGAATCACTATAAACAAACATTAATTCTGAATCAAGATTCAGAATCATAATTCTGAATTTATCTATCAAACGTCCATTTAATATATAAGGTACTCCATTTTATTTATTTATTCATGAAAACATACTCAAAATTTCTTTTTCATTATTTTTTGAGGTAAAAAAGGTATTAATTATTCTAGTCTAGTCTTAGAACTAAAAACACCGACAAACAAACAAACAATCTATAAAAGGGAGGCCCTACGCTTTATCCCCAAAATTCGTTCTCATATCTGCCTGTGTCTCAGTGGATTCATGATAAGTTCTTCCCACCAAAATAAAAAAATAAAAAAATAGTTAATGATACAATGAACCAATAAATTATGACTTATTTATTCCATTAAGTCAAAGTAACCAAAATAACTAAGAATACAAAATTGAAATAATAATATTAGTGAATTATTAGAACTACTTGGATTCTCTTTTTTTTTTTAGTTCCTATCCGAGTGCAAAGGCAAAAGCACTCTCCTTGAGACATTGGTTGCAGGCAACTCGGAAATGGCGAGTAAGGTAGCCGGGGGCAGCGAGTCATGCGCTGCGGTGGGAGGAGTTGGAACAAGGGCGATCTTCCGGCCATGCCATTCAAAAGGATACTTATTCTCTTTGCACTTGTAGGTGGCATTTACATCGAATTGCCATGGCCGCCCGAGAAGTGACAAGCGTCCATATCGACAACGTCGCAAGTGACTTCATCTTGATATATACACTTTGCCGATGGAGAATGGAACTCGATCGGCAAACTTCCTGAACTTTGGTAGCGACTCCTTTCTTGATCCAACCAATTTTGTAAGGACAAGGGTGCTTTTTCGGTTTGGAGGTTGAGAGCCTTGACTAGAGATTTGGAGACCACATTCTCTGAACTGCGTTGCGCACCTTGGAATCGATAGTGCAACGAGTGCGGAAAATGGCAATGCGTTGAGGCAACTGTGCTTGTTTCGGCGCATAAAGGAGTTTTGGAGGATGCACACTACGGCTTCGCCATCATCCCCTTGGACTTCCTCGGCATTATCAAAATTATCGCCACACTCTCCAAACTCCTCCGTCATATCATCATGATCACCCATGAAACCAAGTTGCCTCCGTTGAGGACAGTCATTAGAGCGGTGTCCCGGTTGTTGGCAGCGCCAGCGATAACATTTGGCCGGGAAGGGCTTCGCATAATGCTTAGCTTGAGGAAGAGGGGTTGTCTTGCCCTTGTCCTGATTTGGTGTAACAAGACCGGCCGGGGTCGGTGAGGGTATTGAGTGCCGGAGTAGACTTGTCGCGTTCAAGGGGTGGCGGTTGAGGAGTTCGCCGAAACGGAGCCGGGCGGTTGGAAGAAGGGGAGAGGAGTTCCTCCGCTCGCTAAGTCAAATTAATAGCCTCAAAGAAGAACAAAGTTAGCGTAATTATTTGTTTTGGTCGATCTATAGTTATGTCTTTGTTCCACTGACCTCATCGAGCGAGACTTTAGCGTTAAACACGATAAAAAATGTTGTGTTCAAATACGTAATTTCCAATGGTTATTCCTGTTTAGTTCGCTAATTCGAGTTTTTAATTCGAGTTAAGATATGATGTTATGTGAGAGCTTTTTACTGTAGTAAAAAAGTTAGATGTGATTGTTTCTGAGAGTTTTTTACTGTATTAAAACTCGAATTCTAAACTCGAATTGGCGAAATAAATGGAAAATATATAGCGTTAAAATGAATATATGCGCTTTGTCATGGTAGTTGAGAAATTGAGTAGGCCAAATTTACTTGTGAATATTGATTCAGAAGTTATTATAATGGAAGTGCTTGTTAGGACGTGATCACATTGAGAATGAGGACGAAATATTATATATTGATATACTGATGTAAAGTAGTGAGACACCCAAATGATCATGTTCTTTACTGCAAGAAATTATTAGAAATATGTACAAACTTTCATAGCAAGAGATTTTAAAGATCAGAAATATGCTCCCAGCTATTTTCCAGGACTAGTTAAGACTATATAGTTCTTAGTTTGTTCCAATTTTTGATGACTTAATAATTTGTTATAGTTTGATAGGACGGTAGTGTATGTAATAATTAATAGATCATATGTTAATTTTCAGAGTAGCACCTAGTATCAAAATAAAAAAAATAAAAAAAATACATGGTTTGCTAAGATTTTTTGTAGGACTATTATTTATGTCATTCTAAATAATTAGGTATTATTTTGACATATTTTTTGTTTATTAATTAAATGACAATTGTTTAATCTTGTGGATTGACATAATATTTGTATTACCCTTTTAAGTGGTATTTGTGGGTTTTTTTTCCTCTAATTAATTACTTGTATATAAACTTTAATTTAAATGTGATAGTTATTGATTAATAATTACAATATTTTTTTGACCTTTGAACAGTTTTTTTTTTTTTTTTTTTTTTTTTTTTCCATTTCAGAGTCTTCAAAGCTCAAAGTTTATGGGAAAACATATGTAAGATTATTACTGGAGTAGAATTAGATCAACAACATGTTAAATATGCTAAATACAATGCAAAATAACATTTATTTTTACATTAAAATTAAAAAAGTGTTTATTTCACAACTCAAATTAAGAACTTAAATTATTTATGTAAAAAAAATAATTAAAATAAAAAATTAAATTTAATTTTTACGAGAGTAATTTAGGACTCTCACATACGTCAAATTGAGGAGTCAATGCATGGCAGATGAATGACACTCGCACTCCTCATTGCTCAGTCATAAGCAGAGTACTTGCATAGTAAGATAAAAAAAAAAAAAAGAAGGAAAACAAAATTCTCATTGTTATTATAAATATCTTGGAGCAAATTGATCACATGGTATGAAAATCATAATCGATGATAAGGGTAGGTTTAAAATTCATTTTAAAATAATTTTATTTTTTGTATAAAAATAAAAATAAAAATGTTTTTAATCTTAGATACAAAAATTATTTTTTAAAATATATTTAGTAGTTTTATTAATAAATTATTTTCAATATAAAAAAACTATTAATGTCTCTTTTTTTCTCTCTCTCTATTTGAGAGATGAGAAAACGAAAATAAAAAATAAAAAACAACTAAAAGTAATTTTTTATTTCTTTCTCATTCTATACTAAAACAAAAAATTATTTTTATTTTCGTTTTTTGTCTTTATTGTGCCAAACGCGTTTTGAAAACGTTTTCATTTTTTCTTTCTTCAAAAAACGCAAAAAACAAAAATAAAATTAATTCCAAACACAACCTAAGGATTCTAATTCTCACTAGCTAGCCAGTACGGTTAAAAAGTGGTATATCGGGGCCATATTTTAGGTAGTGTTTGATGAGTTGGATTCTCAATCGTGTAAAGAGACCTCCAAGAGTTAGGTTCGTGTGGTTCACGCGCAATTAAAATCAAAGAATGAATGAACACTTACATTAGCAGAATAAAATTACAAAAAAAAAAAAAAAAAAAGAAGCAAGACATCACATTTTATATAAAATATGTTTAACGGCATTACCAGTGTTATAAGCACCACAATTGATCAGAATGTCTGATTGGTCAGCTTCATGTCTCATGTCCTAGGATAATGACATGTTAATATTATGTATTTTTTTTTCTCGAAGAATAATGGCATGTTTTCAATCTTGCTGTTGGACATATTCAAAAAGAGAGAGAGAGAAAGATAGGGAGACGGCTAGCTTTTTGACAGCTCAATCATGATTCGTTTTCTGATTTAACAGCTTGTTGGTAGAGAGATTCGTTTTTAATTCAAATTATGATTCGTGATTTGTTACAGTATTTTTTCTTAAAAAAATACATATAAATTAAAAATAATTTTAATCACATGATTTTAATCCATGATTCAAACGGAAAAGGAAAAACAGAGCATCTTAGAATATATTCTAAAATTTGGCAGATTTTAATGTTAGATAACAACAAGGCTTAATTAGTGCACCTATAACTGATCACTCATACTAATATCCATTCTTTTAGAACTTTGCGTTTTAACTTTTTCCTCTCCAAAACCATAACATGCGTGTACACCTCCTCAGTCGCCCATGTAAGCCTAAATTAAGCCATTTGTTGGAATCTTTTACACATAGTCGTGACATACAAAACAAAAATCACGGATTATTTTATTCTTAATCCGTTCTAAACTCCAGTAAAAATCCACTATTAACGTTTCTCTCAACTATTCAAACCAGACGGCTAAAAGGGTTGACGATCAAAAATAAAATATTGAACTTTTTTCCATCCTATATATATATATATATATATATATATATATATATATATATATAGTGATAGCACTCCAACTCTTTTAAGGCCACAAAAAACACAAGAACAATACTACATTTGAGCAGTAACCAACTCTCAATCATGGATACTCTCAACCTCATTCTTTGTTCTGCCCCTGTTGTCTTAGCCTTTTACATTTTAATTTTCAAGTCAACAAAATCCTCGGAGAACTCGAAAACCCTCCCGCCGGGCAGCATGGGTTGGCCCATCATAGGAGAAACGATAGAGTTCCTGTTTGGCAAGCCGGAAAATTTTGTGTTCAAGAGGATGAACAAGTACTCCCCCGACGTCTTCAAGACCAACATCCTCGGTGAGAAAACCGCCGTAATATGCGGTCCCAACGGCCACAAGTTCCTCTTCTCCAACGAACAAAAGTACTTCACGGCCTTCCGTCCACGCTCCATGCAGAGACTGTTCCGATCTTATAACAAACAGCCCAAGGCAGCGCAACTCCAACATGCCAGTGATGAAGAAGCCAAAAAAGTCCTCCGTTCGCCGGGGTTTCTTAAGCCCGAAGCTTTGATCCGATACTTGTCGAAAATGGACGCAGTCACTCAGGAACAAATGAAGAACTACTGGGAAGGGAAAAATGAAGTGAAGGCTTATCCTCTGGCGAAGAGTCTTACTCTTACTCTAGCCTGCAGATTCTTCCTGGGCATCGGCGACCCTGAAAGGATTGCGAGGCTAGTTGACAACTTCGACAATGTCACTGTAGGGATGCATTCTCTTATTGTGAACTTTCCGGGGACGACATTTTACAGAGCGACGAAGGCTGCGAATACGCTAAGGAAGGAGTTGAAGGCGGTGATCGGAGAGAAGAAGAAGGCGATGGCGGCGGGGGAGGCGATGCAGGACATTCTGGCGCATATGATTGTGGCGAGTGATGCGTCGGGGAAGCACATGGCGGAGGCTGAGATCGCTGATAAGATTATGGGTTTACTCACTGCTGGTTATAGTACTGTGGCCACTGCCATGGCTTTCTTCATGAAATATGTGGGTGAGAGGCCTGATGTTTACCAAAAAGTCCTAGCAGGTACGTACACATAATAATATCATGTTATTATTTTTTGGAAGTTTTAATGGTTTTTTTTGAAAAAAAAAAAAAAAAAAATGAACAGAGCAAAAGGAGATAGCAGAATCAAAGAAGAGAGGAGACATGTTGGAATGGGAAGACATAAACAAGATGAAGTACAGTTGGAACGTGCTGTGTGAAGTTATGAGGTTAACTCCTCCACTTCAGGGCACTTTCAGAGAGGCTCTCACTGATTTCACCTATGCTGGATACACCATCCCAAAAGGCTGGAAGGTGTTTAATTAGTTTTATCAATTCATCACGTGTTTGACGCTGAAGCTATTAGGAAGTTGATTAATGATAGTTTTTACATTTTTATATTCTCTTTTATATATGGATTAGGACAATGAGTAATCATTAGATAAAGATCAATTGAAAAGTTAAACATAACCAGCCAAATGAATATTTAAACATAATCTTGAAACAAAATGAATATTATATTTAAACATAATCTCGTAGGGTAAAAATCAATTGAAAAGATAACAAGCTTGAAACATATTAAACAATAACCTGCTTTTATTTTCTTTCGAAGTGTGATTGAAGATTTCTTCCATTTTTATGGTTTTTTTTTTTTTTTTTTTTTAATATGATGATTGACACACTATTTGCAGGTGTATTGGACAGTAAGTACAACAAACCAGAACCCAGAATACTTTCCAGAGCCAGAAAAGTTCGATCCATCAAGACATGACAACGCAAACGCCTTCCCACCATTCACATTTGTGCCTTTTGGAGGAGGACCCCGCATGTGCCCTGGCAAAGAATATGCAAGACTTGCCATTCTCACTTTCGTCCACAATGTCGTAAAAAGATTCCAATGGGAACTGGTTTTTCCGAATGAAAAGATTGAAGGCGATATGATGCCCACTCCAGAGAAAGGCCTTCCAATTCGCCTCCGTTCTCATTCGTAGTTATTTTACGCTTTTGGAAAATCGTGAAACAAGTATCTTTCTGTTTTGTTATGCAAGAAGTAGATTTTAATGCTACAGCATCACGTGATTCACATCTGAATAATCTTTTTTTCCCCACTTTGTAGTGGAATGAGATATTTTTAGAACAAAGCTGCATTAGGACTGTATGATTGGTTCATGACGTATGCCTCCTTTTTAACGTTGATTTTTGAAATGCAAGAATCATGTGTCAATAATGACAAGGAATGACTCGATTCTACGCAGAAAAGGATGGGGACTCACATAAAGTTGATTGAAGTTCTTTAACATGTCACTATAAAGAGATTTTTACTGGACTTTTTTAAAAAAATTTTAGATTATTCACTATCAAAAGTTTGATTACTGATTTTACCCTTAAAAGCTACTGCTGGCTGACTTAAAAAAAAAAAAAAAAAACTCTATTTCTAAGACAGATTCTTAGGTAAAAAAAAGCCTCATATCCATTGATTTTCTTTCCATACTTTTCAGTTCCGGTTTCTTTCCTCCTTTGTTGTTGTTTTTTTTTTTTTTTTTTTTTTTATAATAAGGAAAATCATTCACGGAAGCTAAATTATATTTGGATCATGAAGAATTAAAAATTCATGCACTGCCTCCAAATTGGAATCCCTAGAAACGCCAAGATCTCTCGTGAAATAGCTATCCTTCCACGTGTCGATCCTCTCAACGGCGAGGCGACGCTCGTGATTATACCCTTTATAGTTCGTGTGTCAGCGATGCATGTTCGTGATATTCAGCTTAAAACGTTTTCGTGAAATATAGAATTTCTCTTTGGATGTGTTTGAAGATTAGTAGTTTGATTGCTTTTTAACATTCGGTATTTAATTATAGCAGCAGCCGTAATACGAGTAACGACTGAATCCCAAAATTTTAAGTTGACTAGCCTCGAAATTCAAAATAATACAGTTCTTAGGAGCAACAACTCTTACATATGACTAAACAACAATTTTAAATTGAATTAGGGTCCAAAAGAATAAAATAATCTGGATGTTTGTTTCACGCGTTTGAATCTATAATTCTAATTCTGCTACATAACTTTTCTCTCACAAAAATTTGAATCAAAAAATTTCTACTGACAGTTCTCACAAAATTTGAATTCATAATCAAAGGCCCCGTTTATTTTACCGATTTGTGTTTTACTACAGTAAAAAGCTTTAAAAAACAGTCTCATCTAACTTTTTTGCTACAATAAAAAGCTCTAATATAAAATCACATCTCAACTCGAATTAAAAACTCGAATCAGAAATCTAAACGGGCCCAAAGTCACTGACTTAGACGCATGAACCAAACGGGCCATAGTCTTCGGACCAATAAGTCAATCTCTACTCCTATACACATGTAGGAAATACTAAAAACTCATCCACAGCAATAACTTCAACTTTGACAAGCACTTGATTATTAATGGGGACTCTACCTAGTCCCATCCTTGGTCCCTGTGCTTTTTTTAGCCTTGGTTTTCCAGTTTTGCATTCAAAGACGGATCTGATGAAGTCAAAAACCTACCACTGGGTAGCATGGGATGGTCCATATCATTGGTAAAAGCGAGTTCCTGTTTGGAAAGCCGAAAAATTGCTTGTTTAATAGGATTGATGAAGTATGCCTCAGGTTGTAGATAAAATTGCTGTCATGTGTAGTTCTAATGGCCACAAATTCAGTATCCAGTGTAGAGGCTGTTCCATTCGTCCGAAAAAAGTCACAGCTAGGGCTGGCAATACGGGTTACGACACGACGACACGACACGAACACGACTCGATTTTTTACGGGTTAGTGTCAAAAATATCAACCTCAGGTCAATTTAGTGTCAACTCGAAATTGACCCGTCTGAAAAAGGGTCGGGTTAGTGTTAACCCGTATGACACTAAATTAACCCGTTTAGTTAATTTATTAATTTTATACTATTTTTTTAATTGTGGACCTTTTAGTAATTTAGTCTCATAAGAGAAAAAACTCTAATCCTCCCTCACACCCACACACGCACACACACACTTTTCATATATTCCCTAATCTTATTCACTTTGAAATATTGCATATATGTACTTATATTGTCTAAGCATTTTTTTTAATCTTATGTAGGAATTTGATGATCTTGTTGATGATGACTTCTCTGATGTTCCCCAAAAATCTCAATTAGAGCTTTACTTGGATGAGCCTAGGGTAAATAGGAATGCACCTTTAGATATTCTTGCATTTTGGAAGTCAAATCAATTCCGCTATCCTATTCTTGTCATGATGGCTCGTGACATCTTAAGCATCCCGGTATCAATAGTTGCATCAGAGGCAGCATTTAGTAATGGTGGTCGTGTGTTGGATCAATTTTGAAGCTCACTTAAGAGTGAAACTGTTGAAGCACTTCTCTGTACTAAAGACTGGTTATTTGGAAATGAAGGTAAAGTATTTTACACTTATTTTTTGAATCAGTTTAGTTAATTTTATTATAGCTATTTCTAAAATTATTTTTTTAAATCTTGTTGGATGTTAACTTAGGTGATCATGATAAGGCATTACTTGAGGATTTGAATGAGATGACAAAGGATGTAGTTTCTCTTAGCTTGAATGATAATGCTCAAGCTTCAAACTCGGTTGCTCTTAACTCTTGAACACTTGGAAGATAATTTTAGCTTTATTCTTTAGTTGGAGTTGGTTATCCGATTGAACTTTGTTATTTTATTGGACTTTGGTATGTAGTTAGACGTTATTTTGAAGACATATCTGATTCATATTGTTTTTAATGTAATTTTAGTGTTTTTAATGTAATTTTAGTGCTTCAAATTATTTTAAAAAGTGACATATCAATTACGGGTTCGGGTCGATTTCGGGTCAGGAATGCGGGTGAATTTCGAGTCTTAATTCACGGGTTATGACGGGTCGTGTTAGTGTCAATCCGTGTCTGGACGGGTCGTGTTAGTGTTAGTGTTTTCTCAACCCGTCGTGTCACGGGTCGTGTTAGTGTCAGGAGTTTTTCAAAAAAAAATTTCTTCAACCCGACACTAACACGACCCGTCGACACGATTTGCCAGCCTTAGTCACAGCCACAGTGTGGCTTGGACGTATAGAAGAGAGTACAGGTAAACAACTACTTTTTTAAAACCTGAAGCTCCGGTGTGCTAGTTGGGGACAACGGATGCCATCACTCGAGCGGATGGACAAGTGCCGGAAGAGGTTCAAATTCCACTCTTAATCACAGCTATCCTAAAATGTGAAGCGTTGATTTTGAGCACCCAACACTTTCCCCTTCTCCGTCTAGCAATTTATTCTTACAAGTCAACTTTTGATCTCTGAAACACAAGAATCATCAATCAAAACCTTTCGTCAAAATAAGTTTAAACTGCAGTTGACCTGTTGCAAGGCCAGGCCTGTATTGCACCATCTCAACTCTGTTCTCCTACTGGCGCGGTTAAGTCAGCCAGCAAACAAAAAAAGCACCAAAGAGAAGAGAACCATGACCATGATTATCATTATGGAATGTACACAGCAGGTTATTATTAGGTTGAAATTCTAGTTAAAGAATATAGTCTGGAATGTCATTTTAAACGAGAAAACAACGGATCATAAATTGAAAAGATTGAATAGGAAAGTTGGTTCATTTCAAGGTTTCTTTTTGGACTGAGGTTGAAAGCCTATGTTAATCTGGTGGAACAATACTACGGAAACAAGGTAACAGTTCTCTAATGTTTGTTGCAATAGGCCCTTTTATGTCCTCACTCGTAAGATGATTTCAATGAAGGTCAGAGAGAGCACGTGTCCCCTTATAGGCGTATGTGAATCAGTATACTTGTATTGCAAATTTTAGCAAGATCCTAAGCAAAGTTTATTTTCTGTCTGCATATAGTTCCACAGTAAGTATCAGCGAATTTAGTCTCATTGGTTTTCCACAGAAGTGCAAGCACACAAGGGAGTAGAGGGTTACGAATGTAGACTAGTGAAAGGGTGGATTCTATTGGCCATAATCATGAGAATCAGACGATCTGATTCTGTAGTTCCTTCCTTATCACTCTGAATCTGATATTTACAACCAAATATGAAGTCAACTGTATCATCAGTCCAAATAAACCACGTATGTTTGGAAATGCATTTTTTTATAAAATTCCATAGGCTATAGAACGGGATTTTACTGAATTTCATTACTATGAATTTTGATTACACAGCTTATTTTTTACTATTGTTCTAAGACAGATTTAGAGATTAATCTATGATTCAACACCGATCTTAGCAGTCGATATCCTAAAACTTAAAAGTTATCTTTGGATAGGTTTAGATTTCAACCCTAACAAGACGCTCAGATTTGATGTAAAGTACTGCCATTCAACAGGTACAGATGGGCAGTATGCACAAAACTTTTCTAGACCATGTGGTTACATGGTCTTCTCAGCAAAATATATATCCTTCAAACACCAATTAACACCATAGGCAAAAAATCTTCATCTATTCATACAGAAACAATTGAACAACCTAAAGTGCAACCAAATCTGCATTTTTTTCCTGCCCACGACAAAAATCTGCCTGATTGATTAATATTTCCAACAATAATAGTATGGCCAAAAAGTTAGGTTTCAATCAGTCAAATAAAAAAAGTTCATCACAAATTAGAAGTAACCAATCATTGAACCTGAAAAGACCCGATCTTAATGAACAAAAGATAAATCTTTCGAAGAAAGATTACAAAATTTATCACGCAGATTTGAAGCATATATCCATAGGACAATAACCAGAAATTCTGATAATGAGCCATTTCCAATTAATGGCATTGTTTTACTATTCCATTAAAATGAATTGTGGAAAAATCAATGTTCAAATATTATTACAACACCAAAATTGGAGCTTTACGTTTCTCCTTTTATGAAACCAATTCACTAGCTATGAGTATTTCCTAACCTAATCATAAATGAAATCAAATCAGCAGTCTTTCCAATTAAGCATTTCTCGTTTCATGTATACATGTCCAATAACTGTATCAGTAATCCCCTAAAAAAAACACATAAAGATCCAAACTTTGAATCTTACCAATCAATCTACGACGGCTTAAACTCTGCCGCACCGGCCTCGCCCGCCTTGATCTTCTTCTTGTTCTTCTCAATCGCCGACGCGACCTCCGTTGGCATGTACTTCTCGTCGTGCTTCGCCAAAACCTCAGTCGCCACGAAGAAACAATCTTTGCTCCTCGCCTTCTCGGAAACATTCTTCGGCGGCACTTCGCTCCGAATCTCATCCGTGATCGGCTTCACGAACCCTTCCACCACCGCCGAGTGGCCTTCCCTGAACAAGTCCGGCAACGCACCATCATACCTGACCAGAATATCCGTGATGAGGTCGGTGACGACGAACTCGATCTCCGGCGAGGACGCCGGGTGGACGACGCTCCCCTCGAGGACCAAGCCGCCGAGCCTGAACTTGTTCTTGCTAGGGTTTGAGAAGTACTTCTCTAGGGCTTCGGTCGGGGTTACGTAGAAGACCATTTGGTCTTGGAAGGCGTTGAGGATAACAACAATGAATCCGGCGACACAGCTGAAGGCGAGGGCGTAGGTCCAGAGGCGGCGCGTCTGCATCTGCCGGGCTCGCGCCCCGATGTCGACGGTCTTTGCTCGCTTGGGGATTCTCCGGGCGGTGGAGAGGAATCGGAGAGGGGAGGTGAAATCTTTGGGGATCGGATGGTGGGCGGATAGCCGGGAGAGGATCGACGGTGGAGATTGGATGATGTAGTGGCGGCGGAAGATAGTGGTGGTTGTGGTGATGGGAGTGGTGCGGAGGAGATGAGATCTGAGACGGAGGGCCAGGCGAGCAGCCATGGATGGACTTTTTCCCTTGGTCCTTGTTTCCGAGAGAGAGAGAGGTTAGGGGTTTGCAGGGGTTCTTTCTGGAGTCGGAATAATTGAAAATTTTGCAGTTTATGACGCTTAAAAAGAAAAATTGCTTAAATGGTCCCTGAACTTTTAATGAAGTTGCAATCTCGTAGCCATTGTCTTTCTTCTTTAAGAAATACTCCTTGCACTTGGAGCTATAGGTTTGGATTGGGCTGATATGCCCGAAGAAAAAGAGCGGCCCACTCAAGTTAAGAGAGGGTCGGCCCAGTTCGGCCTAAAACCCATCAGGCCGAAGCCTACTTGAATATTTACAAAATATTTTAAATTATATATATAAATAAGGAAGAAAGAAAGAAATAAGTTAAGATTTGAGATGAATTAAAATTAATAGGTTAATAGTTTATATAAGTTAATAAATAGGTTAAATTACTACTTTTATTCATGATTTGTCTGGTTATGAACCATAACTTGACAATTTATTGTCCATAATTGTCCATAACTTGACAAGTGTGTCCATAACTTATTTGATTATGAACCATAACTTGACAAGTTATAATCTATTAATTTTTATAACTAAAAATTAACCTATATATTTTCTTAAACTTTTTATAGTGTAGGTAGAAAGCTATATGAGAATGGTGACTCCCGTTTATTTCACCGATTCGAGTTTAGAATTAGAGTTTTATTACAGTAAAAAGTTCTCATAAATAGTCACATTTAATGTTTTGTTACAGTAAAAAACTCTAACATAAAATCACATCTAAACTCAAATTAAAAATTCGAATCAACAGACTAAACGGACTCTTAATTAGTAAACGATAGTATATATTGGATTGTATTGGCAAAAACCTATTATCAAATAACTGCAATCATTTGGTGTTAAATATTGAATGGCTTTTGGTTAAATTGAAAAGTAGTATTTTGAACAGAAAATGATTTGTTAGCTAGTAATATTATACCTTGTCCTGGAAATGTCAACTTTATACAGTGCGGTCGAATTAAAAGTTGTTACACCATGGTCAATGAGTCGACCGTTCTTTGGTATGACACGCGCCGAGGACTCCTCGTGGGAGTCAGTGGCCGGCGTCGAGGAAAGAACCGTGATAAGGTATCTTTGGCGTCGAGAGTTAACACGCGACAGAAGACATCGAGGATCTGGCCTCGATGTCTTATGACCAAGGCGTCGGGCAAACTTGCAAGTCAACTTATCAAAGGTCTTGTCAACTCGAGGAGGGAAGTACTGACCCGACAGCAACTGCAGGAGTTAGGAAATCAGACGGCTAACAGGCAGGATCAGCCGCCTGATTTCTGGAATTTTCATCATGAGAACTCACCTACCCTCACGCGGACCGAGAACAGAAGATGGCTTCCTTCTTGGGAACCGGGAATATGTAACTACGTGTGAAGGCCTATAAATAGAGCCAAAGAAAACGGAGAGAGGGTTAGACACCATTTGTATTACAGAGAGAACTTGTATTCATTTAAAAAATATAGTGCTAACACAAGTGGATTAGACACAATATTATTGCCGAACCACTATAAAATTGTTGTCTCTTTTCTATCATTTTACAGCTTATTTCATAATCATGTGGTTAGCACAACCGTGAGTGTTTCTGAGAGGTAATTACGAGTTGTCAGAAAAATACCGTCAACAAAAGTCTTTGTATCATTCAAGAACAGTTAAAGTGCCAAAATCCTTTAATATTATATCCACTTCCTTTTTTCACGAAACAACAATTAATCAGGATTAATTTTTCATTTCAAAGAGTAATAAATGCAAGGTTTTTTTTTTTAAAAAAAAAAAAAATCTAATAAAGTTATTTATATTTTAAATTCAATAAATATTAAAACATTATATATTTAACTAAAATAAGTAGTATTGGTAGAGTGAATATAAAATTTAGCTAAAATTTAAAGAATATATGCGCTAAGCACTCATTAGGTTCCTTCAAAAAAAAAAAAAAAAAAAAAAAAAAAAATCCTCATTAGGTTACCTTTGTTTTGCTCAGAATATAAATGTTGCAAGATTTGTGCGTAAATTCTGATAGCTGTTAGCTAATTCAAGCAACTTTTAGTAGTTCTTGCTTATGATTTGTTAAAAAAGTAAATAACATTATTTGCACAACTTCATGTGATACATAAAAATAGACGTATGAAAACAACATAAAAGAAAAACGGCTTAGATTATACAACAAGCAACCGGGTTAAGCAAATCACACCACATTAACTGCAGGATTCCACCCCCCATCATACCACATTAACTGCAGGATTCCCACCCCCCCTCCCTTTCTTTTTTTTTTTTTTTTTTTACATCACGCACCGGTGAATCGACCACAAGACTTTTAAGAGGTAGTATGTGACCCTCTAAAAGTGGACCTCATTGAGCGACCCTATCCGGACAATTGAGATGTGAAAAAACTCACCGATGTCGTACTCGCCTTAGTAGTAACATGTTTTTCTTTCTACATGTCAAGTGTTTCATTTCTCAATGGAAACAGGATAGAGGCGAACCGGAAGTCCTTTGATTGGGGTTGGCATAACCATACCACCTAAAATTCTCTCATTGGGAAGTAAAACGTCCCACTTGAACTTAGTCACAAGGTTGTGCATGAAAACTAACATTGCAAGCCTTGCGTAATCCTTTCCTGCACACATTCTGGGTCCTCCCCCAAAGGGAAGGAAAGTGTGTGGTAAACAATGCTCCTTTCCCAAGAACCTTGAGGGCTCAAACTTTTCTGGCTCGGCAAAGTACTCTGGATTCTTGTTTGTCATGCTAACTGCCCAGAAGATCTACGCAGAATATAACACTTATCAAAATAGTTAGAACTTTCTTGTCTATTATGTCCAATTTAAATCATTGAATAACGAAAAGAAAAATCACAATTATTTTGACTTCATAAGTCCAATCACACGAAGTGAAATACAATAGAAAACTCTAAATATCGGAGAATTCTATCATAAGGTATTTTCACCCTACCTTTCGAAATGGCAGGACGAGTAGTAATGATAGTCCTGTTTTTCATTCCTTCGGAATGACGGGACACTAAGGGAGGAGACTCTTTATAAGAGAATTATTAATTTGTCGAGCGTAGCAAAACTCTTTGTTTGATAATGCAGTGTCATTTGTACTTAACAATAATAATTATAATGGATGATATTCATGTTGTAGCCATTACACATATATCTCTAAGGGTGAAAATGAAAGATTAAAAAAGGAGCCATGCACTCCCCAAGAATATATAAATAGATTTTAATTTGCAATACCTTCCATCCTTTTGGTATGGTGAAACCGGCATAGTTGAAGTCGGTTAGAGCCTCTCTAAAAGTTCCCAAAAAAGGCGATACCATTCTCATGGTCTCACATGCAACGGCCCACGTATACTTCATTCTGTTTATGTGATCCCAATCAAGTGCGCCACTTCCCTTGAGAGCTAAGATTTCCGATTGCTCTATTTTGTTATTATTTTAAAAAAAAAAAAAAAAAAACAAAATTCATTAACTGAGAAAGGAAAACCACTAGTAAGTACCAAAAACAAACATCACTTCTCCAATATTTCAACTTATAATTAGTTGGAATGTTTGCCATACGGGTATGTTCCTTAGAGTTGTGTATGTGTAAAAAAAATATTATAATAAAAAAATTAAATTTAAATTTTTACGAGAGAAAACGTTACAATAAAAGCACTGGGAAAATAACAAGACATTAATATCATTAATGCCTAATCATTACGTGGACATCAAATTTATCTAATTAAATATGATTTCAGCAATTAAAATGCTTATTTAGTTCGCTGATTTGAATTTTTAATTCAAGTTGAGATGTTACTTTACGTGAGAATTTTTTATTGTAATAAAAAAAATTAAATGTGATTATTTTTTAAAAATTTTTACTATAATAAAATTTAAAATTTAAATTTGAATTGATAAAATCAACGAAGTAAAAGTTTTATTATCAAACACTAAAAAAAACTTTGCCTTATGAACAAAATAAAATAAAGAACTTGCTCTGTGCAAAACAGCTAGAACTTTTCTGTAAATAATTGGTAGTACATATTACCGGAGTATATCTTATCGTAGACATCAGGCCTTTGTCCAACGAACTTAACCATAAAAGCAATAGCAGTGACAACCGAGCCATAACTCGCAGCCATAATCCCCATAACTATATTCGCCACTGTCGACGGCAACATAACCTTCCCGCTCCGGTCTGCGGCGATAAATATCGACAAGAGATCCTCCGCCGCCGCAGTCGCCGCCACCTGATCATCACTCTTCTCCTTTATAAGCCCCTCAATCTCCCTCCTCACCTCCGCCGCCGCCTTTTTTGCGCTGCGGAAAACAGTCCCCGGAAAGTCCAAGTGGACGGAGTGAATCCCGTTAACGACGTCGTCGAACTTCCCCGCCAGTTTCGCCGCCCTTTGCGGCTCCATTCCGAGCAAGTAGTTGCACGACAGAGTCAGAACATAGCTTTTCACGAGCTGATAAGCTCCGACATTTACTTCTTTTCCGCAGTACTCGCTCAGCTGTTGCTTCATTAGGAAATCGAACTTTTCGACGAACTTCGGCTCCGGCTTGAGAAATCCATACAAGCGGGCAATCCCAGGAGAAGTTTTCTGCTGCTGATTAATGTTGTTTGCACTACTTTTGATGACTCCGAAGAGGCGTTGTTGGGAATGGGGGAGCCAAACTCTGACGAGCTTCTGCTCGTTGGTGGTGATGAACTTGTTGGCCTCCGAACCGGAGAAGACGACGGTGTTTTCGCCGAGGATGTTGGTTTTGAAGACTTCAGTTGAGTGGCTTTTGAGTCTTTTGAGGATGAAATTCTTCGGGCCTTCGTAGAAGAACCCGAGGGTTTCTCCGACGACCGGCAATCCGAGGCTGCCCGGCGGGAGATTCCGGAGGTGTTTGGTACTTTTGCGCTTCAGGAGGAAGTAGAAGGATGTGAGGAAGACAAGGAGAAGAAGACAGTATGGATATTGGTAGAGGAAATTGTAATAGCCCATTTGTTTTGGTTTTGTTTGAAGCAAATTTGAGTAGAATGAAGAAAGTTATTAATAGTCCTTCAAATGTAAAAAATAAGAAAAAAAAAAAAAAGGCACAATTTTTTTTTTATAATATTTTTCATATGTAATTTTCTTGGTGTAGTCAATTAATTGTTAGCATGCTAATTATTCGAAAAAAAAAAAAAAAAAAAAAAAAAAACAAAACAAAAAAAGCGAGGACCACATGCCGAAGAAATGATGCAGGTGCTTAGATATGTATAGATGCATAAGTATATATAATCGTTCGCATTAAGACAAAACAAAATATAGAAAATGAACGTCCAACAAGATTTATGCCGCATTTATTTTACCGATTTGAGTTTTCAGTTCTAAATTTTTACAGTAAAAATTCTCAAAAAATATCACATTTAATTTTTTCTGTTACAATAAAAAACTCTAAAAAAATATCACATCTTAACTCGAATTAAAAACTCATTTCCTGAATATAATAACAATACATGTCGCTGCCATTCGTACAAATAATTGGCATAATAATTTTATCAAGTTATTTCTTTATTCGTCTTATCATGAAACTCATTTTCTATGTGATTTAAATTTATACTTCTTTGTTACTTTTGTCTTAGACTATGTCGTATTTCTCTTGTAAGCTTTATATTAGAAAGAACTAACATATCTTCTGCTAGTCTAAGGTCGAGCTTAGCTAAACCATGGGCAACAAAGTTCGCAGTCAACGCGGTTAACTAAATTGCATACTCATGTTTTTATACATTTTGATTGTTTCAGATTGCTTACAAACTTTATATACATTTTTTTATAATGATATCATCATTAAGATAATGAAAATACGAGAGACTTTATTTATTGTTTTGTTTTTGGTCTATAATTTCTTCTCTATGTTTACCATAATTTTCTCATTGCTTAACAAGAGTACATTGCCGTTTTAAGGTTTTGTCTGCTTTTTTGTGCCGATTTATTTGGTTTTCATATAAAAAAAATTGGGTATCTATTTTTTTTATTTGTTTAAAGAAATTCTCGAAATAATTAAATTTCATTAAATTTTAATTGTTTGACTTTTTGTATTTAAATTTGAATATCATTATCTTATCTTTTCTATTTTGTTGATTCATAAGTTTTTTTTTTTTTCTTTTTTATTAGGTAAAGATTTTTAACGTCTTTATAAGTATGAGAGCAAGTATTTTTGTAAATAAAGGAGTTATTGGCACAAATGGTTCCCAACCTATTTAGTAAGTGACAGTTTGGTCTCTAACTTTTTTTTGGGTAAATTAACCCCCAACCTCTTCAAACAGATGTAATCAGGTCCTTTCCGTCAAGATCTGTCCAAAAGTTAACAACCCAATGCACGTGACAACCCACTTGACCCAGATTGGTGAAGTATATGTGTAAAAACACTTGTAGCTCAAATTGCTTGTAGCTCGAATGTCTTGGCTCTTCAAATCGCTTCATTCCGATGATCCACAACAGGCCACGTCAGTGTCATGGACGAGCAGCCCTACTGGTGTGAAGGAGGACTTGTTGGCAATCGGGCAAACCATCGACCGCCAACTCCTTGGTGTGGTGGCGTTTCTTGCTCCTCTTCCTTCTCTGACTGCCGCCGACGATGATTCGCTGGGATTGGAGGCGGAATTGGAGGCTCTGATTGGAATTCGAAATGATCTGGCGGAGATCAGCAGGAGCTTCAAGAGCGGCCTCACACTTTTCTCCAGTAATAACAATAGAGCAGTCAGTGAGATCTCCAGGTTCGTTTCTAACTTCTTGTAGTTGAAGAAGGAGAAGAAAGAGAAGAAGAAGAGGATGAAGATGAAGATGGTGTTCTAGGGATTACCCATAAGGTTTCTCAATTCATGACATTAGTCTGGGTTTTCACAAGTATTTTTACACATAAACCCTAACAATCTAGGTCACGTGGGTGGTCACGTGTATTGGGCTGTTAGCTTTTAGATGTATCTTGACAGAAAGAACCATATTGCACATGTTTTAAAAAGTTAGGAGTCGATTTGCCAAAAAAAAGTTGGGGATCAAACTGTCACTTACCAAATAGGTTAGGGACTATTTGTGTCAATAACTCTAAATAAAATAATAAGTATGCATTTTCAAATTCTAAGGCATCGTTTATTTCACCAATTCGAGTTTTCAGTTTTAGGTTTCTACAGTAAAAAGCTCTCAGAAAATATCACATCTAATGTTTTCTGCTACAGTGAAAATCTCTCTAAAAATGTAACATCTTAGCTCAAATTGAAAACTCGAATTTGTGAAATGAACGATGCCTAAATGTTTATAATTTTTGTGAGTTGATTTTGAGTTAAGGTCCCGTTTTATAAATGTATTTAAACTTATAATTTTGATTATTCTCTCCTAAAAAATTTGAATTTAAAAATTTTCTATTAATAGTTCTCTAATAAAATTCTTGCCAATGAATTAGAATAACGCATGACTAAATGGGCCACAATTGGGCCTCTTCTTCAAGCATGCCCCCCCCGCCCCTGTTAAGAAAAAAAAAAAAAAAAAAAAAAAGAGAATTTATTTTTAAAAGTTTATGAATTTAAAATTTTATTTATTATTTTTAATAAAAAAAAAAAATTTTATTAATGTAATTATTTAATTAAAAAATTATAAATTAAGAGCAACAGATCAAAATTGAAATTACATATTTTTATGGGTGAAAGAGAAAAATAGGTCAAAATTTGAGATGAATTAAAATTAATAGGCCAATAGTTTACATTAGTTAATAAATAGGTCAAATTATTATTTTCGTCCATAATTTGTCTGGTTATGAACCATAACTTAACATGTTATTATTCATAATTGTCCATAACTTGTCCGGTTATGAACCATAACTTGACAAGTTTGTTCATAACTTATCTAGTTATAAACCATAACTTAACAAATTATGGCCTATTAATTTCTATAACTAAAAATTAGCCTATTTTCTTTCTTAAACTTTTCATATTGACCTATTTTCTACTATTTCCCTATTTTTATGATGTATATATGAAGATTGCCGATGCGTTTATGCTGGCCCGGCCCACAGCCAAATCAACTCCGGACCAAAGACAAAACTCCATTTTTGCTCCCTTTCTTCCTCCTCTACCATTCCTCCCTCTGAGTCTGAGTTGGTGCATCTTCTCCGAGATCTGCAAATTGCAAAAGTAAATTCGAAGGCAAAAAGCATCGAAAGCGGCCATGGCAGCGCCAGATCTTTTGTTCAATCTGAGGAACAGCTTCTACTTGGGAGCCTTCCAAGCCGCCATTAACAACAGCGACCCCCCCAATCTCTCCCCCGACGACGCCGTCGAACGCGATTGCCTCGTTTACCGATCTTACATTGCTCTCGGAAGTTACCAGGTTTTTCTCTCTCTTCTTTCCCTCTCCGTTGGAAGTTTTCCATTCTGTATCTGGCTTTCCTTTTTGTCTGAATTTTGGATTTTGCTTTATCAGCTCGTGATCAATGAGATCGATTCCTCTGCCGCCACGCCTCTCCAAGCCGTCAAGTTACTCGCTCTCTACCTCTCTAGTCCCGATAGCAAGGTTCTTCTTTTCGCCTCGATCTGGAAGTTTCTTTGTTTGATTGGATGTTATTTTCATTGGAAATTGTTGATCTCGGATTTCGGATCTGAGATTTCTCTGATTTTTTAGTTTATGTCAGTTTTTTTATTGTTTTGCATCAATAGTTAGTTTTGTTGCATGAAATTTTAGCCATAATTTTGCTTGTGTAATTGATCTAAAATTAAATCTGTCAAATCAAGCTGATCAATTTGTTAACTTCCTACTGCAGTATTAGCTGCATTTTCTTTCTCTTATGTGCATGTGGAGGGGTCTGCCAGTACCAATTATTTAGAAATATTATTGCTGAATTATGTATGTATTTTAAAGGCAAGATGATAAAGCTCCACAAATCTTTCTTTCAGGCTAAAAAAAAAATCTAAATTACCCTACTTTTAATTCTCTTTGCCACTATGATTTAATTTCGAGCAAGTTTACACGAAGTAGTGTATTTTAGCTCAGAGGCGTTACAGATTAGGTGTCTAGAACCGGGGAATATTATTGGTGTGTTATTTTTGCATTCAATTAAAATGAATGAGATAAGTTATTAATGGTTTTATTCTGATGGTTATATGTTCTAAATTGTACAGGAGTCCACAATTTCTAGTCTGAAGGAGTGGTTGGCAGATCCGGCCATTGGAAACAACCCTACCCTCAGACTGATTGCTGGAATCATATTCATGCACGAGCAGGACTATAATGAGGCCCTCAAACACACTAATGCTGGAGGAACTATGGAACTGTGAGTCTGATTTTAGTGCATATTTTATGCTGTTTTCTAACAAGCTTTCTTATCTTATATTGAAGCCTGACCTAGATTACGGTGGGTTTAGCTCATCTGGCACCTCTAAGGAATGCCAGATATGCGAATTTTGACACACGGATCTGAGATTTCTAGTAGGCTTGGTGTGAGATCTAGTAGTTTTTTAATTTTTCAAGAGATGTAGTAGCGAGAGAATAAAAGTTGAGGCACAAACAGGAGTTGTCATTATTACAACGCTTGATTTGATACTTATTTTTGGGATAGGGTGGTGCATAATATTTCCCCAGTGCCAGGAGATCAACAGTTTTTGTTTTGAAGTTACTAGTTTTATCAAATCAACCAAGCTATTGCTTGAAAGTTTGTGTGACAAATCGGAGCATCAAACTTTTAGAAGGATTTTGCAAGTCTTTTGTTGCTAAGTGTTGGCCATCAAATATGAGCCAACACTATAGTCTGAGGTGTTAAAGATGGATTCCAAATGACCTCTACTGTGGTGCACTTTATGTAATATTCTCTGTTGATATAACTTTCTTGGTGAGAAGATCACGGGGTAAAGTGAGTTTTCAACAGACGAAGCATGCCCTTCTCCGTCTAATATTTGAGCCTTTTAGAATGTGTCCCTTTATGTTTGTATTCGAGATCGGGAGAATACTTCTTTGTACTTTTGAAGTCCTCAGCTAGAAATACAATTCTGGGAATTCTTGATTTATGTGATTTTGGTCTTAGTGATTAAAGCCACCAGCGACCATCCTACCCAGTGCCATCTTGGATGATATGTTCATAGCTGTCCGATTCAAATCAGACATACATAAGATGCTCTTGAAATTCAGAGGGTATTTTTTTTCTGTAGCCACCTACTAGCTCCATCAAACTTGTGTCTTTGCTACTATTATTCCCAGCTTATAGATTTACGCCAGTGTCTTCATTCACGTATGAATAGCCCCATCTCTTTGAATCAAATTTCACCGAGTCATTTCCTTCTGATTTTTCAATCATTGTCACAACCTTCTAAAAGGCGTTCAAATATTTAACATTTATCAATCAGCACCTGCCATGGCAATCTCAACCCCCTGCAAACCCTCAAGTGAAAAGTCCTATCTGCAAGATGGTTGAATAGCAGAAGTGCTACTTAGTAGCATAAACTCAGAGATCCCAAACTAATCCAAAGCTGCAAACACTTGAACTATGCATGTTTATCTGCGTACGCATGCATGCATATATGTAATTTGCATCGAGACAAACAACTGGGCAGTAACCACTCATAATTACTAAAGGTAGAGAGAGACTCAGAGCAGTATATATTAATGAGATTCTTGGCAGGACTTTTAGTGCTAAGTAGTTCTTTTTTTTTTTTTTTTTTTTTTTTCATCAACTATAGCAAATAGGATTTAGTGTTCCTAAATCCTAATATTTTCATGCCACACCTGCTTGTTTAGGAGCTGAGGTGGATTTGTGGGCCATTAGCTTTATATGTGCTTCAACTATGCAAACATTTTTTTTTCTTTTCTTTTTTTCTTTTTCATAATGCCAGACTTTTAGGATGTTGTTGGGAATATGTGGTCTCGTTCATTTGAATGGATCTATTAAATATAGTGTGAAGTAGTCAGGAGGAGCGTTAGATAATTAGAGACTTGACTCTTGCTGCATGCGTGCTTTCTTCTTTCTTTGCAGAAGTTATAAAGACTAGTTAGACGGCAGGCACGTCTTTATCAAGAGTTGTCAGTGTCAATTCTCAAACCTAATTTTTTGCTCCTCATGCTTTTGCAGCAATGCGCTAAATGTCCAGATATTCCTCAAGATGCATAGGTCCGATTATGCAGAGAGACAGTTGAGAGTAATGCAGCAGGTGGATGAGGATCACACACTAACACAACTCACAAGTGCATGGTTCAATCTGGCAGTGGTACCTATATACCTTATCTTTTCTCTCTTTTTTTTTTTCCTTCTTTTCGGTTTTTTTTTTCCCTTTTCCTTTTTTTTTTTTTTTCTTAATCTATGGAAAGTTGCTGTGGTTTGTATTTACATCTGTCCTTCAACCAGGGTGGATCCAAGATACAGGAAGCGTATCTTATCTTCCAAGATTTCTCTGAGAAATATCAGATGACCAGTTTGGTACTGAACGGGAAGGCTGTTTGCTGCATGCATATGGGAAACTTTGATGAAGCTGAAACACTGCTGCTTGAAGCACTCAACAAGGCAAGTATCTAGTTAACTGTTGACTTCGCTGTAGATCCAGATTTGTGTAGAGTTGTTTCACACGATATTCGACAGTAACAGATGATTATTTCCGTTTGCGTATGGAATTACATTCTGATTATATGCCTTGGACAAAGCAGGTGTTGTTGGATAGGTAAAGAATAGACGAGGCTGTTTTTATGCTGCAGTTTTATGCGTTTTAATCCCCGTGTGGCTTCCAGAGTTTCTCTTCCTGAAATTTTAATCTCTGTTCGGCGCTAACATGAGCTTTATAGTTAATTTCAGAGGTAACGTTGTGTATTATTTCTGTTTTACAGGACGCAAAGGATCCAGAAACTCTAGCCAATCTAGTTGTATGCTGTCTTCACCTTGGCAAACCGCCCTCCCGTTTCCTCAGGTAAAAGTTAAACCTATCAAGCTGGCACCCACAACTTTATATTTTGGAACATAACAAACAAGTGATACTAACAGAATAACAGAAGACTCGTAAGCGTCACATACTGACCGGCTAACATTAAGACTTTATAATTCTCTTCCTCTACTTCTGTGTTTATTGTGTTTTTTTAGCCCGTTATCTCATCACCAAGACTATTTATTTGGAGTCAAGCCCCTCGGAAAAATGGCGTAGACTTCACTAATGCTAAATCAATTTTCTAAATTCAATATATGGCAAAGAAGTGTATTTTACACGTAAATGGTGAATAACTGTGTTGAATCAATTGCTTTTCAGCCAATTGAAACTTTCACATCCGGACCACACGCTTGTGAAACGGGCCGCCGCTGCAGAAGAGGGTTTTGACAGAGCAGTTCAGTCTGTTGCTTGAACACCCGGAGATTGTATCATCGAAGATGGGGATCTGTGTCAACACATTGCCCTTTTAAACATTCGTGAAGATTTTCCTTTGATTGATTGAGCTTAGATATACAAAATTTGATGGTAGTTGAACAAATGCTCGCCAGATTCGAAATCTTCTAGTATTTTTTTTTTTTTTTTTTTTTTTTTTTTTTTTTTTTTGCTCTCGGTGTTGGATGACACTTTTGGCAATATATCATGAGTAATTCAAATGCTTTTTATTGTGCTTACAATTTCGACTCCTCCAAAGTAAGTTAACAACACGAATAGCACTTTCTTACGCTCATCTTTATTGAAAAAAATAAATAAAAGAAAATTTCCAACTTAATATATAAATAAATAAATTTGATTCATTAGCGTTAAAATAAAATAAAAAAAATTAAAAAGAAAATTCATTGGTCCTTCATCGCAACCTTCAAACCTATTGCTTATTTCAATGTTCTCGGAAGCCATTACTTGTTTCAATTCATCGTCATTTGGCAATATTATCACTACTGTTATCATCCCAGCAGTCAACATTATCTTATTCTCGTCCCAGTGTTCTCAAAACACACTATTAGTGTTAGCACAATTGTTATGTCTCTATTAGTACCTTTGCCACACCACTTTGGGGTTGTTACTTGTTATTACACCCCAACTTTGAGCATCACTGTCGGCACTACTTAGACCCATTTAGTTCGTTGATTCGAGTTAAAATGTAACTTTAAATGAGAGTTTTTTACTGTAATAAAAAAATAAGATATGATTGTTTTTACGAGTTTTTTACTATAATAAAACTCAAATCAGTGAAATAAATGGGTCCTTATATTAGGGGTGTGATGATTTGTTCTTATGGTTTGGAGGTCTAAGTCATAAACCAAACTAAAAGCCATAAACCAAACCAAACTGAAAAGTATCCAGTTTCTGCATGCTAGCTTTTGGTGTTTGAGCTTCTTATTTGGACTTATAATTGAAGCCCCTTAAAGGCCTATTTCTCAATAAGTCTAATAATTAAACAAGATGTTATGAGAAAAATTAAAATGGTTACATTCCATATTTAAATAAAAAGGTATAATTAAAAGGTAAAGCAGGGCGGGTTTCACGAGAATGTGACTAATATCTGGCAATATAAAGTTCTCTATTAGTATTACACTGAGCTAGTAGGAGTAGTGCATTGAATCCGTTTCAACAATTGTAGTGGTCTTGAAAAGCATTTTGCTTTTTGATCATATGATATTATCGGTAATCATGTTACATCTAATGGACCACGATAATGTAGTTACCCTTTTTTTTCTTGAACTTGGTGGGAAAATTTGAAGTCTGAGTCATTTGTAAAAATGGCTTAATAAGGTAGTTTCATTAATAAGAGAACTTTCCAAAAAGTTATGTAAAACCTTAGGTCCACAGAGTCCCAAGAAGCTCTCCCACATTCTGAGGCAATTTGAAGAAAATCTAGAGACTGTTTAGCAGATGGAAGTGTGTTCCTCTCACTAAGACTTTAATTTAAAAATTTTATATTAATTCCTCTCTCACAAAATTTCCATCAATGAATTAACCAAACGAGCTCTTAAAGAGCACGGAGTGGTTATTCCTTTTTTTTTTCTTTTTTTCCTATCTTATTTATTTATTTTTAAAAAAAAATACATAGCCTCTTAAGCTCTTTTTGGACTCTTGATCTCATAAGTTGGACTGCAAGATTAGAGTATCATTTGGATTTTGATTGTTTCCAGAAAATATTTGCTACCAAGAGCCAAAGGAAAGCCAATATACAATGAAAGCTATACCTGCAGCTGATAATCATATTATTGAACTATGTCGTCTGCTCAAATACATGTAATGTAACAAATGGGCTGGAAGCTCTCTACAGCTAATTAAAAATAACTTTTATATAAATGAGAAAAATTAATCCCAAAACCCCCCTTTCTAATCGAGCTAAAGAATTTATGCCAGTCAGCAGCGGATGAAGTCTTGTGTCGATGTTTCTTTCTAATATGAAGGTGCTGTTATCATTTTCAAGAAGACATCACCAACGGAGTCCCGTAACCGCTGCGATGAGACTTTTGCCATCTCCATGCCGTCTTCAGACTCTCTTGAAGATTGGTGTGCTTTGCCGTCCAGTTGAGTTCTTTCCTGATCTTAGTTGGGTCACTGTACACTTCAGCATAGTCACCAGGCCGACGGTCAAGGTATTCGACTTTGATGTTCACCCCTGTCGCCTTCTTACATGCTTCCACAAACTCCTTTACTGATCTACCTGAAAACATAGACGATCAAAGAGAGCTTAGAGCAACTTTTCTATCAAAACAAATCTCTTGCAATTAGAATCACTCATTCCATTTCCATCAAATAAGTCCTACCTTTTCCAGTGCCAACATTATAGATTCCAACTTTACGAGGCTCTGCCTTCTCAAGAGCTTTCACATGAGCATCAACTAGGTCAGTGACATCGATATAATCACGTATGCAGGTCCCATCAGGTGTGCTATAGTCTGTTCCTTTAACCTGCAAAGTTTTGGATACTATCATTACACCATAATTCCAACTAGTCCATGAAATGGAAAAATTATCTTACATCATCATAAGAACCCTCCCAAAAGTTGTTTTCTATCTTTCATAATCTTTACCTTAGGAGCGAATATTACAGTGAGAAATCCAAAGTCAGCCAATGTCTTAATAGCTTAAACTTTTGGGATGGCTCAAATCCGTCTACTCATACCCTCTAGTCCTAGTCATTATAATAAGACTTCAGAACAAAATAATGATGTGTGAGCAGTTTAATCCATCATTTCTCTCCGGGCCCTCACATGACAAGGGTGTGACAAGAAATCCAATAAGTCATGTGTTCACCACGTTTTAACAGCTTAGGAAACAGGGGTAGATGGCTTCTAAATTTCCAAGTTAATGAAACTCGAATCTATCCATATTTTCATTTTCTAATTCCATCATGGATATATTAGGTACATAAGAGCATACCTTTAGCCCGGTAATGATACCACGAGCAGCATCAAAACAAGCTCCTGATATACGTCCATGCTCACGAAGTTCAGGTCTAGGAGCTTCACCTAATCTGCCCTCTGGATCCGAACCAATCACATTGAAGTATCTAGACAGGAAGGAAAAAGAAAAGAAAAGGTAGCAATCAGAATAGTGTAATTATTAGCTAACAAAAGAAACAAATGAAAGGAAAGAAATAAGGATATTCATTTATGGGTATCAAAAATATCTCGAGGACTTTAAAGAATACAAACCTCAGGATCATGACTGCCATGTCTGATTTTTTAGAGAAATCCAGGATAATATCTTCCGCCATCTTCTTAGCTTTACCATATGGATTGATTGGGAGCTGAATTCATGTAATGCTGTAGATTAGATCTTATACGAGACAGCATCGAACACATTTACAAGTAAGAGAAGCGAAAGAAATTCTAAATACATGAAGAGATATGAAAAGAAAATGCCGTCAATAAAGCACAAACTTGGAAAAGAAGGGAGAGCAAAGACACGCTTGTTAAAATTTCTACCTGTGGAGTGTCTTCAGTGATGGGCATCTTATCAGGCTCCCCATAAGTTGCACATGTGCTGGAATATATCAATGTCTTTACACCATGAGCAACCATTCTCTCCAACACTACCAAGGTATTTGATGTAATATTGTGATAATACCTATACAAGAAAGTTAAAAAAGTATTAGTCTACAACTAACGAATTTTTCAGTACTCCTAACAAAAAATCATTTAACTGCTTATAAAAAGATAACAACAATAAAATTTATTTTATCACCCGACATTAAAAAAAAATAAATAAATAAATAAATAAGATTTACGTATTTGACAAGCAAAATAATCATTATAATTGTTAATATGAGCAACCAAAGACAAACCGAACGTCCTTCCAGTCAGTACTTACTTGAGTGGATCAAGGGTGCTTTCCCCAACATATGCAACAGCAGCAAAATGCATAACAGCATCAAATGCATTCTCAGAAAAAATTTTATCAACCTGGAACAACCGGTTAAGGCAACGTGACAACATCCACACTAACCTATTTCACTAACATAACTGTTTTGACTTTTGAACAAAAATAATAATAATAATAAGCAAAAAGCCATAATAAGGATACAGATTTCGCATCTCCCAAGTCAGCATAGATAAACTGGAGCCTCCCACGTTCAGGAAATAACTCGTGGAGAACCTTGACAGCACCCAAGTTTCCCCGTGAAAGATTATCCTGTCAGGAAAGAAATTCTTAAAAGATTTGCGGGGGAAAAAACGATGACATGATGCAAAAGGTTCATTAGGTTCATAATGAAAACTCCTAAGATAATGCGAGAATAACGTACCACAATAGTTACACGATATGAGTCCTTCAGAAGTCGTAATGCAGCATGTGAACCAATATAGCCAGCCCCTCCTGTCACTAATACGTGAAATACCCCCGGTTCATGAAGCGCAAACTGGAAGAAAGTATATTCAAAATAGTAAGTTAGCAACAAATGGTGGTTCCAATTTTCATTTACAACACGATAAATAAATTAAAAGAAAGAAATGACAAGGAAAGAAAAGAAGAACTCTGAATATTAAAAATAATAATAATAAGTCAAATGCCATATAAGTTGAAGCACATAAAAGCTTGTGGCAAAAAAAAAAAAAAAAAAAAAAAAAAAAATACTTCAAGCGGGTATTAAACTCATCAGATAACAAAACATCTTTCTCGGGTTAAACTCGACAAGCAGAAAGATCAAAACAAGGTGTCAGAACAATTTCATTGAGAATGACTTATTTTATTTCATCTTTTGGGAGACAGAAGATACGAATACGATAGCAACATTAATGTATTTGAATGAGAAAGTCCAACAGATAACTATCAGCTGCCAATCAGTAAACTAGAACAAACTTGACTTTGGTCAGCCTGATGATCAAATTAAGTTATCACAACATAGACACAAGTTCAACATACTCAAGCAGACAGATATTTTTAAAAGTACAGCCTTTCTTCAGGCAAGATTACTAGAAAATCATAGCAACAAAGCTGATATGTACTTGTATGACCAGTTCATTTAAACAGAAACGACAAGCCCAAGAGTATTAAAGATACTTGATAAAGAATAACAATCTTACCGGGCTAGGAGCAATAAAAGTTGGGGATTGCTTCAGCATGACAACGCATAATGCTGTTAGGGTGGCAACCAAAAGAATTTTCACTACAAAATTGTTCTTCTTCTTCGGGTCTGAATAATCCAGGCCTATAAACAGACCTTGGTCAGAGGATTTAAGGGAAAAAAAAAATAGTAAGAAATTTATCATTTAATTCCTAGAATAACACATACCAAGGTGACTAAAATAACACTTTTCCCCCACCACACGTTTTTCACCTACATCCTGCCTTGTTTCAACCACTTCCACCACTTTTGTCATTTTCACTTGAACTAGATTTTCTTTTATTTGAAACACAATGCAAGATATTCATATTTCGCAAGCAGTGCATGAGCTTAGTTGTCTTGTGTATGCAACAAACAAAGCAGACTCTTAGCCTGAATGGCATTGCATCATTTTTCACACTTCTTTGACAAACTCTCTACCAAAATTTGATCTTTTAGCCTATTTGGCAAAAACTTCAAATGAAAAAATTAAAGGCAAATTTAATACAAGTAACATGGTCTTACCTCCAAGAGACATGGGCCTACTAGACCTTGTCTGAGTTCTGCCCCTGCCTAAATTTAGCATTTTGGCAAAATCTTTACAGATATGAACTAAATATAACGCCTCAGTCTCTAATCATGAAATGACTCTTTCAGAATATGTTTTTGAAGAAATAAACTGCAATGAAAATTAGAAACAATCAGTAGGTGAATTGAACAATCGAAGCAAACAAAAAAGTGGTTGAACTGGGCCCCTAAAAAGAAAAGGAAAGGTATCAAAAAAAAGGTTAGAAACTAAAGACAGAAAGATTTTTGAGCACCTGAAACAGCAAGAAACATAAAAAACCATGGAAACTGCAGAACAAAGAGATCAAGGAATCTTAAGATCCAGAGAGACCCAGAAGAAGAAATGCATAAAGAAAATGTATTAGAGAAATGAATAAGCCAAAAACTCCAATATATATATAAGATAAAGAAAAGGGACATGCATATAGTTTGCTGTCAGAGCATGTCTGCCCAACAAAAATAATTGGACAGAACAGACCACCTTAGAGGTCCACTACTCAAAATTTAAAAGTGAAAACAATGTTTTAAAAACTAAAAATTACCCCAAAGAAAAAAAGGAAAGAAATTGGCTAGTAAAAATTGAATAAGCACAAAACATTAAAAATTTTAAGATCCAAAAAGACCCAGGAACAATACCAATTCAAATAATCATTAGAAAATTTGAATTTTGATCATGTCCAGGCGAAGAACAGAAGAACCAAAAATTCAGCATGCAAGAGATTGCAAATCAAATCATCGGGAAAAAAAGAAAGAAAAGAAGAAAAATTGAAAAAGGATGAAAACAAAAGCAAAACCCAATTTGAATTGTGAAACAATACCTGAAGAGGATCAATGGTCAGAAGAAAGAGATATAAGAACTTTTCAAAACAAAGGCTTTTCTTTTCTCTTCTTTCTGTTTTTGATGATCAGAAACCAGTAGATTGTTTGAAATGCAGGAAAAAATAATGAGAAGAAGAAAAGGCGTCAATGGAATTTAAATACGCGGTTTGGACGAACCCAAAAGAATCTCTTCAAAAGAAAACAAAAAAAGTTGACCAAAATTTAAGAAGAAAACAAGGGAGATTGGTGAAAGAAAAAACGTAAGAGAGAGAAAAGATTGATTGACAAAGAAAAAGAGGAGAGAGAAAGGAAAGAAACGTACAATAGTAGAGAGAGAGGTGCGTTGATCTAGCTAGCTAGGAAGGTCCCTCTTTCTGCTCTCTCTCTCTCTCCTCTCTTTCTGTGCGTTTGTTGTGAGAAAATGGTAACTGGGTTCTGCTTGCTCTGGGATGTAGAGAGAGAAAGTGGGAGAATTTTTGGAAGAGAGAGAGAGAGAGATTGATGAGATTGGAAGGCAAAACTGAGAGAGAGAGCTCTAATAGGCGGAGATTTCTCTGCGTTCATGTTTCTGTTTTTTTGTTTTTGTTTTTTGTTTTTGGAAAAGAAAGGGAAGGAGAAATCAGGAAAGAAAATAAATAAATAAAAGAAATAAACAACTGTTAGACCCTTTACCAAAAAAATAACAAATTTTAATTTCTAAATTTTTCTATTAATTACGTTATTATTGTTGTTTTAAGAAAAATTATGATTATTGGTTTTAGTCTGCGCGACGAACGCGGGGCTGCGTTTTGTTCTGTCACCAATTACATGCCACCACGTCACAACTTGTTTTTGCTCTTTTTTTTTTTAATTGGGCCCACAGTTAGTGGGACCCCACGTACATGGACAGCTTCAAATTTAGAGGACTTCAAAATTTGGTGCTTCTTTCCCTTAACTCTGGTAGAATTCGAAGCTGCCACGTAAAATTTAAAATTATGGCAAATTCCCCTTTTAACTTTAATAAAAATGTAGCAAAATTCTCCCAAATCCATGAATAATGTTAAAGGGTTGTTCTTTTGTATTTTTAAGTTAAGGTAATATAAGGGTCCGTTTAGTTCGCTGATTCGAGTTTTTAATTCGAGTTGAGATTTGATTTTATGTCAGAGCTTTTTACTGTAGCAAAAAAGTTAGATGTGATTGTTTGTGAGAGTTTTTCACTGTAACAAAACTCAAATTCTAAATTCGAATCAATGAAATAAACGGGGCCTAAGTTATGATTTTGAGTTAAATTTGAGTTATAATTTGAGTTGAAATTGTAATTTGAGTTTGTGTTTAGATGTGCACATTTGAATTATGATTTGAATTGAGAATTTTTTTGAGTTTGTGTTTGGATCGGTCAAAACTTAAATTTATATTTAGATAGTATTTTAATAAAAACTCAATAGTGATGAAAAATTTAAATAAGGTATATGGGTGGAGTTTTATTCGTCTTTTTGTTATGAATGCATAGAAAAAAAATCATCTCAATCAGAATTAAAATGAAAAAATTATGATATTTTTAAAAATAGAAAAATATTATTTACCAATTTGAGTTTGAGTTTCTGAACTCGTGTTGAAGGGAAAACTTGAACTCAAATTGAGTCTCAAACTCGAGTTTAAATTCGAGTTCAAACTCGAGTTCAAACTTAAATTTTACAAAAGAATATAAACTTGAATAAAATTGTAACTTGAGTTCAAATTTTTTATTAGTTTTATAGCAAAAGAACAACCCCTAAAACTTTCAATGGAATTTCAACATGCACGTGACATGGTGTGCTTGTAATATGAAATGTCGCTCTTTTTCTCAAAGCGAGCTCAAGTATTATGTATGGGGACCATTCGTCTAAATTTTAACGTTCATTGACTATTAAAATACCCAATAATATTCTATTCTAATAAAAATCTAGAAGGTAAAAATTTCAAGAAAAAATTGTATTTAGAGTTTGTTTGTAAGTATATTTGAACCTATAATTTGGTTTACGGTATAGGTTTTTTATTTCATAAATAATTTAAATTCAAAAATTTTCTCTTTCACAGAGTTCCTACCAATAAATTAAAATCAGTGACTTGAATATATGTTCCAAACATACTCTTATATCTTTTTTTGTTGTAATTAAGAACTTAAATTTTAAAAATTAAAAGAAAAACAAACTTGTAGTAAACATTTGGCCTTGAAAAATGATAAATGATATATCATTAAGTAATTTGTACAATTCACTCTTAAATTGTGTTTAAATGATACTTTAGTCCCTATTTTTAAATGATACATTGGTCCCTTAGCGAGGTGAGTCCTCTTTGTCGTAGCTCAACGCCCTTTTATAGTAACCCTCTCTATTGCGAGAATAAATGACTCCCTCGTCGTCGTCTTCAATTCTTCCAATACAAAACCCTCATCACGTCCATCCCACGTCCCTCATCGCGAGCTCCCCCCATCTACCCAACCGAATCCCCCTTACAACTTTGTCTCTTCTTCTCTCTAGATTAAATTGCAAATCTAGAGATTTGAGAATTTGTGCTTGATCTAAGTTAGGTTTTGGTTTGGATTTGAAGCTTGATTGACCTTTTTATTGTTGTTCTACCAAAATTCCTTCCCATATTAGATCACATATTTTGAATGTGATGTCTTTGACAGAATAAGACAAAAAGTTTTTAATTGTCAATAATTTAAGAGTTTGAGAATCAATTTGTTAAAATTATGAAAATAGAGACTAAAATGTTACCTACTAAAAAGTTAAAGAGTAATTGGCACATATGGTCCTTAACCTTTTTAGTTAGTAGCAATTTAGTCCTTATTCTTTTAATTTTAGCAAAACACCCCATAACCTCCTAAATCATTAAAATTAATGTATAAGGGAAATTATAGTAAATAGTTGATTTATAAAACTAAATTAAGTAAATAGTAGATTTTAAAATTATTTAAAATAAATAACAGTTTACTATGTAAATGATTTATTTACTATTAATAAGATGTTTTTTACGTAAATTTTCTTTTTACAACTAGCAAAAAAGATATTTTTTTCCTTGTAAGTAAAGATTTTTTATCATACAAATTATTTTTTACTAAACGTAAATGAAACATTTACACGGTAAATTGCTATTAGTTTAAATAATTCTAAAATTTGCTATTTACTTAATTTATTTTTATGAATCTATTATTTACTATATTCTCTCATGGCCCTTAAAAGTGTATAGGTTTGAATTTTTACATTTTACTCTTAATTAATACCCTTTTTAGTCAAATAACTACAAGCAAAAGAGTATTAATTAAGAATAAAAGATAAAAATTACATGAGTAAAGATAAGTTCAATTTATAACCCAAAAGCCCAATACACGCCCAATAAATATGTAACATTTTCAAGGCATAAATACTCACCGAGGACCATTTGACATTTACTTTGATTAAATTTTTATTTATTTATTAGTTCTACGGACAAAAATTTCTAAATTTGTCGCTATAAAATTATATTAGATTAAAAAAATACGCATAACAAAGAGTTTTTAATACAAAGTAGAACACTAAAAATAGAGGATTACTGATAGTTTTAACTTTTTAGATCCCGACAGTTAAACCCTTCTTTTTATTGTGGTATACAACGGGAAGTGATTGTTTTGGGCTTCATTCATTTCACTAATTTGAGTTTTTAATTATAATTTTGTTACAAGTTAAAAATTCTCATAAAAAATCACATTTAATTTTTTTGTTATAATTACAATCTCTAATAAAATTATATTTCAATTCGAATTGATAAATTAAAAGTAACGTCTAGCTTAATGGTCTCCTAACCCTTTTTCTATAAATAATAAATTAAAATAATTTCCACAACGTTTGACAAACGTGGAATTGCATTACGAATTGCGAAGTACTATTTTTTTTTTTAACAAAAATATCATAAAAATGCCATTGCATTAATCCGAACTCCATAGCACTTCAGCACAATAAGATTCATCATGAACTTATTTGTGAAAAAAAAAAAAAAAAAAAAAAAAAAAATCTGTATAATATGTAGTTTTCAACTGGTAAGTTTAATTGTCATTGTCATGAAACTGACATATGAAACTACACGTTATTTATGAAATAATTTTGCCGAACACAGTATTTTCATGGGTAAAATCCCACTGTTTATACAAGGTATTGGGATCACACTTTAATAAAGCCTATTATTACGCAAGTGTTGGGATTTGTCTAATGAAGATAAATCTCATTTATATATTTTTCGGCAGGATAAAATTATTCAATTTTTGATAATATTTATGATAAAGAACAGCGTGTCAAGTAAAATTACTTTTATGATAGATTATACTGTTGAAAAGTTAAGTTAACAAATAGGCATTTTTTATGTTGCTCTTTTGATGGAGCATTGTTTTTTTAATATTGAATTATTTTTTTAACAGTTAGATATGCTGTGAAAGTAATTTTATACGGCGTGTTGTAATTTTTAAATACGAATTTATATAAATTTGACCGTTAAAAAATTAATCCAACAGTTAGAAACACAATTTGTATTGAGGAAGATTATCTTATACGCCGCATGTTAGTAGACTAAGTTTTTTTAACCGTTAAATATGCGTATTTTTTAACTTTTACGATATTGTTCATTTTATGACTCAAATTATATTACTAAGATATTTTTTTCATAAAAATTTAAATTTAACTTTTTACTATAATATTTTTTTATCACATATATAACTTAAATTATATAAATGAACAAACTTTACGTGTGTAAATGAATATATAATTATGTAAATGATTTAAATTGTGTAAATAAAAATATTTTATGTATTTTTATGTAAATCTAACTGATAATAAATCTTATTTATTAATACATTGAGGTACTAAAAAAGGTATTTTTGTTGATACAAGAATTTATTTAGTTTGTTAATTTAAATTTTTAATTTAAATTGAGATATAATTTTATATAAAAAAATTTTATTATAATAAAAAAAATTAAATATAATTATTTATAAATTTTTTTTACTATAATAAATTTTAAATTTTAAATTTAAATAAACAAAATAAACGAATCTGAAATAGTCTTCTCTGCTATTAAGGCACTCCAATTTACCAAAAGGACGAGAGAGAAAGTAACAGTGAAAAGAGTGCTGACAAAACATCCATGATTCCTGGATCCTGGTCATAAGGTTATGACCCCAACAAGGACAGAGCATTTGAGAATCGCCACGTATCACATTTTAGCATTTAACGCAATCAGACGCCTATATGGGCAACAGATACACTACAGTCCTTTGAAAAACCGACCAATTAAAGTCTAGTCGGCAGGAATTTGCCATGTCAGAAATTCACATCACAAATTTAAATTTTTAATTTTAATAAAAAATTACATATAATTTTATTTATTAAAATAACAAATTTTTACATAAATTACACTTCAATTTAAATTTTTTTAAATTAATAAACTGAACGAGGTTAAGACAACATTTGTTTCAAGAATTTTATTTGATTTAAAACCATAATTTTTAATTTCATACTAAGTATTTTTCTCTTCAAAAATTTAAATTTTAAAAATTAAAATTATAAATTATAATTTTAAACTTATAAATTAAATGTCACATAAACGATACATTTTTCAAAGAAAGAAAAAAAAAAAAAAAAAACTAAACGGTGCATTACAATGAGAAAGACTTTTTTTGCTCCACTATTTTACTTGGCAGATTAATTTTTTAATAGTATGTTTTTTTTTATAATAATAATTTTGTATTGCATGCGGTAAATTTTAAATGTTGATATGTATAAATTTATTAGACGTTTAATTTATAGATTAGAATTATGTTATTATAATTATTTTTAATTTACGTGTATTTTTTATAAGAAAAAATACTGTAACAATCTATGAACCATAATTTAAATTATGATTTAAATCTTTCAACTAAACGTCTACTTAATTGTTAAAAAGGCCGGTCTAACGATGTAAAACAATAGTTGCTACAAATTGTCCTTTTTTGTTTCACGTTTTCCGTGTTTTATATTTATTTTTTAGGTACTTCACATTTTTATTCAAGGTGGTCCTCCGAATAACTCCACAATTGGTCAGAAAAGTTTGCTCACAAGCAACATCAACGCTACCCCGCTCCTCAACACAATTGTTTGTGGCGCTTCATTTCATTCTCATTCATATATATAAATATATATATATATATATATATGTAAGTTATGCAAAGTTCCAAAAGTACGAAATGATGTTGCATATGAATTCCAATATTGTCAGTTTTTTCAACTTTTTAAATTTTGGTTGTTTGCGTGTCTTCTTCTCTGTTTTGGTTAGCAATTAACATCATGATTTGATCAAAAAAGTAATAATTAATGTATGTCATTTCCAAACATCTCGGGAGAGATTTCGTGCTCAAATATGGTCACAAATGCTTGAATATATGTCACAAGTTTTACGCTTGAATTTTTTTTTTTTCTGGAAGAGTTTCTTCTGTGCTTATGAAAGTAAAATAATATCAGAATACACCATATTTAACAAACTTCCACATATAATGGCCTCAAGGAAGCTGATTTTGAAACAAAAACCACAAGATTCCATTACATAGATACCTATAAAGATCAGTTTTAGTAATTGTGACATTAATATCAAAATACTTTTTTAAGAAAATAATTTAGGTAATGTTTGACAAGGAGATTCGTACTCTGATTCGAATTATAATTCATAATTCGTTATAATATTTTTTTCTCATAAAAAATACACGTAAATTAAAAATAGTTATAATCTAATGATTCTAATTCATGAATTAAACGTCTCTTTATTGTATTTTTATCAATTTTGAACATAAAATTTTTTTTTTTAATGTTACTTTAAAATGAAAAAGTGAATGCTCGAGTATGAGACATGGATTCAATTGGGAACTTTGCATAGAAAAATGAGATGAATATCCATCAGAGGTCAAAATATGTGCATTCACATGAGAGCATGTGAGAAAGCACGCCACTTTACACTTGTCATGCTTGGCGCTAGAAAGGGTTATAGTTTTGCTGTTTGGCTTTCTTTATGCAATATTCTTTGAACCGAGGTTCCCCTTAAACACTCTCTAAAAAAAAAAAAAAGTACTACTTTTTTCACAAAGAAGGAGATTTGCTGGAAAGTTAAAGGCAACTTCAATTTTTTTTTTTTTTTTTTTCAACTTTACGAGACTTGAATTTCGTTTAGTACGAGTGTTTAAATCTGATTTTAGTTTTGATTTTATAACTTAAATTATGAATCATAATTTTAAATTTAAAGTATGGTTTTAAAATCAGAATTAGAATTATAAGTTTTGAACCACTTAAAATTAAAAGGGTGAATGATTTTAAAATTAATGGTGATTCATAGTTTAAAATATCACATTAAGGTTTAAATCTTGAATCATAATTATTTAAATCAAATACTAATTTTAAGTGAGTCAAATCATAATCACTTTTTATTTTTTATAAACAAACATTAATTTAAACCCATAATCATAATTTTCTATTCAAAATCCTTATACCAAACAACCACTTTAAGCTATATTTTGGGTACTAAAAGTCCTCATTTTTATTTATTTATTATTATTATTTTAAGAAAATAGTCTTCACCTTTATGCTGAATGAGGGCAGCTGCTCCCATTGGTTCAAGGTGGCCGGCCCCCAACCCATTTTTTTTCAAATTTTTTTTTTTCCCTTTCTATCGCCCCTTGATTTTTTTCATTTATGACATTAACATGAAATGTTGAAAACTAGGTCAATTACAGTCAAAAGTTTTAACTTTTTTGTATTTATATTTCAAACCTAAAGTTCTAAATAAATCAATAATCAATATGAAAGATCTCCCTTCAAGCTATACATACTGCAAGAGGCCGAACCCATGATCACACCTAAGCAATCTTGAGATCGAGCTCTAACTAGATTGAAGCATTCAAAGTCGAGTTTTATTTTTTGTGATTTAAAATTATTTTCACTTTATATATATATATTTTTAAAATATATTATATTAAATTATAAATTTAAATTATAAATTTAATATAAAATAAACACATGCTTAAAAAAGACAGGGTACAAAAGATGACCTAGTTCAAACAAAAGTCTTAAAAAGTCGACTTGTACTGAAGTGTGTATATTTATATGTGTTTTTTATATTTATATGTAAAGTTTTTATAAAAAATAATTTTTAATTCAAAATATATATATTTTTTAATTGAAAAATAGCTAAAAAAATATATAAAATTATAATTTGTAATTATTGAATGTTGTTTGGAATTTTTTTTTTTTTTACATAATATTAATTAAACGAAATATACATATATTTCTTTGTCGAAAGACGGATACACAAAAATTGATGACCTACGTCTCCAAAAATTTGTAATTAATTAATATATATATATATATATATATAATTTTTTTAATTTATGAGGAGCCATAAACACGTTGGTTTTTGCAATTGTTTAAAATTCTTTCCTTTTAAACCAAAATGAGTTCAAGAACGAGAGAAAAGATGTTTTCGAAAAAGAGCCTCCGTGATATAGCGGGACCATGATACTGGGCCGTTTAATAGATAACGTAAATATACCTACGTCGGTTTTACGTACAAGGTTTACATAAATGCACTTATTTTGGCTTTTAATTGGATATCTATTTACAAAAATCGGTTTTTGAAAACGCATTGAGATATGAATTCAGATACTCCTTGCACCGACATTTCTTTGTATTCTATAAAACCAACGTCGGTTTTAATTTTTTTAAAAATAAATAATTTTTTTTTTTTTTTTTTTTTGTTTTTTAAGAAAAATTAAAGGATGTGTTTGGAATTGATTTAAAAAACGATTTTCGGCAATTTTCGATCTTCATGAAAATGAAAATGAAAACGTTTTTAGTTTGGGTTTGGTTGTGGGAGTGGTTTTTGAATTATTTCACCCACGGCAAGAAAATGTATTTGGTAGTTTATTTAGAGATTGATTTAGTTTTCGAAAAAAAAAGCTCGAGGGAGGTTGAGGAGGTCAAAGAAAATTTGGTGTTTGGTGGTTTAATTGGGTTTTGTTTCTCAATTTTCAATCCAATGTTCAATTTCTAATAATAATAATTAAATAAATAATATTATTAAATATATATAAATATATATATATCTTTAAATAAATAATTATTACAAATTCTTTCCCTTTTAAACCATAATGAGTTATGCATCGAAGAAATAATGATTATTAAATAATAATATATTAAATAAATAAAACTTATTTTGGCTTTTTATTACAAAATATATTGAGATAAATATATAACTTTGTATTTATTAAATTTTTTAAAAAAAAATAAATATTTTTATTTTTATATTTTTAGAAAATTAAAATGTGTTTGGAATGATTCCAAAATAATGCAAAAATGAAAATGAAAAACGTTTTTAGTTTCATTTTAAATGAAAAATTTGGTAGTTTTATTTAAATATTTTAGTTTTAAAAAAATAAATAATATGGTTTAATTTTTGAAAACATGTAAAATAATTAAATAAATAAATATTAAATATATTAAATAATAATATATTAAATAAATAAATATATTATATAAATAATATTATTAAATAATAATATATTAAATAAATAACATTATTTAAACATATTAAATAATAATATATTAAATAAATAACATTATTAAATATATTAAATAATAATATATTAAATAAATAATATTATTAAATATAGTAAATAAATAATATTGTTAAATAAATAATATTATTAAATATATTATATAAATAATATTATTAAATATATTAAATAAATATATTAAATAAACATATATAATACAAAAACGGTTTCAGAAAAGAGGGAAGAAAATGAAAAAAAAAAAAGTGAAATCCGTTTTTAGAAAACAGAAAACGAAAATGAGAAAATGAAAATACATTTTTTTTGTTTTCTAATTTTCACAAAAAGACAAACGTTTTTGGTTTTATTTTTTAAAAAAAAATTGCACCAAACACGTTTTTAACACCTATTTTTATTTTTTTACTTTGAAAACTATAAAAAATGAAAATAAAAACACAAACAAACAGGCCCAAAATACTCTTCCAAAGTTGATTAATATTGTCTTGAGTGGTTGCCTAGCAATAAAATTTCAACATTTTTCTTTCTTAACACAGATATGTGTTTCCGCCCGGCCATAACAACCATCTCTAATCATTGAAGAAAACTGCTTTAATTATTTGAATTGCTATTCATCTCGAATTTATTTATTTTTTATTGCGTGGTTATTAAGCAACATTTTCCGAGTATTTTGGGCTTTTTGATAGAAACCGACTTTCTTTTGACCCTTTAGTTTGTTAATTTGAGTTTTTAATTTAAGTTGAGATATGATTTTATGTGAGAATTTTTTACTGTAGTAAAAAAAAATAGATGTGATTGTTTGTGAGAACTTTTTACTATAACAAAACTTAAATTCTAAACTCAAATCAGCGAAATGAACGGGCCTTTGTTTAATTGCTGAAAATATTTGTGCAATTGACGCGTCTATGCATTTTGGCTTAGTGTAGAAAGGGCAAGAATATAAAGTTTCTTTTTCACCAGGCAGAAGCGTTCGTCTTTTTAGTAATTTTTGTATTTTAATACAATAGAAGCGTATATACAAGATTAGTTTATCATGAGTTCAAGGGGGAGGATTATATATGGTAGGATATTGCATTTTCTTTTTTTAAAAAAAAAAACCAAATATATAAAATAAATTAATTTGATCATTTTGATTTTTTTTTTCTTGGTGAGCGATAACTATCAATAATTGGTTTAGAATAACTCCACGTCTGGCCAAAACACTAGTCCAAGTTTTTCAAGAGAAGATGAAATTAAATACAAAATGAAATACAGCCTTCTACTAAATCACAAGGCACTATGCAAACAATTCATGAACTATATAAATCTCGTTCATTTTACCGATTTAAGTTTTTAATTTTAAATTTTTACAGTAAAAAATTCTTAAAAAATATCATATTTAACTTTTTCTATTATAATAAAAAACTCTTAAAATATATCATATTTTAATTTAAATTAAAATTTTAAATCCGTAAAATGAATGAGACTATATTTATTAAAGATTCGTTTGGTTCTTAGATTTGAATCCTTGATTCGAATCATGATTTATGATTGTTATAATATTTTCTTTTATAAAAATATATATAAATTAAAAATGATTCAAATCACATAATTTGAATTCATAAATTAAACGTAAAGTATTTTTTGTACCAGCTATAGGAATATGACAGCTTTTACCGCAAATTCTGCCGGGAGAAACTTTTCAAAAGAATGATTAAATATAAAGAGTAAAATGACTAATGTACCTGCAAAAAGTGAGCATCAAAATGAATGTACAATATCAAAGGCGGGGAACAAAATCGTCATTATTAGATGTGAAAACAAAAGTCTGTCTCCTACTATATATATAACGATAGATAGTCTCCCAACATTCAAGTAACACTTTTCGATAAAAACAGTTGAAGAGAGACAAAACCAACAGAAGTTTATATTGAAATGACGGTGACATTAATTCACAAACTGGAACGGGAGATTTTGAGCCAACCACGAGGAAGAAGGGATGAAATAATATGTAGATATCAAAGACAACCGTTGTGAAGAAATATATATATATATATATATATTAAAAAAATGGCTAAGCTCCTTGTATTAATTATGTGCATGGTATTTTCTTCATCCCAGTATTATCTTCGGCCCCTTTAGAATCTTTGTAGTAAAACTCAATTTTACAATACTTCAAAGCACAAAAACAATACGGTATATAGTGATATAGCAGTAGACTTTTGAACCAATATTGTTTAAATTCTTGAGTTTGAATGAGCTAGAATCAATTTAAGCTAGTACTCTTGTATTGAATGTAAAGAGAAGTATTTCTCCCTCTAGCCAACCTTATTAAGTGTAGATTTTTAGCATTAAATTTCAAGTTTGGTGTCAATTTTTGGAATCAACGTAATCTACAAATAAATATATATATATATATATATATTTGTGAAAAAATGCAACAGAATAAAAAGAATTTTTAAACAATTTGTGAATTTAATGATTATTTTTAGAGGATTTTAGAATCAATATAAGTATTACTCTTGCCCCTTTAGAATTTCTCCCTCTAGCCAACCTTATTAAGTGTAGATTTTTAGCATTAAATTTCAAGTTTGGTGTCAAAAACCCAATACGTGGTATATATATATATATTTATAGCAGTGAGACTTTTGAACCAATAATAAAGAATTTTTAAACAATTCTTGAATTTAATTTATTTTTTAGAGGAGCTAGAATCAATTTAAGCTAGTACTCTTGTATTGAATGTAAGGAGAAGTATTTCTCCCTCTCACCAACCTTATTAAGTGTAGATTTTTAGCATTAAATTTCAAGTTTGGTGTCAATTTTTGGAACCCACTCGTGATCTACATAGCATATATATATATATATATGTATTTATTTATTGACTGTGAAAATTTGACAACAGAATAATAAAAAAATTTTAAACAATTTACGTGAATTTAATGATTATTTTTTAGAGGAGCTAGAATCAATTTAAGCTAGTACTCTTGTATTGAATGTAAGGAGAAGTATTTCTTCCTCTCGCCAACCTTATTAAGTGTAGATTTTTAGCATTAAATTTCAAGTTTGGTGTCAATTTTTGGAACCCACTCGTGATCTACATAGCATATATATATATATATATTTATTGACTGTGAAAATTTGGCAACAGAATAATAAAGAATTTTTAAACAATTTACGTGAATTTAATGATTATTTTTTAGAGGAGCTAGAATCAATTTAAGCTAGTACTCTTGTATTGAATGTAAAGAGAAGTATTTCTCCCTCTAGCCAACCTTATTAAGTGTAGATTTTTAGCATTAAATTTCAAGTTTGGTGTCAATTTTTGGAACCCACTCGTGATCTACATAGCATATATATATATATATATATATATATTATTGACTGTGAAAATTTGGCAACAGAATAATAAAGAATTTTTAAACAATTTACGTGAATTTAATGATTATTTTTTAGAGGAGCTAGAATCAATTTAAGCTAGTACTCTTGTATTGAATGTAAAGAGAAGTATTTCTCCCTCTCGCCAACCTTATTAAGTGTAGATTTTTAGCATTCAATATCAAGTTTGGTGTCAATTTTTGGAACCCACTCGTGATCTACATAGCACATATATATATATATATATATATATAGACGGTGAAAATTCGTCAACACAATAATAACGAATTTCTAAACGATTTACGTGAATTTAATGATTATTTTTTAGAGGAGCTAGAATCAATTTAAGCTAGTACTCTTGTATTGAATGTAAAGAGAAGTATTTCTCCCTCTCGCCAACCTTATTAAGTGTAGATTTTTAGCATTCAATATCAAGTTTGGTGTCAATTTTTGGAACCCACTCGTGATCTACATAGCACATATATATATACGGTGAAAATTCGTCAACACAATAATAACGAATTTCTAAACGATTTACGCGAATTTAATGATTATTTTTTAGGAAAATACATGCTCTAATGCCCCAAATGAGACCTGGGGATTTTTTTACCTATAATCTTTTATTTATATCTTTGATCACCATCCCTGCTTGTTTCTCTATTTAATTCGGGGATATTTTTCTTATCTTTTGGGAATTTTAGAATAGTTTCTCAAAAAATAAAGATAACAATCAATCAGGACAATTCTCTTATCAAATTTCTTATATTCAAATTACAAATAGCAAATCTCATGGATAATCTTGAAAATCTCCTGTCTTTAATAGCCTCGATTTCGTAAATGCTCCGTAACTATCTTCGCCTATGATTGTAGGTACGGTCGACTTCATGTTATCCTTTGTCTTTTTAAGATAGTCAACATCCTTCGATGTTTGACACCTCTTTCTAGCAGTATACTCTTAAGAAGGTTATCTGCTGACGTGACAGTTAAGGTTAAGTTATCATTGATCATTTAATATTTTTATTTATGGCATGTGGGCCATGCAATTGTTAAGAGACACTTGTAATTCAAGCCTAACAACTGTCTAAGCATCTATCTGCATATAACGCACACATACACACGTATCATCATTACTAATTTAGAGAACAAATATTAGTGAAAATACTAATTTGTGTATCGAGATATGGTCTTGTCTAAAAGAAAAAAATTCTCATCATCATTACTATTCGCTTGAGATTCTTAATTTTATAAATTCCTTATTCGTTATATTCATTGACAAATAAATTTAGAGAACAAATATTAGTGAAAATACTAATTAACTACTAGTCTACTACTCCCGGTTCACCCCTTTCTAATTTAAAAATACAGTCCTCTTTGTCTACTCTAATGTTCAATACATATATACATATTATTTTCTTAACTGCAAATAGTATATATTCTTAAATTACAATAAAAACTCTTATATTATGATTTTTAAGGGAACTATACATGTCATTTAATTTGCTGTTGGAACTAAGAGTACGAAAAAAACTTGACGAATATAGATTGTGAATTTAAGAAAAAGAAAATAAAAGGGTTAATCTCATAAATAGTCTCTGAGATTTACTTTTAATCCTAATTTAGTTTTTGACTTTTAAAATGTCTCAGAGTTAGTCCTTGAGATTTTATCTTATTTTAATTTTGGTCATTTAGTTAACATGATGTCAAATATTTGACGAAATATGTGTAAATTAGGTACTAAAATTGAAAACAGCCAAATTTTAAGGACTATTTATCAAAATTAACCTTTTTGTTATTATATTGGTTTAGCCTCTAAATTTTAGATGTTTCAAATTTTGATATTTAATTTCTATAAATTCTATTAAATATTTAATACTTAACTAATATAAAAATTAAAATTAAAATAAAATAAAACTTCAAGTTCCATAAGACGTTTTTAAAGTAAAAAATCACAGTGAGATTAATGACAAACTTCAAGAATCATCTCTGAAATTAACCTAAAATAATTATAAAAAAAAAAAGAGAGTTTTGTTCTTTCCCTCTTTTTTTTTTCGTCGTCGTTTTTGCCTCTCTTGTTTGTGGGACCCACTACACAGCCGTACCCCATTTCCTCAACCCTAAATCTAAACTCAACTCAACCCGCTGCAGCTTCTCTCACAACCCCCTCTCGCTCCTTCCATTACTAAGATTTAGGGTTTCTACCCTCCTCTTTCTCTACCTTGCCCATATCCGTCGCGTTAGTTTCTTTTCTTGGCGTGAGGTACAGATTTCGTTTGATCTGCAGGCTATTTTTTATCTTATTTTATTATTATTATTATTATTATTTTTTCTAAGATTTTCTACAAATTTTTTTAACCCTTAAAATCTCTCTATTCCAAATGCAGCAGTTGTTTTGGTTTGGTCTTTTTTGAAACTCTGATGGAGGCTGAATCCCTCGTAGACGATGACGAATATGAAGACGGACAAATGGATTTATCTGCCAAGACTTGTCTTCAAATTCCACTACAAATAGTATGTCATGCTTTGAAAAATATTATTTTTTTTTTTTTTTTTGTCATGCTTTGAAAAATGTTTCATCATTATTTTTTATTTTCTTTAAATAACAGTACTTTTTTAACATTTTTTTTCAAATCTAAATTCAAGAAAATGAAATCCATCTCTTAATAACGTTTCTACCAATTTATTCTTTTTGTTTTTATCCTTTTTTGGTTCCAAAACAGTAGAAAACTGTACCTGTATTTGTGTGCGTGCATATATATATATATATATATTTTCCTTTTTCTTTTTGAGCCTAAACTCTGGGTTCCAAACAATATCGGCCCTGAATTTGGCCGGCAATGTAGTTTAGATTTTCAGATTAGTGCCTGTAGCTCATAGTTCAGATTCATTGTTTATTGGAAAGCCTGATGTGTTGCTAATGTCTCTCGGATTGGTTATTGTACTTGCTGTTGGAAAAAGAATGCCTGAGGGACTGACAGCGATTGAACGAACGATGAGGAGATTAGAAAATGAATACCGCTCGTAAATATTTTTACAATCAACTTTATGTTATAAATAATTTTGTTAATTATGATTTTGAAACTATATATTAAATAATTTTAAGGATTATGATTATTAGTGAGTAAGACTTAAAGAGTAGATATATATATATATATATATATATTTATGTGCTTTGAGTAATATATATGTTAAGGTTTGAATATTTTGATTAAGAAAGTAAATTCGTATCCTATGCTTATTATAAGACTTAAAAAAAAAATGTTCCACAAATTTTAAGATATTTTAGTAAATACAAGTAAAAATGTTAACCACAGTGGCGACTTTAAAAGAGGATCGTCACAGTTGGTATCATAGTCAGTATCTTGTAATCTTACTCCACACTGTCACATGCTTACTCCGCCACAGTCTAAGTAAGTAGAAATTCATGTAAATAGTAGAATATGAGTAAATATTAATGTTAATGTTATTACGTTACGATAGAGTATGGCTACGCCGATAGACTCCAGACAGATCGAGGAGGATCGTAGAGCTATGATCATGTTCGTGGACATGCGTGTCCATACATTCTCTGGTCGTCAACCGTTGTACTTGCTAATGGAGTGGATCAACGTGATGGAGATCGCCGTCGACGTTTGTCACATCCCAGAGTGGTTAAGAGTCTGATTGGCCGCCTCAAAATTATTAGGACACACTCTCACCTGGTGGCTCGGGAAGGGAGCTGAACACCAAGCCCCTAGTTGGGGAGAGTTCAAGCAGGAAATCAGAGCTGAGTATGGGCCAGTATTGTATGGCGCTATTGAAGTCCTTGCTCCGGGAGTGCAGAGAGATCTTCACATCTGGGAGGATATGCAGAGAAGACAATATGAGGCTTTAGAGGCCATCTGAGATTCTTATGAGGGAGAGTCCATTGCTCATTATTGCCAGCATTTTTGGGACTCCATGTTGCCCGTAATACCAACCCAGATCCTATGAGAGTGTAGTTAGGGTCCACTCTCTTAAAAACCTCAGGAATCCAGATAATTGGGGTCGTTGATGCGATAGATTCATGTCTGATAAGTTTCAGGTAATTAGATCTATTTTTTATGTTGTTTTATTATATATTATAAAGATTAATTTTACTAACGCTGAATGTAATCATAAATAGAAAAAGTCAAGAATTAATAAACTTAATCGTAGCAACCAAAAGTGGTCGAGTTTGCATGGTCGGATGTCGTACTCCCAACATCGCGAGAAGAAAGTAAGTATTTATTAATATTAATAATTTATTCAATATAAATGTTAATTTAGTAATCGCTTACACTATATTCATATATATTTAAACTACTATGCAGTCTACTACAGTGACTCACAATCGATGTTCATCATCGATAATTGGGGGGACATGCATCGTCGTGGGGATATTGGGGTTAATTCCCAAGCTGAACAAACTTTTGTAAGTATACTCGTAATGTTTGATTATATATTTTTTATTTAAATCACATTATGTATTTAATTACATTTCTTATAATATTTGTAGCAACGGATGGGAGAAAGAAAAATGCAGATCCAGATACAGTTTGGAATTTTTGGATCATCTGCGACAGGAGTAGTTAACGAGTGGAATATTATGGAGCAGTTTTTGTGTACCCGCAGAGGACACAAGGTTGGAGTGGGTCGCACACTCTCACAAAGGTTTATCGAGGGGATGTGTCGTCATCTGGCTTATGCTGGGCATGATTTTCTAAGACACGTTCAGACCACACGTAGAAGAATACTCGCAACAGAGTTACCAATAAAACCTCTAGTTGTACGAGAGCGTCAGAATGATGTAGGACTTCATCACTCAAATGCACCCCATCATGACTTTTCCAGCAATTACTCTTCATGTGCAGCAATATGTCTGTTTAGGTCATCCGCTTCCAAATCCTTCCGATGATAACAACGATAATTTTAGTGATGTTAATTTAGGATATTAGATTTTTATTATTGTAAAAATTTTTATTTCCATATATTTCTACTATAATTACATGTTTATTTTATCAATTATTTTTTACAATAATAATTTTTATTTATATTTTTATTATTTATTTCATTTTATTTAATTCTTTTTTATTATTATAATATCATAAATTATATTTAATATTGAGTTTAAATATATAGTAACACACAACATTAATTATTAAAGAGAAATAGTAGAAAATAGGCCAACATGAAAAGCTTAAGAAAGGAAATAGGCCAATTTTTAGTTATAGAAATTAATAGGTCATAACTTGTTAAGTTATGGTTCATGGTTGGACAAGTTTATGGACAATTATGAATAATAACTTGTCAAGTTATGGTTCAAAAACCAAACTCGTGTTTGGGACGAAAATAATAATTTGGCCTATTTATTAACTTATGTAAACTATTGGCCTATTAATTTTAATTCTTCTCAAATTTTGGCCTATTTTCTTCTTTCTCCCATTATTAAATGTGGGTCATCTAAGATAGTCAAACAGAAGAAATCCAGGAGAAGGTGTTCAATCATTGTCTAACACATGATGTACCATTTTTTAAACAAATTTTCTGGTCTGATTCCTCAAAGGGCTGAGTTGCCAATTGAAAATCTACTTATACAAACTGTGGGTCTTCTATCATTGGTGGTGGTTGCCCAATGTTGGCATCAATTTAAATGAGCATTAATTTAATCAAACATGCGTACCCCTAAATTATTAAAAAAAAAAAAAAAAAACCAAACTCGTGTTTGGGACCCCTTGTGCAATTACTTACCTAGCTGCCTTTTCTTAAATTAAATTGATCTCCGTTTTTTTTTCTTTTTCTTTTTTATTAGGTAAGCATTCTCGATTTTTGTTAGTTTTGATAATTTACCTTTTATGTTTCAGTAACTGTGTAAAATTTGATGTCATTTAACGGTTCTTTTGCATTTATGTACTTGTTAGATTATTGGGAGTTGGTAATTAAGCTTCAATTGCAACCACTAACTAGGCCTTTTGACCATATTGTCAAAGTTTTGTATATTGCTTAGACTGATTATGCTATGTCGGTAGCTTTTTTCCTTAGAGCTTTTGGTGATTGGCGTTGTTGTTGGACCATTTGTTGTTGTAAATTGTAATACATGTTTCTAATATTTTTATTGCAAAGTCATGGCTTCTTATCAACCAAAATTTGTAGGGCGGCTCTTATAGATAAATCCTTATTTCTGGTATCAACCAAAATATGTTTTTGACTGTGCTATTTGTTATTAATAATATATATTTATATAAATATTAAGATTCGTTATTTAATTAAATATTCTAGGATTATTTATTTATTATTTATTTGTGTGTGTGTGTGTGTGTATATATATATATATATATATATATATTTATATCAATATCAATATTATTAAAACATGTAGCTTGTCACAAGCCTAAAATAAGTAGTTAAATATTAATCAGATTTTCTGCTGGTTTGAGGCTTTTTTTTTTTTTTTTTTTGTTTTGTTTTTTTTTTTTTTTTTTTTTTTTTTTTTTTTTTTTTTTTTTTTTGTTTTTTTTGTTTTTTTTTTTTTTTTTTGTGTGTGTTGGAGTGTCAATCGATCTACATTTCACATAATGAACTCCATGGTTTATTTACCAAAAGAGAAACTCCATGGTTTTCATAAAAGGAATCAATCACCAAATTGTCATTGTAAGGCAAAATGTCGTAGTCTTAGAAGAAGAATTAAGAACTTTAGTTTGGAGTGATTAATTAACACAATTTGTTAGGTAGCCTTTTCTTTGAAATTCTTTTCCCAAGTCTATGTGCTTTACCTAACTTCTTGTTGACTTTTTCTGGTGAGTGGACAACGACCCAATTAACTCGGGACGCATTCAAATACAAAGCATATATATCAAAATGTGGCTGGACTTTTCTATTCTACTCAAAGTTTGCTTCATATATATAATATCTTTTTTAAGACATTGCAGGTTATATATATGTATATATATATATATATATATATATAAATACATATAATATTGTTTTCCTTTAAACAACACTTCAAACTTGTTGCTTAAAACCAAAAAGAGAGAGGACTTTTAGTATTTAATTCCTTGGTTCACATTATTAGAGAGAGAGAGAGAGAGAGAGAGAGAGAGAGAGAGAGAGAGAGAGAGAGAGAGAGAGAGAGAGAGAGAGCAAATGCAACTATGACATGTTAGCTTCGGAAAGGACAGAAAGAAAGTTTAAGATAAAATGATTTGAAGCAAAGGATCACATGGCAAACGAATTATTTCCTAATTTTATCAATGTTAAAAAAAACAACCTATGATATAGTTTGCCACTACTTAGTAGGGCTATTCATAAACCCAAACAACCCGCAAATCCAACCCACTCTGCCCTAACTCAAGTCGAAAAAAACAACCCGCAACATTATTTTTAAATTTGCGGCTCATTATACCTCTGGGCTGAAGTATTTGGGGCAGATTGCGGGTTGAGCCCATAATAACCCGCAATTCCCAACCCAACCCGCACAACATACCCCCAAGCTTTCAGCCCAAGCCGAACTGCCCAAGTTCTACCATAGACTCGCTAACATTAGGGTTCACAATCTCATTCTCGGTCTCCCCTCCCTTGAACCCCCTCTTCTTGCCTCTTCCTTTTCAGTTTTCCCTCTTCATCCCCTCCCGTGAACCCCCTCATAACTCTCTGCTCATTGCTCAGTCCTCTCGGCTGCCGTCTTGCCCACTTTCTCTGGTGCTCTCTCGCCGGACTGACAAAGATGGTTGCTATTTCTGTTTGATGATGAAGTTTGAATATTATATTGAACTTTAAGTATTTAATTTTTTAAATGTTGAAACCGACCACCCAACCCACCCCGCACCATCCCAACCCAACCCGAACATCGTTGGGTTGTGAAATTTTTTTAACATCATTAGGGCTAAATATGTGCAATCCGTACCTTTTGGGGCGGGGGAAAAAAATCCTACCCCGCACCAACCCAACCCATGAACAGCCCTACTACTTAGAAACCTTTGTTTAACGCTTTTAATTAAAAACAAAACCTAATTGTGAAACTTGGACAGCTCAAATTAACATATTTTAACTGTGGAAAACAACAATTAAAAAAAAACTCAGATTTGAACATATACAATTAATTAGCACAAATTATTATTCACTGCTTTGAGTTTTCCTTTAGCGGAAACGATGTTGGAATTAAGCTATATAAAATAACAAAGAATAATAAAAGACTATTTTTCCAACTGATTATCGTAGAGAGAAACAAAATAGGGGGGAAAATAAAGTACCTAATGAGCCCTTGAGCAAGGCAAAAAGGAAAACTCCTCCTAATTAATTGGCTGCCATGTAATCAATGAGTGGACACTAATCCAAATTTCACTTGATTTCTGAAGTCAACATCTACATACGTGTGTGTATATATATATGTGTGTATAAATATAATTGGTCAAGTAATTGACTCACACCAACATATATAAAATTAGAGGTAATGTCCCGCAAGAGGGCCTGCAACAATGTATAGTGACACTTTCCAAACTTCCAATTTGTTTTACGATTTGATGTTAACTTGTTTTCTAGTACCGGGAACGAAAAATTGCAAGAAAAGAAAAATAAAGCAGAATCACATTCAGAAATTTCTATATAGGTTTACACTCAATTTGACTACGTCTTATTTTTACGGCCACAATTTTTACTATATTTGTTGAAAAATTGTTACAAAAAAATTATTTCAATCTCATTTTGTATTTTTCTCACTCTCAAAAGATGTTTCTAGCCTCTCAATACTCTATTTTCTCTATAAAAGAAACTCACCACAATATAAGCTTAACAATGGCTATTTATGTGTACAAGAATAGGAGAAAAATTCAAGAAAAAAAAAATCCCAAAATCATGGAAAAACTAGCACTCGTGCACATAGTGTTGCAGCGTTATGTTCTCTGCCCAAACTACTGCTTGCAACAGTTCTTGGCGGTGGCACCCATTGACTAGCGCCACGGTGTTATGCCGATCTTCTACTCTTCTTTTTTTTTCTTCTTTGTCTTGTTGATTTGGCTCTCCAACAAACATCTAAATAAATTAGCTAGCCTTGTGAAACTCCCAACTAAGTTTGATGAAAATTAAAAGATTGTAATAAAACGTAGGACTACTAAATAGAATTAAGAGTTCGTTAGGTTGGGTGGAAAGTAAAGGGATATAGTGGAATGCAATTCAAGTATGATGTTTAGTTGGATTTATATATAAAAAAAAAGGTCATTCACTCATTTTAAGTGAATCATCATTCATTCATTACATGAAAAGAATAGTCATTCCAAACTCTTTTCTTCATTTTTTCTCATAATTACTCATCAATATTATAATATAATTATAGTAAATTGTATAGTTGTTATAATATGTAATATAATATAATATACAATAAAAATATTATAATATAATATAATTTATAATAATCTTTATTATATAATATGATCTTATTAATTATATTATATTGTCTTAATATAGTTATGTTTAATATAATAATAATAATAATAATAATATAATAATTAATATTATTATAATCTTATAACTCTAATATTATAATATATTATAGTGTATTACACACATTATAACAACACAATATATTAATCATAATATATTTATTTAATATAATATATAAATAATATATGTTATATTATAATTATATATATTATAATACAATATAGTTGTAATTTTTAATTATATTTTAACTTAAATATTATCATTTATTAGATAATCTTATAGTATATTTCATAATATTATAATTATATTAATTATTTAAATATTAATATTATATTCTATATCATATTTATATAATATATTATATAATTGATATATAAAATATTAATTTTATATATAACATAAAGCTAATTTTGTCAACATGAAAATATTCATGTTTTATTCCATAGTATTCTTAAAATTACAATTAAAGATATGAATTAACTTTTTTTTTTCTATTTTATTACCATTATTATTCTCATTCTCATTAATATTATCATTCTCCCACTGCAACCAAACGTGCCTAAGAGTCTTGAGAAAAATTAGTGTAATTATTTGTTAAAGATATTCCTAATGATCAATTCAGTGATAGATAAGGCATTTATATTGATGAAAGTTCAGTAAAAAAAAAAAAATGTCAATGAAAAGCAATAATGGACAAAGAAATTAAGCAAGAAACTACAAATCAAATTTTACGCAAATTAAAAAACGAGATTCCCATGAATACTAATTGAGAGGACATTCATATATGATTGCTATTCCAACATACAATAAACTAGAGGACTGTAATTATTACAGAATAAATTTGTCGATTTTAAAAAAATACAATTCAACCATTGAAAGGAGCGCAAGACAAAAAAGTAAACATGAAGGGAACATTTGAATTCGGAGTTCCTTCTAAAAAATAATTGAATTAGGAGTTGTATATACAAACATATAATATAGGGCCTCCATTCTTAAAAAAAAAAAAAAAAAAAAAAAAAAAAAAACCTTAGGAATTGATTTTGAAATAGGAAAAAAAAAAAAAAAAAGAAGAATTGTCAGCTTCATTCATTTTGTATGTACGCGAGAATGGTATCTTACTGCTTCATGCCTCATGCAGTTGAGCTTTTCTTCCTGCCATTCTCATCCTAATGAAAAGGAAACGTGGGAAGGTGACTAAATTTGGGGACCAATTCTTGAGAGTTTTGCACATTTGACAAGTCCAACATCGAAAAGAAAGTAATTTGAAAAGTGGCGCTTTCATCGAAAAATGGCAGAATAGTGATAATGACATACCTAAGGATATAATAATTATATATAATACCCAAAACTAAACCCTCCACTCAATGAAAACACAAACACACACACACGTGTGTATATATATATATATATATATATATATATATATATATATTATATGCTTGGCCTTTATTGTATCTTCTCATTTTGAACCTTCAAATATATTTTCAAATTCACTTCGCGCACTTTATCTTCTATTGGTGCTACGTTTATTTTAGTAAGGATAACTTTCATTTTTAACAACGTTGATTACAGTTTCGAAGCTGAATCAGTTTGGAGTGTAATGAAAGTTTCTGTTAGTTCAACATCGGCTACCACACAAGTTCTAGAAAGTTCTTTGCAAGATGCTAAAAGATTCACCAACACAGAATCTGGCTGGTCACTTCTGACAATAATATTTCCAATCTCTCGAATTAACTTGACAAGAGTACCTTTCCTAAACCTTTCAGAATTTTCGTCTAGTAATTTCGACCAAGCCTTCTTGGAGAATTCCCGCGATTCGGCAAGATCTTGATTGCAAATGCAAGACAGGGCAGCAATGAAGTCTTCTTTCTCCAGATACATGCAAAACTTTTCTTAGATGAGAGACGGCGGTGGAATCCGATCCGCCTCGACCAAGTGGTTCCAAGTTATATCCAACAACTCTCCCTGAAAACCATGGAGTTTACAAACAGTTGAAACAAATTTTAAGGTGCTATATTAAAGAAAATTTTCACATATTATGACTGAAATCTACAAAGGAGACAAAATCACCACTCTGCAATCCACAAAACACACACATATGTACATACATTCCCCAAAGTTCTCATCACTTCCCTCCACTTTTTGGTTGGGCATTTGCACAAGCTCAAAAAGGGAGTCATGAGCTTAGCATGGAGAGAAGTAAGATTAAAAATTACAACCGGAAAAAAAAAAAAAAAAAACAATGAGATTTAGAATTAATAATTATAGGGAGGAAAACACAGAATCTAGACATGTTTACAGGTTTCAAATCTGCAAGGTTCCATTTGGCGAGGCTTTCAAAAGGTAAGAATGCTTTTGCTCCCCAGGAAGAAACAACCTCCAATCGCAGGGGATAAATTTCTCTGTGCTATGTTTAATCAAAATCAAAGAATATACTTTTAATTTTGACTAGATCGATTTTCAATGATTAGAAAAACACCCGGGTGGGTTTTGTTGCATTAGAAAAACACAAGGTACGATCTCAACATTTTTTGAAACACTGGGTAAATTCCTGCATTTTGATTAAACACAGAGGAGGTTTATGTCATTGTCCCATTTGAGAATCAAAGCAACCCACAGGATACCCTTTGAAATGACAATGACATTTAATTTTGAGCTTCTTCCCAGAATCTACGTGACGTAATTGTCACAATAGTTCTCCACAAGCAAAACCAAACAAAAGGAAGAGCATATGCTAAATTTTGAACACATGCAAATGCTATTCTTGGTGCTAAATTTGCCACTAAGTAGAGCATATGCTAAATTTTGAAATATTCAAACATAACAGGGCGCATGATATTTTTCAGGTTTAATATCGGTAAATGGCTCTAAGCGCACCATGCTAGCAATTAGATAATGGCACCCACAAAAAAAGGGGGTTCGGGGCTCTTTCGCTGACATTCCATGTTTCTTCTTGCAAGCGTTATGTACTCTATACCACCTTTGAGGCAAGTACTAATGGTTTAACCATTTACCAAAAAGAAAAAAGTACTAACGGTTAAACCCTACGAGTTACTATACAGATCGTGTCACTTTTCTTTGCAAATGTCACTGTACCATATACCCAGATTATCAGAAAGAGTTATAACCGGGCTTTGGCAATTAATACAGGAAAAACACTACAGGTGGAGAACAAAAGATCAATTTTTTTACTTTGTAGATGAAAGCTTTAAGAGCTAAAGATCCACAGCACTCTTGTCTATGGATCTACGAAATTTTACAAGCCATAATAGATACAAGGTGCATCAATTCATTTTTCTTTTTGACTATTCTTCTTCTTTTTTGGGAAACCGGAGACTTTATTAATCAAAGACGAATTATGTACAAATCAAAAGAGGTATCCTCTTAAATTCTTTTCCCAGTTCTAAAACCAATCAAGCTTAAATTCTTTTCAGTAACTACCCTACGTATAAAACACATGCTGAACACCAGGTTCAAAGATCATAGTACATATAAAGGTACAAAATACCAAAAGAAAATATAAACAGACTGAGCACCACAGGTACCTGCATTAACGCCTCTTGACACCTTCCGGCACTACAAAGGCATCGAGCTAAGTCATAATAAAGAGCAGCAGAACCTACTATTCCCCGTTTCTCCATGTTTTGAACAGCCAATACAGCCTCATCTAATTTACCTTCTTTCGATAGGGAATTCACAAGAACTGCATATTTAAGAATCCATATTTACAATGAGATTATGATTATATATGTTAAGCAGCTAATGAAAACGGTAGCAGAGTAGCGTACCTCTATATGTCAACGCATTTGGTATAGAAGATTTTTGTACTTTTCTGAAAAAATCATGAACCGATTTGTACTTGCCACATACAAACATTACCTGTTCCCACAACAAAAATAAAATAAAATCTGTCACGTATTTATTTATATTTCTTTGGTCATTAATAAAAAAAAAAGAGATACATGCTAATATAACAGCCATATAACACCCTTATGAACTCTATAAACCAAATTAAATAAATAAATAAAACAAAACAAAACCTAAGCAAGATAAAGCCTCATGGTATAAGAAGAAAAATAAAAGTTCAACAAAGAATGCGTCTGAACCTCCATTCGCCAATAAAAACTAGACCTAAAACAGTGGTGTTTTGAAGCCTTGTTAGTTCGTTTTTTTTTTCCCTCTTTTTTGTTGCTGTAAGTACCGGTTTTAGTCTTTTAACAATTTATAAGACAATATGAATAATGCAGAAACATAAAATAAAAGAACACGCGAGAAATGGTATCGCGGTTCGGTAACACCCTACTCCGCGGGGCCACGCCCAGATGATGAACAATCCACTAAGAACTTTTTTACAATTCAATTGGACTTAATCTACCCGAGACTCCATCTCTAAGAAGACGCCTATGAACTTGCAGTTTTCCCAATGGACTTGAACAACGAGATCCCCTCGACTTTAAACATTGGAATCCCTCCAACTAAGTTTTTCTCCCGAAAAACACTCAAATCATTTCTCTCAATACATATGCTCACCCATGTCTCACAACCCAGTAAAAACTCGTCAAGAGGTGTCCAATTACTCTAGAGACTCTTTCAATAAATAAGCAAACTGTGAATAGCTTGACACATCTTCAATTAATTCGCTGAACCACCTCCGTTGCAGATCCTGCTGCAACAACACTGCAACATAGCTGTTACGGCCAACACACTCAAAACCAGACGAATCAATCTTCTTTAATTCTGAAACCTTCCCAAAACTGATAAACGAACCTGGACTCATTCCTAGGAGACAGAGGAAGATCATCCAACCACGAAGATCTCAATCAAATATCAATCAAATCAATTTACCATCTTTGAATCAATGGTTGACTTAGAAAAATGGAAACTAAAACAAGTTTTGGATTTTTTTGAAACTTGCAAAAAAGAAACTTGCAATTTGTGATAGACATTTCCAAACGTAATCAACCCAGTAAAACATTCCCAAAATAATGCCAATCAAATTTGATTACAATCAATACACAAATTGGGAAATAAATCCCAACAATCTCCCCCTTTGGCATTGTTTTGGCAAAACTAATAATAGCAACTAAAACACAATACTTTATGCACCAATCAAGTTTCCAGACTACTTACTCCCCCTTTTTGACAAAAATAAGCCAAACATTCTAGAAAATGAGCAACATCTTCTTGCAAATTTCTCCCCCTGAATCCTCCACGAGTCATACTCCCGCTTAATATGATATTCTCCGATGTATAATGCTTTTATCAACTATCAAAAACTTGCAGTGACTATTACCACAATACTCAGAGTTAGTAGTACATGCTCTAAAAGAATTATAAGCCTCATGACACCTTAAATCACATTTCCTTACCCACACACGTCTAGGAAATTTGTATTGCACATCAACCTTCATTTTAGGTGTCCTTCTTGTGAATGTGAAATTCGGTGAATTAATGATTATACCTCTTTTTAAAGCATTCAAGTATTTGTAACATCTAGGTCTAATGTGGCCAGGCAAATTACAATAGTGACATGTAGGAACGAACCTGTTTGTTGCTTGTCTTGTTACAACAGGCTTTGCAACAACCTTCTTGTCTGATCTTACCCGAGATTTCTTAAAGGACTGCATCATATTATTAGTGGCTCCTTTCATAAAGACAGTCTTCCCAGAAAATTCTTGACCCTTGTAGCCAAGGCCTGAATGATCACCACAAATTTTTTGTTGTGAGAGTAAGTGATCCAATTTTGATGTGCCCGAGTTTAACATCCTTAAATTCTTTTGGGTCTGCTCCAATTCGAGTCTGGTCTCAGCAAGCTTTCCTTGATGCTTTGCTGCCAAGATTTCATAATTTGTTGCAGCATTTTTCAACTCACTTCTTTCCTTTGTTAAGACACCAACTTCATCTTCAAGCGATTTGTTTCGTTTGCAAACAACAAGCCATTTGTTGTACATCTTCTTATAAGCCTCCTGAATCTTCCCAAGGCTTAGGTCATCATTGTCACTGTCATCTTCAGTTTCATCCTCGAAATCTGTATCATCAACAATTCCACCAGAGGCTGTTGCAGACGCTGTTGCAACAGACTCTGTAACAACATTATCAGTGAAAAATAAATTTTTATCCGAGAATTCATTTCTTACAGTGAAAGCCACATAATTGCTAGTGTGATCATCTGCGTCTTCTTGATTTTTATCCGAATCATCACTCCATGATGCCGTGGCAGCCTTATTTTTCTTCTTGAGAGTGTTTGCACACTCCGCTTGAACATGTCCAAATCCTTCACATTCTCGGCATTGTATTCCCTCGTTTCTTTTCTTCTCTTCAAACCGTTGAGAATTAAAATTCTTCTTTTGAGAATTTTTGTTTTTTGAATTCTCTCCAAATCTCCCTTTCTTGTTGATCTTTCTTAGCATTTCATTGAATTTTTTGGTGAGTAAAGTAAGAGACTCACTCAAGTCCTCATCTTCGTTGGTCTCATCTTTGGTAGACATATCATCATAATCTGCATTAAGAGCAATGCCTCTACTTTTCTTTTTAGCCTTAAAGTTCATCTCAAAGGTTTGAAGATTACCTATGAGTTCATCAAGTCTCATCTTCTCCACGTTTTTTGCTTCTTCAATGGCTGTCACTTTGTAGGCAAAATGTGCCAGAAGTGATCTCAATGTCTTTTTCACCAATTTGGTGTCAGAATATTTTTTCCAATGATGAAGTAGGTATTTGGGAATGTTAAGGCTTGGAATCCATTTGGCAACATCACAAAGTTTTGAGTTGAAATCGGCAATGCACTCATCCTCCTCCATCAAGGGGTTTAAACGTTCAAAGCGAGTTGTGAGTATTTGAAGCTTTGAAGCCTTCACAAGATCTTTCTGTACCTTCATTAATGCATGTTTGAAGAATGTCCCAAGCTTTTTTTGCGGTTTCACACGTGGAAATCAATTTAAATTGATTAACATCCCAAAGCATTGAAAATGGCATTTAAAGCTTTTGAATTTGATAAGTTGTTCAATTTAGAATATTTTTGCAAGCTTGTCCTCATCGTTGGACCATTTCTCTTACGGCTTAGGGACGAAATTGCCTTTATCATCTTTAGTTTTTGGATGACTCCATCCGGTTAAGATAGATCGCCATGACTTCTCATCAATAGCTTTTGAGGAATGATAGAAATGTTTTTCCAGTTAGGATAAAAAGCTTTCATGCGATCCTTCCAATAGGGGTAATTGACACCTTCCAAAAGCGGTGGTTTGTTCACAAATCCTCCTTCTCTCAAGATATTAATTCTGCAAAATCAATTTATGGAGGATTAAATTAGACACCAAGACCTCACCGAAATACACGTCAGTGACCTGCTCTGATACCAAATGTAAGTACCGGTTTTAGTCTTTTAACAATTTATAAGACAATATGAATAATGCAGAAACATAAAATAAAAGAACACGAGAGAAATGATATCGCGGTTCGGTAACACCCTACTCCGCGGGGCCACGCCCAGATGATGAACAATCCACTAAGAACTCTTTTACAATTCAATTGGACTTAATCTACCCGAGACTCCCTCTCTAAGAAGACGCCTATGAACTTGTAATTTTCCCAATGGACTTGAAGCAATGAGATCCCTCGACTTTAAACATTGGAATCCCTCAACTAAGTTTTTCTCCGAAAAACACTCAAATCATTTCTCTCAATACATATGCCCACCCATGTCTCACAACCCAAAAAACTCGTCAAGAGGTGTCCAATTACTCTAGAGACTCTTTCAATAAATAAGCAAACTGAATGAATAGCTTGACACATCTTCAATTAATTATTTGAACCACCTCCGTTGCGAAGATCCTGTTGTAACAAACAACGCAACATAGTCAATTCTGACCAAACACACTCAAAACCGCATTTAATCAATCTTCTTTAATTCTGAAACCTTCCCAAAACTGATAAACGAACCTGGACTCATTCTTAGGAGACAGAGGAAGATCATCCAACCACGAAAATCTCAATCAAATATCAATCAAATCAATTTACCATCTTTGAATCAATGGTTGACTTAGAAAAATGGAAACTAAAACAAGTTTCTGGATTTTTTGAAACCTGCCAAAAGAAACTTGCTAGCTGCATAGACATTTTCAAACGTAATCAACCCAGCAAAACATTCCCAAAATAATGCCAATCAAATTTGATTACAATCAATACACAAATTGGGAAATAAATCCCAACAGTTGGTTTTGCTAGAAGCCTTCGTAGTTGTTCTAGAGATCTTTAAAGCTCTCCTACTTGTTTCTGACCACAAAATAAGATCTCCATCTCCTTGGTTTTTCTTCTTTTTTCATGAGAAGAAGAAACTATTTTTGTGAATTGGTGTTACAACCCACAGCAAAAGGCAAGTAAATTGGTCGTATCTATCTCATGCCTAAGGAATCAAGAAAGAAATTTGTATTATAAGCAAAGAATAAACTAAGAAACCACAGTAACAAGACTGAATAATTATCATGGTTACAGATGGGCAAAAAGTAAAATAAAAACCGAAGACAGCAGGCTACAAGAATGAAACTAGACTAAGTACTACCTCCATAACGAGTCCATAGGTTGTGACTGAAGGGCTTAAAGCTTTTTCCTTCAATTGCTGCAAAACCCAAAACGCTCCTTCCCATTGTTTTCGCTGAACACATGCATTTAAAACCTGAAAAGACAAAATGTTTGATATAAACATCTGAATAAACAGATAGAGACGTATACACCAAACACACACACACACACACATATATAAAAAGAAAAACATTTTAACAAGGGAAGAACAAAACATGCTCTATATCTTGAAATGCGTATGATGCATGCAATTCATGTTTGCATTCCACTAAAAACTGACAGCTTCTATTTTCCACAGGTCAAAATCCAAGTGCAACAACATGTTGCCATAATGTGTGTAGGCAAACACGCATGCACACAAGAAATAAATATAAGTTTTCAGAGAAACTCATTTGTGAAAGCTACAGTTAAATGAGTCTAAGGATATCCAAGAAGAATAGAAACTATTACTCGTTCCATGCTGATTTAAATTACCTCTTTAAGGCGCGTTAATTGAAAATGAAAATTGAAGATTTTTATGAATCTTGGCATATTATAGCATTCACCTAAGGTATACGCACCGCATTGTACACGATGATATCCGGTTCTACTCGTGGGTCCTACTTTCCAAGAGCTCCTGTTTTGAACTTCTTCTTAGGAGGAGAACGCATAGTAATGACATCAAAAAGTTCCTTCATATAACCCGCTCGTAATCCCGCAGCAATGGAATGATAAGCTACTAAGTCAGGATAAGAGGACATATGTTGCTGTTGCAGGAAATATGAGAATGAAAAATATTATAGACTCTTAAGAGTTTGCTTTCTCCATGCTTATAAATAGTATATTAATGCTTTCATGTGAAACGAAAAGATCACACTATCTGTATGCAAAGAAAAAGGTGGGAACATATTACCAGCATTGCGTTAAATACATTAAGCGCCTCCACAGGTCTCCTTGCCTTTCCAAGAACATTAAGTGCAGTCGTGTAAATATACCTAGATAAAAAAGATGATACTTATCAAAAGAAAATTTTGCACAATACGGCGATTTCCTACAGTCATTCAGAAACACAGAGAATTACACCAGAAAATTTCTCCACTTAGAGGGCCATAAAGAAGCAGTGCAAGAGTTATTGTTTTCGTGGATGACAATTACTTGGACAGGTTTTTAAAAGAAGAAAATAACCAAATAATTTAAGGACTCCAGCTCTATAACAGAGAATTCTTCTCCAACTTAGATAATTCTGCAAATCTCATGATAAGGCTTTCAAAGATCTGCCTTAAGATTGTAAAGATAATACTTATGAAAAGAGAATTTTGCACAATATAGTGATTTACTGCAGTCATTCAAGAACACAAAAATGGCTACACCAGAAATTTTCTCCACATAGAGGGCCATGAAGAGGCTGTGCAAGAGATATTATTTTCATGGATGACAATTACCACTGCCAGGACATGTTTTTAAAAGAAGAAAATAACCAAATTATTTAAGGGCTAAGTCTTCTCCAGCTCTATAACAGTGAATTCTTCTCTATATTAGATAATTCTGTAAATCATAAGGCTTTTCAAGAACCGCCTCAAGTATAGTGTTCTGTTTTCAATAAGCCTAGGACGTGGTTACCCCATGAATTTTGTGTCTAAGAAAATTTGAAGTACTTTTGGTTTTCTGGCCATCACAGAACATGGCTTTGGCTGTTTGGTGATGTTGAGTAACATAAGCAGAATGACAGTAAGGGGCATAATTAATAATGGTATCATCTACGTAGCAGTTAGAGTTGAGTTATCATTAATCATTTAATATTTTTATTTATGGCCTGTGGGCCTATGCAATTGTTAGGAGACACTTGTACTTCATGTCTAACTACCATCTAAGCATTTATCCGCATATAACGCACACGTATCATGTAAGAAGTTTAACGATGCATACACACATATCATACAAAAAGTTTAACATCGTATGATTCATACGACGATACATTTCATATTCTTTCTTGCAAAATCATAGTATATTATAGATTATATATATGTGTGGTTTTAATTATTAATCTAATATTTATTTACCGATCAATATTATTGTATAAAATTGTTAGAAAGTTATGATATATTAAATAATTAACAAAGAAAAATATGTCAACTAATAGAATTAATTTTTTATGAATTACTATTAAATATGCTCCCATAGAAGCAATAACTATTGAAAACAAGTTTATTATATATATCATATATGTGTATATATATGTAGATACACATAAATTTGTGATCTTATAGTGCCAATTTTGACTATGCTTTAAACTATTGTTCAAACTTTTTTGTTATAATATTTTTTCTCATAAAATTTAAATGTGTTTGCTTTATAAGTTTTAACTATTATTTAAATTTTTTTGTTATAATATTTTCTATTACGAAATTTAAATTTCTATTCAAACTTATAAACTAAATGATTAAAAATTTAAAATGTGGCGGATGATATATGGTCTTATCTAAAAAAAAAAAATTCTCATCATCATTACTATTCACATCTGCGCATTGAGATTCTTAATTTTATAAATTCCTTATTCGTTATATTCATTGACAAATAAATTTAGAGAACGAATATGAGTGAAAATACTAATTAACTACTAGTCTACTACTCCCGGTTCACCCTTTTCTAATTTAAAAATACAGTCCTCTCTCTGTCTACTCTAATGTTCAATACATATATACATATTATTTTCTTAACTGCAAATAGTATATATTCTTAAATTACAATAAAAACTCTTATATTATGATTTTTAAGGGAACTATACATGTCATTTAATTTGCTGTTGGAACTAAAAAAAAAAAAAAACTTGACGAATATAGATTGTGAATTTAAGAAAAAGAAAATAAAAGGGTTAATATCATAAATAGTTTATGAGATTTACTTTCAATTTCAATTTAGTTTTTGACTTTTAAAATGTCTCAGACTTAATCCTTGAAATTTTATTTTATTTTAATTTTAGTCATTCAATTAACATAGTATCAAATATTTAACGAAATATATGTAAATTAAGTACTAAAATTAAAAACAGTCAAATTTTAAAAATTATTTGTCGAAATTAACCTTTTAGTTATTATATTGATTTAGCCTCTAAATTTTAGAAGTTTCAAATTTTAATATTTAATTTCCATAAATTTTATTAAATATTTAATATTTAATTGATATAAAAATCAAAATTAAAATAAAATAAAACTTGAAGGATCATAAGACGTTTTTAAAGTAAAAAATCACTGTGAGATTAATGTCAAAACTTCAAGAATCATTTCTGAATTTAACCTAAAATAATTTAAATAAAAAAAATAAAACAAAGCGAGTTTTGTTCTTTCCCTTTTTTTTTTTTTTTTTTTTTTTTGTCGTCGTTTTTGCCTCTCTCCTTATGTTTGTGGGACCCACTACATACTACATAGCCGTACCCCATTTCCTCAACCCTAAAATCTAAACTCAACTCAACCCGCCGCAGCTTCTCTCTCTCCTTCCATTACTCAGATTTAGGGTTTCTACCCTCCTCTCTCTCTCTCTACCTTGCCCATATCCGTCGCGTTAGTTTATTTTCTTGGTGTGAGGTACAGATTTCGTTTGATCTGCAGGCTATTTTTTATCTTATTTTATTATTATTATTATTTTTTTTTTTTTTTGTTTCTAAGATTTTCTACGAATTTTTTTAACCCTTAAAATCTCTCTATTCCAAATGCAGCAGTTGTTTCGGTTTGGTCTTTTTTAAAACTCTGATGGAGGCTGAATCCCTCGTAGACGATGATGAATATGAAGACAGACAAATGGATTTGTCTGCCAAGACTTGTCTTCAAATTCCACTACAAATAGGTATGTCATGCTTTGAAAATGTTTCATCATTATTATTATTATTTTTTTTTACAGTACTTAACAATTTTTTCAGAAAATAAAATCCATCTCTTAACAACGTTTCTACCAATTTATTCTTTTTGTTTTTACCCTTTTTTGGTTCCAAAACAGTAGAAAACTGTGCGTGTATATGTATGCGTGCATATATATATATATATATATATATTTTTTTTTTTTTTTTTTTTTCTTTTTGAGCCTAAACTCTGGGTTCTAGACAATATCGGCCCTTAATTTGGCTGGTAATGTAGTTTACATTTTCAGATTAGTGCCTGTAGCTCATAGTTCAGATTCATTGTTTATTGGAAGCCTGATGTGTTGCTAATGTCTCTCGGATTGGTTATTGTACTTGCTGTTGGAAAAAGAATACCTGATGGACTGACGTGAGGAGATCGGAAGATGGATACCGCTCGTAAATATTTTCGCGGTTATAAATAATTTTGTTAATTATGATTCTGAAAATATATGTTAAATAGATTTGAGTATTATGATTATATACATATTGATATATTTATATGCTTTGAGTAACATATATGTTAAGGTTTGAATATTTTGATTAAGAAAGTAAATTCGTATCCTATGCTTACTATAAGACTTAAAAAAAAATATTCTGCAAATTTTAAGATATTTCAGTAAATACAAGTAAAAAGGTTAACTACAGTGGCGATTTTAAAGGAAGGTCGTCATAGTTTGTATCAGAGTCGGTATCTTGTCATCCTACTCCACACCGTCACGTGCTTACTCCGTCACAGTCTAAGTAAGTAGAAATTCATGTAAATAGTAGAATATGAATAAATATTAATGTTAATGTTATTACGTTACGATAGAGTATGGCTGCGCTGATAGACTCCAGACAGATCGAGGAGGATCGTAGAGCTATGATCGTGTTTGTGGACATGCGTGTTCATACATTTTCCAATCGTCAACAGCCGTACTCGCTAATGGAGTGGATCAACCACTACAAGAATAGTGACTTTAAGAGACCAACCCTTTTGCTACCAAAACATTTTTGGTAGCAAAAAACACTTTTTGCTACCAAACTTTGGTAACTAAAAGTGTCAAGGCTTTAGTTACCAAATTTGGTAGCAAAAACAACACAATCCGCTACTAAATATAATTTGGTAACAAATAACATGGTGGGAAAAAAATTTTGGGTCTCGCCAAGATCTTATTTGGTAATAAAAACATAAGATTTTGCTACCAAAAATTTGGTAGCAACATATGACTCTTTTGCTACCAAAATGTTTTGGTAACAAAAGTTGTTGAAGGGAAGCAAAATTTTTTCCATTCATTTGCTAAGTATTTGCTACCAAATTATTTTTGGTAGCAAAACATATAACATTTGCTATCAAGAATTTGGTGAGAAAAAATCATACCATATTTTTGCCACTAAAATTTGGTAGCGAAAAATTAATTTTTTTTGCTACCAAAAACATAATTTGTTAAGTTTTACCAAATTTTAGTATTAAAAACTCAAGTTTTTGCTACCAAAAACATAATTTTTGCTACCAAATTTTAGTAAGTATATAAAAAACATGATTCTACTACCATATTCTTATTTTGGTGGCAAAAGGCATGTTTTTTTGCTACCAAAAGTTGTGTTTGGTAGCAAATCATATAAAACATTAATATTTATATTTTGTGCTTGTATTTGTTTTTTTTGTTTTTTTTTTTTTTCAATTTTCTATGAATATGTCATATATTAAGTTTTAACAATCCATCCTAGTATATTTTGTATAACAATTATTTGATAATTTAATTATTTTGTGTAAGTGTAGCAAGAGACATGTTTATATGTGTAAATATGTGATATTGTTAACTAAGTATATGTTTCACATAGAATAGTATATAATTTTCTTATTTGATTGATTTTTAACTTTGAATAATGTATCTCAATTTGAAAACTATATTTTTTGTTATAATGTTATTAGAACAATGTTTCTTAAATAATTTTTGACATTAAAACGTTATTTTTTTAATCTTTAAAATATGTCTTTCTAGTACCAAATTCATATTTGGTAACAAAAAGTATGCTTTCAGCTACCAAAATAATGTTTGGTAACAAAAAATATAAGTTTCTGGTACTAAATTTTGGTAGCAGAAAACATGATTCTGCTACCAAATTCTTATTTTGGTGACAAAAAGGCATTTTTTGCTACCAAAAGTTATGTTTGGTAACAAATCATATAAAACATTAATATCTATATTTTGTGCTTGTATTTTTTTTTTTTTTTTTTTATTTTCTATAAATATGTCCTATATTAAGTTTTAACAATCATCTTAGTGTATTTTGTATAACAATTATTTCATAATTTAATTATTTTATGTAGGTGTAGCAAGAGACATGTTCATATGTATATATATGTGATATTGTTAACTAAGTATATGTTCCACATAGAATAATATATAATTTCCTTATTTGATTGATTTTTAACTTTGAATAATGTATCTCAATTTCAAAACCATATTTTTTGTTATAATGTTATTAGAACAATGATTCTTAAGTAATTTTTGACATTAAAATGTTATTTTTTTAATCTTTAATATATGTCTTTCTGGTACCAAATTCATATTTGGTAACAAAAAGTATGCTTTCAGCTACCAAAATAATGTTTGGTAACAAAAAATATAAGTTTCTGGTACCAAATTTTGGTAGTAGAAAACATGATTCTGCTACTAAATTCTTATTTTGGTGACAAAAAGGCATTTTTTGCTACCAAAAGAACCAAAACATTTTTTTGGTAACAAAATAAAGAACGAAAATTTGGTGGGAAAATCAATTTAACCTTAAAAATTAATCACACACGCACACATCTCTGTTTCATTAAAACAAAAAAAAACCTTCCCCTTCTTCCTCAGAAACTCGGCCGCCCGAAGAAGCGTTCTTCCCTTTCGTCGGAAACACTTCGCCATCTTCGTATCTTTGCCAGAAATTCTTCCGCCTTTCTTCCTCTCTCTCGCTCCTTCTCTCTCTAGCCGCTAATTCTTGCCGTCGTAGGCTCTGATTCCCGCTTCGGCTGCCTTCGATTTACGCTGTCGCCGCCGCCGATTGTCGTCGTTGCTGACAAACCCAAGATCTCTCCCCTCACCATCAACGCCTCCTCATTTCCGGTCAATTTTATCTCCCTCTCTTTCCCTTTCTCATCGTGGAACAATTTTTATTTTTATAGCATTTTAGTTCATGGCTTCATGGCTATGACCGTAGAAATATTATATAAGTACTTAAACTATGCTGTAATGAATCAAAAATGTTTTTACTGTGTTTTCGTGGAGGAAGGAGATCGTTTGCTGGATCTAGCATTTCTCGGTTTCTTTGGAAGCTGAGGTTTTTGGGGAAGTTTTAGAGAGAGAGAGGCGTTTTGTTGTTGTGGTTGAAGAAATATGAATGATGCTGGTATTATTTGTGTTTGTTCTTTGCTTTGAAGGTTATAATGTTGAAGATTGAGAAAGACATTTGTGGAGCGAGGGAGATGAAAAGGTTGGGACTTTTTTCTTTTTTTTTTTTTTTTTTTTTTTTTTTTCTCTCTCTCTCTCTCTATTACTTTTGAATTTTTTTTTTTTTTCCTAATAAGAGTTAATTCATTGAAACGAACAAAGCCAAGAAGGCAAATAATCACTCCAATCTTTCCTATTTTTCCTACTTTTCCAGTGATACTTTTTTTTTTTTTGACGGAGTGGTTGAAGATTATATAAAATATTCTTCGTTTAATTTAACACTTTGATTTTATTCGTTTGCCTAAGTGAGGTTATTATTATTTAAGATATTTGCATAATAATGATCTTCAGAATATTAATGAGTTTCCTTAACGTTTGAAAAAAACAGCTCTATTGACGTATAAAACACAAATAATGTTTCGTACAATTGTTTGTACAATATCTTTAAGTTTCAAGGATTCAAGTTAGCGGGTGGAGAATAAGCAGAGCATAAAAACGGCTACTTCAAATGAAACGACATTGAAATAAGGAAAATAAATTGACCAAAAAATTAAAGCAAATAATAAAATATCCAACTATTTCTGTTAAGAAAAAAAAAAAGGATTCTTTACAAAGATTACTATATCAAATATTTTTCTAGACATATATCAGCTTGTGAAAGGAAGAAAGAGATATAACTTTGGAGATTGAAGAGAAGATCTTAATGCTAGTTGTAAACAGGAGAAGATGACTTTGGTTGTAGCAATCTTTGTGCTTCTCTTTAATATATATAACCAAATTGAAAATCTGACCAAAAACAATACCAATTTACACGCACTAATCCAATATTAAAAAAAAAAAAAAAATCAGCTATTCTAGTAACATAAATTTCTTTCTTTCCTCTTTCTACGGTTATGTGGTTGGCCCAATACGGCCTAGTTCAATTTCCTTGTTTTCTATTCACCCTACACGTATACAGTCTGACCTGGACCAACCAACATGCTTCTCATTTTGCTCAATTTCTGTTCTGGTCCAATTTTTATGGTTGTTTGAAGTAGTTGTAATTTGTGATTGTTTGAAGTAGTTGTAAAACTGTGACAAGATTTGAATATACCATACCTCCAATCACTAACTTCTATTTTTATTTTTATTGTTTCAGGATATCAGTTATGTCTACTCACAGGAGAAAACTATCATTTACTTCTGGTTCAAAATCTAAATCCGCGCCATCTCTGTCGGATGTTGACGCATCTCCCCGGACTCTTTCAATGGCATCTTTAGGCACATTAGGCTCATCCACATCTTCGCGAGCAGATAATGAGCCATCGCAAGATTTTCAACAATTTCACGAAGATCAACCTCCGGAGATTCTACGTATTGAAAATACACGTAAGATCATAATAATTATTTTTAATTGATTTTTTTTTTTTACAATATTCTACATTTAACCTCTTTTTGTAAACAAAGACGGTCAACAAATGTTCGAGGACCAACTACATGTCAAGGAATTAACAAGTTAGTGTCCAAGAAAGGAAAGCTTCAAGTACAATTTAGAGAATCTGAGCTCCGAGTTTACGGGGAGCATGCGGGCCAATTTGCGAGCAAAATTGGCTCTATAGTTCGCCATCATGCTCCATTAAAGTATAGTGGTTGGGGTAATATTCCTGAAAATGAACAGAATGAATGCATAAGACGATTGAAGGTAAAATTTTCTATTGTAACTTATTCTTTATAACGATTGCACTTATATAAGAACAAATTTACCAACTTTTTTTTTCTTCAGGATCTATTTGATTTAGATTTTGAAGCGCATTCAACACTGAAAGATATTGTACATCAATATTTCTATGAGCATTTTAAAGGTTATCGATATAGGTGCCACCAAAAATATTAGGCCATGATTGAGGAAGGAAAAGATCCATTGCAACATTTACCGAATCAATACATTAAACCAGATGATTGGGAGTGGATGTGCACCAATTGCTTTGATGATGATCAATGGCAGGTAAAATGAACAACTTAACTGTATTATGAGATGTTTGTTTGAGAATGTGGTTTTAGGTATGCAAATTGGGCCAATATATGTGGTTTTGGATTTTCTGGGTTAATTGAAATTATAGGGGAGATGATGTTGAAATTTCTATTATATTTTAATGCATTTAAATGTTTCTTTTTTCATTAATATAGAAAAAAGTACAAGTTGCTGCGGAAAATCATTCCAAAAAGCCAGCAGGTTATTTGGGTGGCTCAAGATCTATAGTTCAACATTTGGAGGAAGTTCATGTAATTAACTTGCACTCACTTAAGTATACTACAACTTGAAACCATAATTTCTTTTTTCTTTTTAACTAACTAACAAATAATGATTTCTATGTAGAACACACATTCAAGTTCTGACTCAAATGCTTCGGGAAGGTATTTTGAGGTCTTCAAGAACACTCATTGGAGCGAATCACGGGGATGGACAACTGAGAGAGCAAAAGAAGATTATGTAAGAATAACTAAACACTTTATCATTTTGTCGGATTTTATATTTTTTTGGCTCTAATTTGAAAGTTTATAACACTTTGTCTAATGCAAGGAACAAATGATCAAGATCCATGATGCTCGTTTAAGTGAAGCACTAGATGGGTCAGAACTTGACTCTGTTGCAGAGGAGGAAATTTACTCTCAAGTTTTGATGAGTAAGAAGTATGAAAAATATGGTTTCAAGCGTGTGTGTGTGTGTGTGTGTATATATATATATATATATATATATATATATCAATATCAATATTATTAAAACATGTAGCTTGTCACAAGCCTAAAATAAGCAGTTAAATACTAATCAGATTTTCTGCTGGTTTGAGGGCTTTTTTTTTTTGTAGGAGTGTCAATTGATCTACATTTCACATAATGAACTCCAAGAAGAAATATAAATAGCAGTAAGAAATTAAACATGTAAATTGTTTTATTTACCAAAAGAGAAACTCCATGGTTTTCATAAAAGGAATCAATCACCAAATTGTCATTGTAAGGCAAAATGTCGTAGTCTTAGAAGAAGAATTAAGAACTTCAGTTTGGAGTGATTAATTAACACAATTTGTTAGGTAGCCTTTTCTTTGAAATTCTTTTCCCAAGTCTGTGTGCTTTACCTAACTTCTTGTTGACTTTTTCTGGTGAGTGGACAACGACCCAATTAACTCGGGACGCATCCAAATACAAACCATATATATCAAAATGTGGCTGGACTTTTCCATTCTACTCAAAGTTAGCTTCATATATATAATATTTTTTTAAGTCATTGCAGATTATATTTGTATATATATATATATATACATATATATAATATTGTTTTCCTTTAAACAACACTTAAAAACTTGTTGCTTAAAACCAAAAAGAGAGGACTTTTAGTATTTAATTCCTTGGAGAGAGAGAGAGAGAGAGAGAGAGAGAGAGAGAGAGAGAGAGAGAGAGAGAGAGAGAGAGAGAGAGAGAGAGAGAGAGAGAGAGAGCAAATGCAACTATGACATGTTAAAAGGACAGAAAGAAAGTTTAAGATAAAATGATTTGAAGCAAAGGATCACATGGCAAACGAATTATTTCCTAATTTTATCAATGTTAAAAAAAACAACATATGATATAGTTTGCCACTACTTAGAAACCTTTGTTTAACGCGTTTAATTAAAAACAAAACCTAATTGTGAAATTTGGGCAGCTCAATTTAACATATTTTAACTGTGGAAAACAACAATTAAAAAAAAAACTCAGATTTGAACATATACAATTAATTAGCACAAATTATTATTCACTGCTTTGAGTTTTCCTTTAGCGCGGAAACGATATTGGATATAAAATAACAAAGAATAATAAAAGTCACTGTTTTTCCAACTGATTATCGTAGAGAAAAACAAAATAGGGGGGAAAATAAAGTTCCTAATGAGCCCTTGAGCAAGGCAAAAAGGAAAACTCCTCCTAATTAATTGGCTGCCATGTAATCAATGAGTGGACACTAATCCAAATTTCATTTGATTTCTGAAGTCAACATATACATACGTGTGTGTGTGTATATATATATATATATATATATATATATATATATGTGTGTGTGTGTGTGTGTGTGTGTGTATAAATATAATTGGTCAAGTAATTGACTCACACCAACATATATAAAATTAGAGGTAATGTCCTGCAAGAGGGCCTGCAACAATGTGCAGTGACACTTTCCAAACTTCCAATTTGTTTTACGATTTGATGTTAACTTGTTTTCTAGTACCGGGAACGAAAAATAAAGCAGAATCACATTCAGAAATTTCTATATAGGTTTACATTCAATTTGACTACGTCTTGTTTTTACGGCCACAACTTTTTTATATATTTGTTGAAAAATTGTTACAAGAAAATTATTTTAATCTCATTTTGTATTTTTCTCACTCTCAAAGATGTTTCTAGCCTCTCAATACTCTATTTTCTCTATAAAAGAAACTCGCCACAATATAAGCTTAACAATGACTATTTATATGTACAAAAATAGGAGAAAAATTCAAGAAAAAAAATCCCAAAATCATGGAAAAACTAGCACTCGTGCACATAGTGTTGCAGCGTTATGTTCTTTGCCCAAACAACTGCTTGCAACAGTTCTTGGCGCGTGGCGCCCATTGACTAGCGCCACGGCATTATGCCGATCTTCTACTCTTCTTTTTTTTTCTTCTTTGTCTTGTTGATTTGGCTCTGCAACAAACATCTAAATAAATTAGCTAGCCTTGTAAAACTCCAAACTAAGTTTGATGGAAATTAAAAGATTGTAATAAAACGTAGGACCACTAAATAGAATTAGGAGTTCGTTTGGTTGGGTGAAAAGTAAAGGGATATAGTGGAATGAAATCCAAGTATGATGTTTAGTTTGATTTAAAAAAAAAATGGTTATTCACCCATTTTAAGTGAATCATCATTCTTTCATTACATGAAAAGAGTAGTCATTCCAAACTCTTTTCTTCGTTTTTTCTCATAATTACTCATCAATATTATAATATAATTATAATATATTGTATAGTTGTTAGAATATGTAATATAATATAATATACAATAAAAATATTATAATATAATATAATTTATAATAATCTTTATCATATAATATGATCTTATTAATTATATTATATTGTATTAATATAATTATGTTTAATATAATAATAATAATATAATAATTAATATTATTATAATCTTATAACTCTAATATTATTATACATTATAGTGTATTACACATGTTATAACTACATAATATATTAATCATAATATATTTATTTAATATAATATATAAATAATATATATTATATTATAATTATATATAATATTATAATATAATATAGTTGTAATTTTTAATTATATTTTAACTTAAATATTATTATTTATTATATAATCTTATAGTATATTTCATAATATTATAATTATATTAATCATTTTAATATTAATATTATATTCTATATCATATTTATATAATATATTATATAATTGATATATAAAATATTAATTTTATATATAACATAAAGCTAATTTTGTCAACATGAAAATATTCATGTTTTATTCCATAGTATTCTTAAACTTACAATTAAAAAAATGAATTAACTTTTTTTTTTCTATTTTATTACCATTATTATTCTCATTCTCATTAACATTACCATTCTCCCACTGCAACTAAACATGCCTAAGAGTCTTGAGAAAATTAGTGTAATTATTTGTTAAAGATATTCCCAACTATCAATTCAGTGATAGATAAGGCATTTATATTGATGAAAGTTCAATAAAAAAAAAATGTCAATGAAAAGCAATAATGGACAAAGAAATTAAGCAAGAAACTACAAATCAAATTTTATGCAAATTAAAAAAAGAGATTCACATGAATACTAATTGAGAGGACATTCAAATATGATTGCTATTCAAATATACAATAAACTAGAGAACTGTAATTATTACAGAATAAATTTGTCGATTTAAAACAAAATGCAATTCAACCATTAAAAGGAGCGCAAGACAAAAAAGTAAATATGAAAGGAACAATTAAATTCGGAATTCATTCTAAAAAATAATTGAATTAGGAGTTGCATATACAAACATAAAATAGGAAAAAAACAAAAAAACAAAAAAACAAAAAACAAAAAAAACAAAAAAAAAACAAAAAATAAACTTAGGAATTGATTTTGAAATAGAAAAAAAAAAAAAAAAAAAAAAAGAATTGTCGGCTTCATTCATTTTGTATGTACGTGAGAATGGTATCTTACTGCTTCATACCTCATGCAGTTGGACCTTTTCTCCCTGTCATTCTTCATCTGGGAAGGTGACTAAATTTGGGGACCAATTCTTGAGAGTTTCGCACATTTGACAAGTCCAACATCGAAAATAAATTAATTTGAAAAGTGAGGCTTTCTTCGGAAAATGGTAGAATAGTGATAATGACATACCTAAGGATATAATAATTATATACAGTACCCAAAACTAAACCCTCCACTCAATGAGAACACAAACACACACACACGTATCATATATATATATATATATATATATATATATATATATCTATATATCTATTATATGCTTGGCCTTTATCTATGTATCTTCTCATTTTGAACCTTCAAATATATTTTCAAATCCACTTCGTTAAATTCTCTCTTCCCTAATTTCTCAGACAAAATATTTTTTTACAAATATGTTCTTACTCAAGTAATTTTCTTGCAATCCTAAGTTACGTGTGTTTGACTATTTTTTTTTTTTTGCTCCACTAAAATATTTTTCCTCAAATATATCCTTAAGCAAATTACATTTTTTTTTTTCAATGTAAATTGATGATAGACCAATTGATAAATATTTTTCTTCAAATATATCCTCAAGCAAATTAATTTTTTTTTTTTTCAATGTAAATTGATGATAGACCAGTTTATCATTGATTAACTACTATAAAAACCAGTCATTTCCCTAAGAAATGTTCAACCATTTGTCAAGTAAAAAGTTAAACTACTTAATATAAAAAGTGGCTAAAAAACGGCAATTCGCTTAATTTTTCCTTTTTTAACTGATCAAAATAGATTTCTCCAAACAGAGTTGTGCGCCACCATGATGGTGCTATGATTATGCATAGCCAGACACAATTCAGGCGTTTTGGTATTAACCTATCTTAATACTTCAGCTTCATTAGAAAGAAGGAAATAAATAAAAAATAAAATAAATAAGGCCAAAAACTAACAACGTTGATTACAGTTTCGAAGCTGGATCAGTTTGGAGTGTAGTGAAAGTTTCTGTTAGTTCAACATCGGCTACCACACAAGTTCTAGAAAGTTCTTTGCAAGATGCTAAAAGATTCACCAACACAGAATCTGGCTGGTCACTTCTGGCAATAATATTGCCAATCTCTCGAATTAACCTGACAAGAGTACCTTTCCTAAACCTTTCAGAATTTTTGTCTAGTAATTTCGACCAAGCCTTCTTGGAGAATTCCCGTGATTCGGCAAGATCTTGATTGCAAATGCAAGACAGGGCAGCAATGTAGTCTTCTTTCTCCAGCTTCATGCAAAACTTTTCTTTGATGAGAGACGATGGTGGAATCCGATCCGCCTCGACCAAGTGGTTCCAAGTTATATCCAACAACTCTCCCTGAAAACCATGGAGTTTACAAACAGTTGAAACAAATTTTAAGGTGCTATATTAAAGAAAATTTCCACATATTATGACTGGAATCTATAAAGGAGACAAATTCACCACTCTGCAATCCACAAAACACACACATACGTACATGCATTCCCCAAAGTTCTCATCACTTCCCTCCACTTTTTGGTTGGGCATTTGCACAAGGTCAAAAAGGGCGTCATGAGCGTAGCATGGAGAGAAGTAAGATTAAAAAATTACATGGGCGTACAACCAAAAAAAAAAACCAATGGGATTTAGAATTATAGGGAGGAAACAAAGAATCTAGACATGTTTACAGGTTTCAAATCTGCAACGTTCCATTTGGTGAGGCTTTCAAAAGGTAATAATGCTTTTGCTCCCCAGGAAGAAACAACCTCCAATCGCAGGGGATAAATTTCTCTGAGCTATGTTTAATCAAAATCAAAGAATATACCCTATACTTTTAATTTTGACTAAATATGAGACTAGGGATCGATTTTCAATGATTAGAAAAACACCCGGGTGGGTTTTGTTGCATTAGAAAACACAAGGTATGATCTCAACATTTTTTAAAACACTAGGTAAATTCCTGCATTTTGATTAAACACAGAGGAGGTTTATGTCATTGTCCCATTTGAGAATCAAATCAACCCATAGGATACCCTTTGAAATGACAATGGCATTTAATTTTGAGCTTCTTCCCAGAATCTACGTGACGTAATTGTCACAATAGTTCTCCACAAGCAAAACCAAACAAAAAGGAAGATGAAAACATGGCACAAAAGCATTTAAAAAAAAAAAATACCTTTCCTACTCTGGAAGCGTCCAGTATCATCTGAAGATGACGCTTTGCGTTGAAGTGATAGCCATGGTGCAGCATCTTTTTGTAGGCATACTCAAAATCATCCCACTTCTTCTCGGTGATGCATGCGTCTAACATAGTATTGAACGTGTAGATATCTGGTGCCACCAAAGCCTTGTGATCAGCTTTGCTCTTGATAAGACTCGCGTCTTCTAACATCGTCTCAAACAGCTCTTTTGCTTCTTTGAACTTCCCATGTTTCAGATAACGTTTCAGCATTATGTTACAAGTAACAAGATTCCGGGAGCAAAAGTCCTTCATATGGTTGAAAATATATGCTCCATCTTCGATATTTCCCGAGTCGAGACAAGCTTGAATTAATCCAGTGTAAGTTACCACTAGGGGTTTACTTGCAACCTTGCATATCTTATCAATCTGTGAAAAGAATGAATGGCATTACAGGTGATCCGATTCCTAAGCTACATAAAGAAAATGGGAACATTGTAAACGCATTATGGTAGGTTGCAATTTCGGCCAGTAGTGATTCCTCCAACTATTTGTCAGATTTTCTTTTGGGTCATCAGCCTACTCGCTCGCACACTCTGAGCAACAAGTAATGCACTTGCATAACCTTCACATTATATGAATATCAGTCTACGAATGAAAATTAAAATAGAAATAGAGAAATGTGAGAGGAAAGGAGGAAAGCACGGCTTTTTGCCTTTACACATGATTTAGTGGTTATTTTGCTTCACTTAGTTCACTGAACATCACTTACCATCTCCAACGCAAAGACCAATGTCACATTTACCACTAAATAGTGTAAAAATGACACACTTAGTGGACTAGGCGTACCACATCATCAAGCTTATGTGGTACATCCAACTAATTAACATTAGACATTTGGAATAAATCTTATAATAGTAATTTATCTAATAATCTTTCTCTCTCTTAATATGTTTTACTTTCATTGTTTAGTCATAATTACCATAAATACTCTACCTAAATCTCTTAAATAAATTAGTTTCAAATAATAATATTCTTCCTGTTTTAAAAAAGTTGTCAAGTTTTCCATAATAAGTTGGTGAAATATTAATATTACTCGAATTAATTAAAATATGAAATTTCGGTAAAGTAGTTATGGTAATTGTGACCAAACAATTTAAGTAAAACATACTAGGAAAGAGAGAGATGATTAAATGAGTTAACATTAAAAAATGAACCAAATGTTGGTATTTATTAGTCGGGTATACCACATAAGCATAATGATGTGGTGCACCCAGTTCAAATGTTATATCTACTTTTTGTTATAATTAACTTTTTTTTATAATAAACAAAAAAACTTTATTGCTTTAATCAATGCAAGGTGACGAGGATGAGAAATCCTCAAAACAAAAAAACGAAAACAGTTTCAACTTTTTGTCATAATTATTAATCTTTGGTCTAAGACCTCTTCGTCTAGTGGCACTCGGGAGGTTTGGGTGAGGGGTTCGGGTTCAATCTAGTGTTGTTAAATAAATAAATAACTCCTAAAAAAATAATTATTAATCTTTAAAAATTGTAAAAGTAAACTTTTAATACTAAAATATCTTTAAAAAGGCTTATTACAATGATTAAATAAAAGAAAAAACCTAATATGTCAATCAATAGCAATCACAAGCGAATTTGACATTTGCTATACTTAGTGCTAAATTTGTCACCAAGTATAACATATGTGGTTTGCTAAAGTTAACATAAAAGATAGCATTGCATTGGAGAGCAATTTTTCACTCAAATATCAAAATTTGACATTAGCACTGCATTCGAGATGCTCTAATTATTGTAAACTTAGACCATCTCCAATATAAATCCTAATGTCAATGTCATATTTGGCACCAAAAGGTCTAAAACTAGCATATTTGATATATTATTTTCACTTGTACTAAATGAAAAATGTTATTTCAAATGTTAAATCTATATTCGTTTTTTGTTATAATCATTAAGCTTCAGAAATTGTAAAGTACACTTTTAAATTAAAAATAATTGAAAAAAACCAATGTTGTAATGATTAAAAGAAAAAGTAAATATATCAACCAATAACAATCAAAAGTCAAAATTTGGCACATGCTAATGCTATTCTTGGTGCAAAATTTGCCTCCAATTAGAGCATATGCCAAATTTAGCACAAAGAATAGTATTGAATTGAAAAGCGATTTTCCAACTCAAATGTTAAAATTTTGCATTCGCACAGTAATTTGCCACTACACCGGAGTGTTCTTAAAATATTCAAACACAACAGGGCACATGATATTTTTCATGTTTAATATCGGTAAATGGCTCTAAGCGCACCATGCCAGCAATTAGCTAAAACCACTAAACACTAACTACTCTCTACAAGCAACCCAACTCTAGAAGCACTAATAGCAGATCTCACCACCCCTTGTTTATCATTCCTCCCCACATCGTGGTCTGTTGCAACATACTACTTTGTTCAAACTCTCAAGGTCCAAGCATATATATTGCGTGGCTTGTGTACGCATAAGTGTATGCACATCAAAGATACTACGTAACTAGTCCATCAACAACTCACGAAAAGCTACATTAATAAACCGGGAACTAAAAATAGCTACCTCGGTGACAAAATCAAAATAAAGGGAAAGTCTAAAATCATTAGATAATGGCGCCCACAAAAAAGCGGGGTTCGGGGCTCTTTCCCAGACATTCCCTGTTTCTTCTGCAAGCGTTATGTACTCCATACCACCTTTGAGGCAAGTACTAATGGTTTAACCATTTACCAAAAAGAAAAAAGTACTAATGGTTAAACCCTACGAGTTACTATACAGATCGTGTTACTTTTCTTTGCAAATGTCACAGTACCATATACCCAGATTATCAGAAAGAGTTATAACAGGGCTTTGGCAATTAATACAGGAAAAACACTATAGCTAGAGAACAAAAGATCAATTTTTTTACTAAGTAGATGAAAGCTTTAAGAGCTGAAGATCCACAGCACTCTTGTCTATGGATCTACGAAATTTTACTAGTCATAATAGATACAAGGTGCATCAATTCATTTTTCTTTTTGAATATTCTTCTTCTTTTTTGGGAAACCGGAGGCTTTATTAATCGAAGACGAATTATGTACAAATCAAAAGAGGTATCCTCTTAAGACGACAATAAAAAAAAAAAACTAAAATTACAAGAATGGAGACCAATTTCTGATTATATCATTTAGTAAACCTTATTTTTGACGATTCAACTCTATCCCAGTTCTAAAACCAATCAAGCTTAAATTCTTTTCAGTACCTACCCTACGTATAAAACACATGCTGAAACACTAGGTTCAAAGATCATAGTACGCATAGAGGTAGAAAATACCAAAAAGAAAATATAAACAGACTGAGCACCACAGGTACCTGCATTAACGCCTCTTGACACCTTCCAGCACTACAAAGGCATCGAGCTAAGTCATAATAAAGAGCAGCAGAACCTACTATTCCCCGTTTCTCCATGTTTTGAACAGCCAATACAGCCTCATCTAATTTACCTTCTTTCGATAGGGTATTCACAAGAACTGCATATTTAAGAAGCCATATTTACAATGAGATTATGATTATGTTAAGCAGCAGATGAAAACGGTAGCACAGTAGGGTACCTCTATATGTCAACGCATTTGGTATAGAAGATTTTTGTACTTTTCTGAAAAAATCATGAACCAAGTTGTACTTGCCACATACAAACATTACCTGTTCCCACAACGAAAATAAAATGAAATAAAATAAAATCTATCACGTATTTATTTATATTTCTTTGGTCATTAATAAAAAAAAATTAAAATTGAGATACATGCTAATATAACAGCCTTCTAACACCCTAATGAACTCTACAAACCAAATTAAATAAATAAATAAAACAAAACAAAACAAAACCTAAGCAAGATAAAGCCTCATGGTATAAGAAGAAAAATAAAAGTTCAACAAAGAATCCGTCTAAACCTCCATTCGCCAATAAAAACATAGACCTAAAACAGTGGTGTTTTGAAGCCTTCTTAGTTGTTCCTTTTTCTTTTTTTTTTTTCCCTTTTTTTGTTGCTTTTGCTAGAAGCTTTCGTAGTTGTTCTAGAGATCTTCAAAGCTCTCCTACTTGTTTCTGACCACAAAATTCTTTTTTCATGAGAAGAAGAAACTATTTTACCGCCCTTTTTACATTTTTCCCACTGCTCATTTTCCAAAGGTCAAAAATTCCCTAATACAACATTATTTTACCTTCAAAAGAAAAAGAGAACATTATTTTGGTATCCCCTGATACCAAGAAGCAATCTAACTTTAAAATAGCTGCTTTCTATCGTTGGGCCAATAAAACTTGAAAGAAAGTCTGTCAAATTTTGTGAATTGGTGTTACAACCCACAGCAAAAGGCTAGTAAATTGGTCGTATCTATCTCATGCCTAATGAATCAAGAAAGAAATTTGTATCATACGCAAAGAATAAACTAAGAAACCACAGTAACAACACTGAATAATTATCATGGTTACAGATGGGCAAAAAGTAAAATAAAATAAAAATTGAAAACAGCAGGCTACAAGAATGAAACCACACTAAGTATTACCTCCATAACGAGTCCATAGGTTGTGACTGAAGGGTTTAAGGCTTTTTCCTTCAATTGCTGCAAAACCCAAAACGCTCCTTCCCATTGTTTTTGCTGAACACATGCATTTAAAACCTGAAAAGACAAAATGTTTGATATAAACATCTGAATAAACAGATAGAGACGTATACACCAAACACACACACACACACACACACATATATATATAAAAAGAAAAAAAATTTAACAAGGAAAGAACAAAACATGCTCTATATCTGGAAATGCGTATGATGCATTCAATTCAAGTTTGCATTCCACTAAAAACTGACAGCTTCTATTTTCCACAGGTCAAAATACAAGTGCAACAACATGTTGCCGTAAGGTGTGTAGGCAAACACGCATGCACACAAGAAATAAATATAAGTTTTCAGAGAAACTCATTTGTGAAAGCTACAGTTAAATGAGTCTAAGGATATCCAAGAAGAATAGAAACTATTATTTGTTCCATGCTGATTTAAATTACCTCTTTAAGGCGCGTTAATTGAAAATGAAAATTGAAGATTTTTATGAGTCTTGGCGTTATAGCATTATCACCTAAAGTATACGCACCGCATTGTACACGATGATATCCGGTTCTACTCGTGGGTCCCACTTTCCAAGAGCTCCTGTTTTGAACTTCTTCTTAGGAGGAGAACGCATAGTATCAATGACATCAAAAAGTTCCTTCATATAACCCGCTTGTCCAAGAGTAACAGCAATGGAATGATAAGCTACTAAGTCAGGATAAGAGGACATATGTTGCTGTTGCAGGAAATATGAGAATAAAAAATATTATAGACTCTTAAAGAGTTTTCTTTCTCCATGCTTGTAAATAGTATATTAATGCTTTCATGTGAAACAAAAAGATCACACTATCTGTATGCAAAGAAAAAGGTGAGAACATATTACCAGCATAGCGTTAAATACATTGAGCGCCTCCACAGGTCTCCTTGACTTTCCAAGAACATTAAGTGCAGTCGTGTAAATATACCTAGATAAAAAAGACGATACTTATCAAAAGAAAATTTTGCACAATACGGTGATTTCCTACAGTCATTCAGAAACACAGAGAATTGCACCAGAAAATTTCTCCACTTAGAGGGCCATAAAGAAGCAGTGCAAGAGTTATTGTTTTCGTGGATGACAATTACTTGGGACAGGTTTTTAAAAGAAGAAAATAACCAAATAATTTAAGGGCTCCAGCTCTATAACAGAGAATTCTTCTCCAGCTTAGATAATTCTGCAAATCTCATGATAAGGCTTTCAAAGATCTGCCTTAAGATTGTAAAGATAATACTTATCAAAAGAAAATTTTGCACAATATAGTGATTTACTGCAGTCATTCAAGAACACAAAAATGGCTACACCAGAAAATTTCTCGACTTAGAGGGCCATGAAGAGGCAGTGCAAGAGATATTATTTTCATGGATGACAATTACCAATGCCAGGACAGGTTTTTAAAAGAAGAAAATAACCAAATTATTTAGGGGCTAAGTCTTCTCCAGCTCTATAACAGTGAATTCTTCTCTATATTAGACAATTCTGTAAATCTCATAATAAGGCTTTTCAAGAACTGCCTCATGTATGGTGTTCTGTTTTCAAGAAGCCTAGGATGTGGTTACCCCATGAATTTTGTTTCTAATAAAATTTAAAGTACTTTTGGTTTTCTGGCCATCACAGAGCAATGGCTTTGGCTGTTTGATGATGTTGAGTAACATAAGCAGAATGACAGTAAAGGACATAATTAATAATGGTATCATCTACATAGCAAATTATGAAGGAAGTTCTAGGAGAACGACGAAAAAGTTGAAGGAATTCAACATGGATGATTGGCGCACCTTTTTCTGTTTAAATTTAAGGATATTATCATATATATACATGTTAAAGGTCGAGTGTAACTTTGTCCCTTCTTCTTCTTCATCGCCTGGTAGCTGGGTAATACTACAGATTTCCAGTTATATGTAAAGTATCTTGCGTAAGGACGGACTTAGATTGTTCTCACATTTGAGGTGAACTGAGCCATTTGGAAGATTAGGCCTTTTATTCAGACATTTAATTTATGTGGCTTCAGAAAATTTGGACTTCTAACATATCAGAACATTTTTTTAGTGCAACAAATCAACCTCTAGGATGGCTTTACCAACTATTCTAACATATTCCTCGTTTTTATCTAAAATTTATTAAGATGTCTATTCTCTAGATTTGTAATCTCTGTCAGGAAGTATGCAACGATCAGAACATGATAGTGGAGAAACAATTACCTAAGCTTATGAGATTTGAAGCGTTCACGAATTTGAAGCCACTCAATGACTTGTACCACCCTCCTCCAATTTCCGAATTTTCCCAAGATCTGAATAACCCTTGAAATAGAATGGTCTGTGAATATAATCCTTGCACTCCGCATCATCTTCGAAAACATCCACTCTGGCATATCAACGTCTGCACCATTCAACCTGATAAAATAAATTACAACAATGAAGAGACCACGAGATCAAGAGATCATCATACTCAAGAATAATTTGAAGATGGTAAAGATATGTGTATTTAGGTTGAGAGAATTCAACCATGGCAAACAAGCTAGCCAACATCAATGCCAGAATAATCAATTCAAGGACAGCAACCGTTTGTAGTTTTAAATGAAGAGAAAACCATATAAACATTACAATCCCTTTCTAAGACCATCTCCATAAATGAAAATTTTTCTGCTCAACAAATAATTCCTCCTTGAAAAATGTTGATTGTTATTAGCATACACACTATTTGCAGGAACATGAAGGGTAACCAAAAAAAGAAAAGCTAAAAGTTCTCTGCACAGGATACAATAAATCACACATGATATACACCAGCGAAGTGAAACTAAACAAAAAAACTATTGAGATGTTTGAAAGTATATTACAAAATTCCACGGTGTCAATCTAATGTCCTAATGAAGGTGGAGAATATTCTGAATGATGTTTTTGATGTAGATCATATTCTGCCTTTTAGCCAGTACGTTAGGCGATAATCCATATATATTTATACTACACTGCCAAAAATCAAAACATAATCCGAAGTTTCAAGCTCTTCAATGTATGGGAATAGTTAGTTCTAGATTGTTCAATATTGGTCGCCTTTGGAAAGATATATCAGCTATCGAAAAAGCAAACTTCCAACAAGTACACTAAAAGGGGAACGGTATTAAATTTCTTACGACATTGCTAGCTTTTGGATCCTCTCATCCATTTCCATCCTTGGAAGTCGTGGCTTGCCCAAAATGTCATTATAGTCATCAAAATTCCTGAAGGCAGCTCGTTCCTCTCTCAAACTCTTGTCATCAACTTCAGTTCTCCTATTTATTCTTCCATGTTTTGGTACAATTTCCTTATCAATGACTTTGTTATCTTGGATGCGATTCCGCTCGTGCCACTTGTTATTTACAACACCAGTTTCCTCTCTCACTCCAGCTTTAGCCATTGATCCGTCATTCCATATGCTATCATCACTCCTCTTGTTCCCTAATACCCGCGAGGAATTTGCTTTATCCTCATGTTCCCTCCTCATGTCAATGTTATAGTTATTAGCTTCTGCATCTTCCTCGCGAGTCTGCTGTTTCGACCATTTTCTGCCCGTTAGAGATCGTCCCGGCTTCCTCTTTCCCTTTCCAGTCAAATTGTTTTCTGTGCCTTCAGAACTGCCCTTAAGTTCTGTTATCTTTTTCCTTTGACTCTCTTTTTTCCTGACCCCATCTCTACTCTTGAATGACTCATCTTTGTCAACAAAATCCAACGCCTTTCCTCGGTCCAGACACTCTTCAGACTTCCCCAATCTCACACTCTCTTCATTCCCTTCAGACAAGAATGTTTCTCTCAAATTATGCGTCGATTTCTGTTTCTTATCTCTCACGGTTCTAACCGACTCCATAACCTTCAAGTACTCATCAAACGATGGCTTGAACTCAAATTCCTTTTCAAGAAGCGAACCGCCAACCAACTTACTATCAGACCCTCCATTCGACCCAGCTCTAGTGATTGTTCCACAATTTCGCCTTCTATTCTTAACGTTTAAACCGATACCGAAATTGGGTCTCCGAATAAGAGAAAACCCACATGAAGAAAACGAAGTTTGGCGACACTTTGAAGCAAAAACCCCATTTCCATGAAAACTAGAAACGCCCAGTTTCCCATTTGTCGCAATCATTCCTGCCAATTTTTTTCTTTTCTGTTTTTTTTTAATTCACCGTAAAACTTCCAGAGAACAATCCTACGAAATCTCCTATGCAAAAACGAGCAACAAGGCAGAAAGAGCAATAATAAAAGACGAACGTAAGAGATTCCAATAGAAAACCAGCTCGTACAGCCAACAGAAACTCTACGCGAAAACGAAGACAACCGCTAAAACTACAGACCTGGATTGTCTTTCAATCGTTTTATCGTTTTGAGAGTAAGACTGCAGAGAAAAATGAGAGAATGAGAGAACGACGAGAGCAGTGGTCCCATTAATTCTCAAGTGTTTTTAATTCTAGTTAATATAATTTTATATGATAATTAAATATAATTATTTTTAAAAAATTTAAATTAATTTTATTTATTAATTTGAGTTTTTAATTTAGATTAAAATGTGATTTTATATAATAATTTTTTATTGTAATAAAAAAGTTATATATAATTATTTATGAGAATTTTTTACTATAAAAAAATTAAATTCTAAATTCAAATCGATAAAATGAATAAAATTCAAATCGATAAAATAAATGATACTTCTTGATTCATTTATTTTATCAATTCAAATTTTAAATTTTAAATTTTTACAGTTAAAAACTCACAAAAAATATTAAATTTAACTTTTTTTTTGTTAGAATTAAAAACTTTAAAAAATATCACATTTTAATTTAAATTAAAAATTCTAATATATGAAACAACGAATAACTGGTATTTACTTCGACGTAACATAAAATTTGCCCATTTTTTCATTTTGGGAAATCTTGTAAGAACTAAGGTTAATTTCACTCTTGACCCATCAATTATACATTCTCTCATTTTGATCTTCAAATTTTAAAACAATACAAATTGCACCCTATTCGACCGAATTTAACATTCAGCAACATGTTTGTATCAGTAGGAGCTCCTTACTATAGAAAGACACCCATTTTGCTAATAAAAATATATTAAATCGAACATCATGTCATGCTATTTATATTATCTATTTAGGCCATATTTATTTCACCCATACGAGTTTTGTTGTAATAAAAAGTTCTCAAAATAATTAAATCTAATTTATTTATTATAATAAAAAGTTTTTACATACAATTATATCTAAACTCAAATTAAAAATTTAAATTTAACAAATTAAATGAACCCTAGTTCGTTTAGTTCATGGATTAGAATAATGAGATTAGAACCATTTTTAATTTACGTATATTTTTTATGAAAAAAAATACTGTAACAAATTATAAATTATGATTTAAATCAGGGCCGAATTTGCCTTCTAAACATCCTCAACACGCTCCAGACCAGATGTGGCTCATGTGCGGTATGTTCCAAAACTTTCCCATGAACCCGTGCACTTGGACTAATGCTATTATGCCAAGCTGTTGCGTCAAACTACACCCAATAATAGTCAGCCACGTGTCTAATGACGTCAGGTAGCCCTAAAGGCCTCTCAATTCTGGTTGGCGTGTGAATCTAAGGGTGCGTTTGGTTACAGTGACATAATGGTAATAGGAATGGTAATGAAAATGGTAATTGAATGGAATTAGAATGTGCTGGAATCATAAACTGATTCTTGTGTTTGATTAGAGTTATAGAATCAATACCTGAATGAGAATTATGTTGTTTGGTTGACAACGGAATGGAATGAAAATAAACTGTATTTTGACAAAAATACCCTTAATTAATAATCTAAAATAATTTAATATTTTATTAATTAAAATTGTAAACAAAATAATTTAATTATTAAAAAACTTTTTATTTGAAGAATAATAATTTAAAAACTATATTTCAATTGTAAAAAAATAATATTTAATATTTTAATAATATTAAATATATTAAATAAATACTAATATTAAATATATTAAATAATAATATATTAAATAAATAATATTATTAAATATATTCAATAATAATATATTAAATAAATGATAATATTAAATATATTCAATAATAATATATTAAATAAATAATATTATTAAATATATTAAATAATAATATTATATATATTAAATAATATTAAATATATTAAATAATATTATTAAATATATTAAATAATAATATTAAATATATTAAATAAATAATATTATTAAATATATTAAATAATAATATTAAATATATTAAATAAATAATATTATTAAATATATTAAATAATAATATATTAAATATGAATCAGGGAGTTTTTAGAGATAATGTGAATCAGAGCTGAATGGAAAAACCATTCCACAGCCCCCCCACATGAATGGCCATTCACTCAAAATGAGTGAACGGAAAGCCCTTTCTAACCCAAAAAATGAAAGCAAACAATGGAATTTGGTGGAATGACTTTTCCTTTCCATTCCATTCCTTCCAACTAAATATAGCCTAAGAGGAATTTCCGTTCATTCAAAAATAGAATTTGAGTCTTACTATAGTAAAAAAGTCTCAAAAATAGTTATATTTAACTTTTTTGTTATAATAAAAAACTTTTATATAAAATTACTTTTTAATTTAAATTAAAAATTTGAATTAACAAACTAAACAAACCTTAAGACTTACACCGGCCGCTATTTAAACTAAGGGCCGAATGAAACTACATTTCTCTCATCAGCAAGGCTTTTTCAAGTTAAATTTAGGAGGAAAAAAAGTAGCAAAAAAAATTTCTTTTATTTTGAGAGTTTTAGAACTCGTTTAACTCGTTAATTCGAGTTTTTAATTCGAGTTGAGATGTGACTTTATTTGAGAGCTTTTTACTATAGTAAAAAAGTTAGATATGACTGTTTCTGAGAGCTTTTTACTGTAATAAAACTCAAATTTTAAACTCGTATTAATAAAATAAACAGTACCTTAATTTAAGTTTAGATTTTATTTGTACAAATACAAGGAGCTGGCATCTTGAAAATAATGAACTTGTTTGGTAACGTTTTCAAAATGATTTAGTTTCCAATACAAAAGTAAAAAAAAGATAGTTTTGAAAATTATTATAAGACCGATTTTAAAATTATGTATAGTTGGTTTTTAAGAGATTATTTTGAAAATAATACAAAAGTGAAATCGTGTTTGGTTATAATTATTAATTAATAATTTAATATATTATAACATTATTGACAAGTACTAGGAAATCAAAACAGAAAAGGAAAAACAACTTTCAACCTTTTTTAATTCATTTACAAAAACTATTCTCATTGTTTTTATTTTTATTTTTATTTTCAAAATATTTGCTGAACAAACACAATTTAAAAACCATTTTCATTTTTGTGTCTCAAAATATGTGCAAAAACGTTTCAAAAACAAGCAAAAATCACTTCCAAACACACCCAATATAGGAGAAGAAGAGTTGGGATAGGGGCTCCAAATGGGTCTTTCTTCTCTAATTTTCTGTTTTTTTTTTTTCAATTTAAGAATGCTCCAAATACGGTTGAACCTTCTATTTCTTTAGTTTTGTTAATGGAGTAGTGTGTTTTGTTCTAGGGCTCTAATTTATCTTTGCTATGAATATGTGATTTTACTATTTTAAATTAATTTGTGCTTTATTTTCATTTTGTTGAGTATTTTATTCTTTATTTACTGCTTGTGAATATTTGGTCAATATTTGCATGATTTGAGAATTAATTGAGAAGTGATATCAGATTGATTTAGTTTATGATTGAAATGCCATGAGTACTTGCAGGATAGAGATATCTACAAACATGTGTAGTCTATTTCGAGTTTCTTTGTTCGCAATGAATTTCGACACGTTGAGGATTTTAATAGGGATGTAGGAAGTCTGCTTGTTGGGATAATTTTAGGAAATATGCTTGTTGAGATAATTTTTTAAAGTGTTGGGGAGAGATTAACAAATAGGTTAAAGAGACTCGGCTATTAATAATGAGAAACATCCTTAATTATTCTAGGAAATTCATTTAGGATTAGTTTGGTAAATTGCAATATCTAGTACCCTGTTTGGTAAGGGAATTTTACAGGTTTGAACTCACGGGCTCAATAGAACTTTCATTTAGAGCTTCAAAAAATAAATGAGAAATAGTAGAAAATAAGCCAATATGAAAAGTTTAAGAAAGTATATAGGCTAATTTTTAGTTATAGAAATTAATAGGTCATAACTTGTCAAGTTATGATTCATAACCAGATAAGTTATGGACAAACTTGTCAAGTTATAGTTCATAATCGGATAAGTTATAAACAATTATGAATAATAACTTGTCAAGTTATAGTTCATAATCAAACAAATTATGGACAAAAATAATAATTTGGCCTATTTATTAACTTATGTAAATTATTTGCCTATTAATTTTAATTCATCTTAAATTTTGGCCTATTTTTCTCTTTCTCCCAAAATAAATTTAGGTTGACACCTATATAGGACTTTTGAACCCACCTTAATCCTAAAAATGAGAACCTGTCTGCTGCCTGGATTTTGCCCATTTGAACCTATATAGTTCCAGTCCATTTATACGCATTTAAACAAAGGCTCAAGCCCCACAGAATCTCACACATGGTTCAAATGCAAAAGTTTTAAACCACCTAGGTTTAAACTACTTACCAAATAAGCCTTTAATTATTCTCATTTTTATCGACCGTTCAAATAATCTATAAAATTAATCATTTTGGTACAAAATCTAAATTAGCACAATTCTCATTGGATCGATAATTTACTCACGCACTTTATTACTTGAAGCAACACGTATACTTGCGCGAGATTTTCCCCACCAATATGCTCTTAGAATTCGATATAAGCTTTTTTCCCGAGAGTATAGTTACTGGCGGGCTCAATTGTTTATTGGGACTGTGGTTTTCATGTAGTTTGTGGTCATTTGATCAGAATTGGTGTTTGTATTTCCTTTAATTTGAAATATATTATCCCAAATTTTTTTAAAAAAATACTTATAATAAATATAATATTTAAGTACCTCTTCTTTTTACAACTTGAGTTTGAGAACTTGAGTTAAAAATTAAATTTATGTAAGAAAAAATATTATAATAAAAAAATTAAATTTAAATTTTGTAAGAAAAATACTGTAGCAGAAAATTTAGGGCCTGTTCGGTGAGGTAATTTTTGAGTGAAAAACTCAAATAAAGGTAACTCGAGTTATAACTTTATTCGAGTCCATGTTCTTTTAAGTTTGAAAATAAAGGGTGTGTTTAATTGAGTAAGCCCAACTCAAGTTAAATTGAAATGGGTGTTCATTTACACCGGTCCGGATTTGATTCAAATCACAATAAAAGTTATCATGAAAAAGGATGCTACAGGAAAAAAGAGGTTTTAACTTTGATTAAATTGCATATGAATGAATATTGTGTGGTTCACCGACTGCCCCAAAACGGAGAAAATAGCTCCTTCCTCTGAGTCACGACGTCCTCCACTTTGGCCGTTCTTCGTGTGTAGATGCATCCGCCACCGCCGATCTTGTTATGGAGATATTATAACAAAATTTCGGAGAGAACTTTTCGTGTTTCATCCGCATCACGTTTGGGCTGTTGACGGAAGACTAATTTCTTCCACCGGATCGAATACGGTAAGCCCCCTCTCTTTTCCCATACGATTTTGAGATTCTTTCGAACATTGGAACCCAATTTTGTCTTTGAAAATTTCGAGAAATTTTGGAAACATGCTTTTTAATATCTTGTGAATTTCGTTTGGTTTAATGTTTGGAGAATTGAAATTCGAGAAAAATATAAAAGGGCAAATTGGAGAGAATTGTTGGGCAAATTCGAGAAGAGGTTGTGATTTTGAGCATCTTTGTCTATCTTAATAATGTTCATTAGCGATTACCAATATATGCTTGTGTTTTTGATTTGCATATTGTCGACTTTTTACTTGTAGTTTGCAAGTTATATGTAATCCGGAAATTTGTTAAATGACACTCACAATTTATTGTCTTACCATTTCTTTGTTCAATATATATGGTAGTTGATCTATATTCATTGCATGCCTTTTTCAAAGTGAATTGTTAGCGTGGAAATTATTTCGAGGCTCTAGTACTTTTTGGCGTTTAATTTAATTATGGTTACCATATTCTATATTGAGCTCTTTCGACTACGATGTTGTTGTGAGATGAAATTGGCTCTAGTACATTGGCGGTGATGATTTTATTGGCATATAGCGATATCCCTCTTGTTTTTTGGCGTTTAATTTACTACCGCATGTAATTAGGTTTCCTTGGATTTTTGTCATGTGTTGTCAATTGTTATTGCATTTTGACCTCTACTCTTAAGTCCGGCGCCTATTACTATGTGGTTTGGTAGCGTAAGTGCCAATCTAGGAGGATAATGTCCGAAATTGAAATGGTGCTATGACTATAAAAAATCGAGCCAATAAAAAGATATTCCCCTAAATTTTCCCCAATGGTTGGTGGCTCAATTTTTCATTTTGGTTCAAATTTTTTTTTAAACCACCTAGGTTCAAGTGGTAACTTACCAAAAAAAATTTTAAAATTCTAAATTTTTTTTTGACGTTCAAATTAAATTTTAATTTTTGGTGGTATTTATAATAAAATTTTAATTTATTCTATTTCTACTTTTGTGTCGTTTTTTATAATAATTATTAAAATATAACGATCAAGAATTAAAACAAAGGATTTTTTGAAGAGACTTTAAAATTTTGAGCATTTGATGGCGGGAAGTTGAGGAAATTTGTCAACACAATAAAGTTCCCTAAACATGGCATTAATCTCGACATATAGCGAAGCGCCCACAAAAATGAGAGGCATGGAAGGCAAAATCTATTTTGAAAAAAAACTATTGAATTTTTTTTAAATGGAATTCCAAAGAATTGAAGTGTCGGGTGCAAATTGGATAATGAACAAACGTGTTGTTCATGGAGTATATAAATTGGAACCCCATTTTGTCAAGAGTTGTTCTTGGGCATGAATGAGGAACAAAAGGCTCTTTTCGTTCATATTGAAAACCATACCAAGTAATCCCCGCTCCAAACATGCAAAGAACAATATACAGACATGAATTTCAGATGCGGGTGCATTTCACAATTTTCGCCCTTTGCATGCATCAAAGCAGACCTCCTTTCCCCCAATACCCCCTTTCCCGAACCCACCCCCACCATACCCTTCTTTCCAACACCCTATTACTAATGGCCAACCAACCCTTCCTAACTACCAAAATTTCTCACAATTCTTCGTTAACCTTTTTACCGCACCCGCCCGGCCCTTTTGGAGGCAATTTTGATGAGATCTAGCTTAGGTTAATCTTTCCGTGTTATTTGTTCTCTCCTTTGATTGTGATGCATTGTCTTCGCGTTTGTATCTTATTTTGAAACAATTGTTTCGCATTTCTATTTGACATTGGCTTTAGACTTGTAGTTTAGTTTGTGAGTTTGTTTGTTTTTTATTGACTTTGATTTGGAACTTTGCTTACATGTTAGACGTTGTTGTTAATGAATGCATGCGTTGGAATTATTTATGATATAATTTCAAATATTGTTTTGTATTTGTGGATTATATTTATGGGATTGGCGGTCCATGGAACGTGGGACACAATGCTCCATCGGACGATGATTCGATGACGACTTCTTTCTTTTCCTGCGGTATTCTATCAAAGACATCGTGGAACATCCACTACCGACTCCTAGGAATGATAGCCACTACAGCACGATCGTCTAAGTGATTTGTTAAATGGACATGAGATGGTTATATACAATAAGATTAGGAAGCGATTGCTTTAGGCGATTGAGTTGGCTATTGGAACAAAGGAATTTATTGAGGAGTACACGAAACATGAGCGTTGATTTAATTGATCATTTTTTGACAATTGTTTGTCAAAGCGAAAGCAATAGAGAGACACAACATCAGTGGCAACACTCGGGGCTACAATTTCAAAGTACTTCATGGTGGTGTTGAATGCCATATTTCGTCTTCGATTGATTTTATTAAGCCCCCGACTTTAACCACATCGAACATATTGAGGCAAGTGGGCACAAGTAAGACCTTGGTTCGATGTAAGTCTAACTTCTTCTTTTGTTTCTTATTCGTACTAAAAATTATGATTACACAATATAATGGGATGAAGAATAACGTTTATTCTAATTGTCGCAGAATCGTGGCCGGAAACTTTCGGCGGGGACGACGTTCCATGTGTACCGCCGAAAATCAAGGAAGGGATTCAACTCGCAAAATGTTTTGGGAGTGTGTTCCTTTGACATGAATCGCAATGACGCTCGTGTTCTTGAAAAAAAACTTGATCGTAAAAGAAGTTCCCTGTCCCTCCACCGGTACACGCAAATCTTAAAATCGATACTGTGTGGGTTTAAAAGTTGGCACAAGCATGCTAAAAAGTTCCTCTTCCTATCGTGTAGGAAAATTTTATTTAGTAGACTCGGATACGCAAACACAAAGTTGTTTCCTAACGGTTCTAAATTTTAAAAAATGGAAAGCGAGGTTTATTCTAAAGATAATCAACAAAATGAAGAAACAAGCGAGAATTCCCATTAATTTTTTTTTATTTCAAACTTCATAAATCAATACTTACAAGATGGGGAGAATGAAATTTCGATGATTCAATCAAAATTAACCCAGATCGGAACAAAACCTCCAACAAACAAAGGGAGATGAGTCTTATGAGGATGAAATAAGAAGTTCAGGCTAATGGTGGAAATAACAATTGATAATGTACATCCGTCAATGGAGAAATATGTAAAATATTTGTTTGTATCGGTAGATCGACCCATTTATTTTAATACTTTTTTTTTTTTTTCCTATTTTCGATTTTTTTTTTTTTTGTTGTGACAACTAATTTTCTCAATAGTATAATTAGTTACATGTTTTTGTTATAAATATGGCACGTTCAAAAAAATTAGAAACGTGTGTTCTTGATTGCTCTTTTTTTTTTTTTTGCTTCATTTTGGTAAGTGGAAGAGAATTGAGATGGTAGTTGGAATTATGAATCTGTGAAATGAACACATCACAGTTCGAATTGTGGGTCAAACTTGAGACTCCAATGCATTACTAAACACTAACTCCAATTCCAATTATAATTCCAACCATGATTCTAACTCTAATCATAACTTTAACTCAAATTGTTAAATTGTGATTGGTGAAGTGAACACACCCTAAAACTCGAGTTCAAGTTTTCCCTTCAACTCGAGTTTAGAAACTCGAACTCAAATTAATGAACAATATTTTTTCTATTCTTAAAAATGCTATAACTTTTTTATTTTAATTCTGATTGAGATAATTTTTTTCCTATGCGTTAACAATAAAAATACGAATAAAACTAGACCCATATACCCTATTAAAATTTTTCATCAACATTGATTTTTATTTAAATACTATCTAAAAGTAAATTCAAGTTTTGATTTACTCAAATACAAACTCAAAAAAGATTTTTATCTCAAACCATAACTCAAATGTATACAACCAAACACAAACTCAAGTTACAACTTCAACTCAAGTAATAACTCAAACTCAACTCAAAATCTACACTCAAGTTATCTAACTCAAAAACATCAAAATAACTCAAATGTATACAACCAAACACAAACTCAAATTACAACTTTAACTCAAGTTATAACTCAAACTCAACTTAAAATCTACACTCAAATTACTTAACTCAAAAACATCAAAAGAACATGCCCCGTGAAGTCATGCGAATTAATTTTTTGATTTCTGTTATCTCATCTCAGCTAGTATATAAGCGAATAATTTTTTGGTTTCTGTTATCTCATCTCAAGTAGTATATAAGTAGCCGTTTAAGCCCTAAAAGGCACAAATTTTTTTTTTATTTTCCCTTTTTTGATAATGGCCCCTTTTTTTTTTTATAAGGCACATAAACACAAGGTTGGAATCCAAATGTGGGACCCCGGCACAAAAACCGACCGTTAAAGCTTCGCACGGTCGCAATCCTAAAGTCCCCACATTCAAATTTCAAATTTTCAAAGACGCCCTGCATTCTGCATTAAAGAGGAAAGGAGCTGCCACCTTTCTCGGAATTAGAGTTTTCACTACTTCCATTTCAACAACAACAAAAGATCTCCACTTTAAACTCTCCATAAATCTTCAATCTCCAGTTTTCTTTCTTTTCTCGAACAATCCACAAAATGAGAGAAGAAAACCCACCAGAAACCAGACCGAAATCCTCCAAATTCAGCGACCAAAACCAGCCACCCAAATGTCAGAACCCCAAACTCAACACGACCAACTCGTCGAAGCTGAGGTGGGGTTCTCAGATCGTGAAGAACTTGGCCGGAGAGAAGTCGAAAACCAAAGCCCAGTTGAAGAAACAGCCGTTGGCTTCAATGGCCACCTCGGATACGGCGAGTAATCAGAAGAACCTAGTTGCGCATTCTCATTCTAGAGTCAAAAGATCGCTCATTGGCGACTTGGCTTGCTCCGTCAACGCCACCCAAGTCCATCCCCAGTCGATGACGGCGTTTCAGACCGCTCACCGGAGACAGTCGTCACGGGACTTGTTCACCGAACTCGATCACCTCAGAAGCTTGCTGCAAGAATCGAAGGAGAGAGAGTTCAAATTGCAGGCCGAGTTGTCGGAGTGGAAGAGGAATCCGAGAGTTTTGGAGCTGGAGACTGAAGTCGAGGTGAAGAGGAGCGAAGTTGACGAGCTTAAGAGGAGACTTGAGTTGCTGGAGGAAGAAAAGGTGAGCCTTTCGGAGCAATTGTCGGGTTCGGAGAGGGAAAGGAGTGAAGAGAGTGAGAGCTCAGTGGTGTCACAAAATCTGGAAATCGAGGTTGTGGAGCTGAGGAGGCTGAATAAGGAGTTGCAACTTCAGAAGAGGAACCTTGCTTGTAGGCTTGCCTCTGTTGAGTCACAGTTAGCTTCTTTGGCAAAGGCGTCTGAGGTACTTTTATTTAAATATTATCAGCCATTTTCATACGGTTTTTGTTTTCTCAGAAATTTTACATGAAATGTAATTGTTTGTTATATCTATGCCTGAACCGTTGAACTTGCTTGCTTTTAGTGTCGGAGCTTGAAAGGGACACATAGTTATATGTTCCAATTACTAATTTAGGACACGGTTATAATTTGTTTTCTAAAATGTGGCAGAACTGGATTTTTAGAAAATTTCAATGGGAAAATTTAAATTATCAAAATTATCTGGCTTCACTGCTTATTGCTTTGGCGTACTTTATTTGCTGTTGTACTGTTGAAAAATGAAATAATGAATCATAATGTGTATGCCTCAACTTGGTTGCTTTGGTTATAACTCTATTACCATACTATAATCTATCTTTTTTTTTTTCTTCTCTCTCTCTATTAGAGTGACATTGTTGCTAAGATCAAGGCTGAGGCATCTTTGCTAAGACACACAAATGAAGATTTGTGTAAGCAAGTTGAAGGTTTACAGATGAGCAGATTGAATGAGGTTGAGGAGCTAGCCTATCTTAGGTGGGTGAATTCGTGTTTACGAAATGAGCTGAAAAATTCGTGCTCGACTATGAATTCGAGTAAGACGTCGACAAGCCCGAGTTCAGTAGAAAGGAGTGCTGAATCATCTTTTGGTTCACTGTCTTGTCAAAGCAATGAGTACTTGGAATATAGTGGCACAAAGAGAGTGAACCTGATAAAGAAGTTAAAAAAATGGCCTTTAACTGATGAGGATTTGTCAAACTTAGAATGCTCAGATCATAGTTTGCTGGACAAGAATTGGGTTGATGAAGAGGAAAGAATAAGCCCAAGGAGAAGGCACTCAATAAGTGGATCCAAATGTATTACAGAGGAATTGATGCCTGATAAGAGAAGGCAATCTGATGGTTTTATGCTTGCAAGAGAAACGGAAAAGGAAGCAGAACCATTAGCTTCTCAGAAATTTGACTTGGAAATAGGTCATAGATCCCAGTTGTATGGAAACTGCCATGAATCAGTTAAATTTTCGACCTCCTTGGATGTTGAGAAAAGGGCTTTGCGTATTCCGAATCCTCCTCCAAGGCCTTACCGCTCAGTTTCTAGTGGAACCAAAGAGGAAGGTTCGGCACAAATTCTCCCGCCACCACCTCCTCCGCCTCCCCCACCACCTCCACCAAAGTTTGCAGCACGGACTACTGCAGGAACCTTTCAGCGAGCTCCTCAAGTAGTCGAGTTTTATCATTCGCTCATGAAGAGAGATTCAAGGAAGGATTCTTCAAATGGAGGGATCTGTGATGCCCCAGATGTCGCAAATGCTCGTAGCAGCATGATTGGAGAAATTGAAAACCGATCCTCGCATCTGCTCGCAGTAAGTGCTCTCTTATTTCATGTTACTTCTGTCCATTATAAGTTATATTTTCAATAAAAGCTAGAAAATTCATTTGTTGCTCCTTCAAAGTTCATGTTATTCCTGTCCATACTCATCATATCTATCATTTCTTCTGTAGATAAAAGCAGATGTTGAGACACAAGGAGAATTTGTGAATTCGTTGATAAGAGAGGTGAATGATGCAGTCTACCAGAACATTGAAGATGTTGTGGCATTTGTCAAGTGGCTAGACGATGAACTTTGCTTTCTTGTAAGTTAATATCTGTCTCACAACATATCCTATTTTGACTCCCCTATTAACTTTCTTTGTGAAATAATTTGAAAAAATTTTCTTGATAATTCATGATTCACAAAGATGAATTCCTTTTCAAGCCACTAGAATGACAAATCCATAACCAAGCAAATGACTGTCATAAAGGATTTGTATGGAAAGGTTTTGTTATTAATCATAATAAAGTTTTCCCTCCTTTGACCAAAAACTTCAAATTTAAGCATATAGCTGATCTGTTGATTGATTACTTCTTTCTTATTATGCTTCCATTTTTAAAAAGGTGGACGAGAGGGCAGTTTTAAAGCACTTCGACTGGCCAGAAAGGAAAGCTGACACATTGAGAGAAGCAGCATTTGGATATAAAGATATCAAGAGATTGGAGTCTGAAGTCTCCTCTTACAAGGATGATCTCCGATTGCCTTGCGATATTGCATTAAAGAAAATGGTGGCATTGTCTGAGAAGTAAGGACCTTGATAACTTCATCATTTATTTTTGGATTAATTTTAAAACTCCCCATAAATATGGCATGTGTCTCAGTTTAAATCACAACCCCACCACCCCCCACCCCAAACTTTACAATGTTACAACTACACCCTCGAACTATGAAACAGTTGCAAAAAATCCCCTTCTTTTCAATTCTATCAAAAAATTTGATGGAATTGAACACTAGCTTGAGTTATTTGTTTCAAAAATCCCCCGAAAACTATGGCTTGTGTCTTACTTTAGTCTTTTAAATTATTGTCTGAGGAAGGACCTTAAGAAATTCTATCATTAATTATTTTTCTCAACCATTTTTTTTTTTTTTGTTATTTCTTATGGTATTCCAATATTGCTAGTTGCAAAGATTTAACAATTTTGTGTACCACAAGCAGAATGGAGCGTACCGTCTATAACCTTCTTCGAACAAGAGAGTCTTTGATGCGTAACTGCAAAGAATTTCAAATCCCCACAGATTGGATGCTTGACAATGGAATTATAAGCAAGGTATGACTTTTACACTTAAATTTAGAAGACTAAAAGTTTCTTCAAGGAAAACAGTTGTTAAGTTTTAGGCTCCAAGAAATTTCAGAATAATCGTATTAGGTTTCTATAACAAGAATAAAGAGATTGTAGTTACAGAAATCAACATATTCATATTATTGAAATTTGGCCATAGCATTTGATTTAGAAACTTTGTAGCAGATAAAGTTTGGCTCTGTCAAGTTGGCAAAGATGTACATGAAGAGGGTAGCTATGGAACTTCAGTCAAAAGCAGCAATTGAAAAAGATCCTGCAATGGACTACATGCTACTTCAGGGAGTGAGATTTGCTTTCAGAATACACCAGGTTTGTGGCATAATAGCAATAACATTTTTCTTGGCCCATTTGAATTCTTATACATTTCACATTAATTTTTGTATTTAGTAGGTTACAGCAAGTAAGAGTTCCTATCCATATTGCCTGTCAAATTTGGCTGTTCCGTGTAACGCTTTTTCAGGTGTTAGTTGATGGTCTATAGGGATCCAGACTGTTGGATTTTTCAGTTATTGGGTCCTACTCAATAAAAGTAACTTAAATTCAATGATCTAGATTAATCTGTCTATCACCCAGTACATGATAATTATGGCCATATATTTTATTTAGTTCCACATATCTACAAGTAGCGGACTTGGTTTTTCTTACTATGTAAAATATTGAAACCTATCTCTTGGTTCTTGCAGTTTGCAGGAGGATTTGATGCAGAAACAATGCACGCATTTGAGGAACTTCGCAATCTTGCACATCTGCTTAACAAGAAGTAAAGGCTTGGTGCATCATGGTTTACTATCTCAGTAACCTTTATACTAGAAAATTTACACATCTCACATACCATGCTTGGTCTCGGACCATGGTTTTGGATTGAGGACCCTAGATTTCTTGGGTGTTCAAAAATGTTTGGCGCGAGAAAAAGCAACGATTTTGGATCGTTCATATACGAGAGTTGTCTCAGAGCGACGTGTAAAAAAGATAAAAAGGACTTGTTAAAAAAAAAGACTTGGTTGTTAAGAAAAAGAACTTGATATGAAGTATGTTTGTGATAGCTTGTCAATGTAAAAAGAGAGAACTTGATGTTAAGAGGTATGTTTGTGACAGCTTGTCAATGTATAGGGAACCTCCATTGCGCATTTGGAGCTCAAGTTTCATTTCTTTACTGTCTTTTGTTTCCTTTGTTTTGTTTTTTTTGCTTTGCTTTTTGTTTTTTTTTTTTTTTTTTTTTTTTGAGCGCTTACATAAGAAAAATTAATGTGAAGGACGTTGGTAATACAATTATTTAGTAGAACAAGTAACTCTCAAAGGGTAAAAATAGATAATAGGGGAGAAAAAAAGAGAAATTGTAGTAAATAGTAGATTTTTTTAAAGCTAAATTAAGTAAATAGTGAAAACTATTTAAAATAAATAGTTGTTTACCATGTAAATTAAAAATGTATTATTTATGATTGGTAAAAAATCTTCATTTATGTGAAAAAAATCTTTTTAACAATTATAAAAATTTCAAGTGGAAAAAATCTTTTTACTAATCGTAAATGACATATTTATGTGAGAAACTGTCATTTCAAATAATTTAAAAACATACTATTTACTTAATTTAGTTTTTACAAATGTGTTATTCACTACATTCACAGAAGAGCACAAAGCAGTTTTCTTCTATAAACGATGATGATGGAGAGGAGTGGGCGGTGGGATAGCACACTGTATCAAGGTGACGTGCATTTTCCCGCCATTCACTTGGACATCCAAAGACTTTGGAGCTTGAACCATGCGTTACCTTATTAAGAGAGGACTTTAAGGTCAAGTGGGTTCATTGAATTAATGCAAGTCAACCAAGCCTCGTTCATTTTACTAATTCGAGTTTTAAATTTTAAATTTTTACAGTTAAAAACTCTCAAAAAATATTACATATCAACTCAAATTAAAAATTTAAATCTACAAAACGAATGAGTATGTCAATAACTGTGATTGTTCTTAGCACAAATCTAAAGGTAATTTGACAACCCAAAACCTCAATGTTTCGCGGTAGATTGAATTGCTGTCACATTTTACTGCGCATGGGTTGCAATAAGTAAGCCTGAAAGCAACACGTTTAAGTTGGAACATGTGCGCCTTTAGTTTTACAAAATCTTCTCACATGCTTAAGAAATTTGAATTTACTATAAGCGGAATTTAGCCACCGCTAGCAACGGCAACTTTTTAAGTTATTTCTTTGACAGAGTTTATTTAACTCGCTAAATTTTAATTTATGTGATGTTTAGTAGAGAAATTCATTTCTTAATTCGAATTATAATTCATAATTTACTACAGTATTTTCTCTCACAAAAAATATACGTAAATCAAAAATAATTCTAATATTCATGAACTAAACAGACTCATAGTTTTATAAAGAGGTAATGTATTTAACGCGGTTACTAAATTAGCAAACAAGGAAACGTAAATTACTTGATTTTTTTTTTTAATATTAGTGGTCTGTGACTCTGATTAGGCTCACACATAGAGGTATTTAATATTTATGCATGTCTGTTTGTGTGTGTAATAATGCCTCATTCCAGTTTCCACCGCTTGCACATTTTCAAACTAGATCCCCTCGAACATTTCCATTACATTAACAGCCAATTTTCATCTCATTTAGAAAATTTGAAAATCCCATTTTCACAAAACTCAGACGTTATCAACTCAGCTCATTGTTGCAAGATATTTGTTGCCAAAGTTTGTTTTTATCTACACAATGGTAAACTTACTACTTGCATGATTCATCATTTCTACTTCATGCAAAGTGCAACACCAAATGCCCGCAACATAACGAGTGCGTTTAAAATTCGTTTAAAATTCGTTTCAAAATGATTTTGTTTTTTTATATGAAAATGAAAATGAAAACGTTTTCAATCTCAAACAGAAATTATTTTTAAAAATGTGTTTAGTAATTTTATCAAGAGATTGTTCGGTATAAAAAAACTCATTAATGTCTCTCTCTACTCGAGAGAGGAGAAAACAAAAACAAGTTAGTCATTTTTCATTTCTCTCTAATTTTACATTAAACCATAAAATCGTTTTCATTTCCGTTTTTTGTCTTTAATTGTGTTAAACGTCATTTTGAAACCGTTTTCATTTTTTCTTTCTCAAAAAACGTGAAATTAAAAACAAGAACAATTCTAAACACGGCAAATCTCAAATCTCAAACAGTTAGAAGAAACAAACAGGTCTAGTCATCATCCTCTGGATCGAAGTCCTTGACCTTCACATCCGCATCTTCTCCAAATTGTATGGCTGTGTCAATTTGAGCCAACACGTATCGTATACTGTAAACGACAATAAGCAAACGTTAAGCTCTAGTTGTATCATTACGCCCGAAGATAATAAAAGCACACTTCCAAGGGCATGTTTTACTTGTTCCCCTCCAAATTCCCACCTATTCCCGTGTTTATTTTTACTTGCAATATGAGGAATGATAATTTAGCGGGTTCTAGTTCTACATGTATGGAATGAGAAAAGAAAAGGCCTTGGCCAATCCTAAGGTGCCACATCGGATGGTTTCCTTTCAATCAGAATAAAACCTAAAATTGACTATACTAAGACCATATTCATTTTACCAATTCGAGTTTAAAATTCAAGTTTGCTACAGTAAAAAAACTCTCAAAAATAATTAAATCTAATTTTTTTACTACAGCAAAAACTTCACATAAAGTTACATCTCAACTCAAATTAAAAGCTCAAATCAGCAAACTAAACATCTCCTAAATTTTAACTATAATTATGTACACAAGGACATTTTGGTCCCCGTTCACTTCATCGATTCGAATTTAGAATTTGAGTTTTGCTACAGTAAAAAAATTTCAGAAACAGTCACATCTAACTTTTTTATTACAGTAAAAAGCTCTCACATAAAATTACATCTCAACTCGAATCAACAAAGTGAACGGACCTTTGATACTTTAGCTATTATTATTCTTGTTCTTATATCTGAAGTTAGTAAACACTACTAAGGAAATTGAATTCTTTCCAATTCTACTTAACTAAATAAACAATGTGGGATCATTGATTCCCTTATTATTACTCTCTCCAAGGAAATTGAATTCTTTCCGATTCTACTTCTTAAGTAAATAAAAACTGAGGGATCATCGATTCCCTTTATTTTTTATCTTCTCTCCTCCCAACACCTTTCGCTTTCCCATTACATTTCTTTTCAAGTAAACATACTCTAAAAGAATAAGACTAACAAAGTAATAGAGCTGAAATACAAATTATAAAGGATGGACGAGTAACGCGTAAGGCCCCATCTTCGTAGATAAAAGCAAAAGATTGATGATTTTAAGTTAGCAATACATTAACGATGGTTATAACTTATACAAATGATTTTTTTTTTTTTTTTTTAAAAAGGTCAATAATATCTCTTGAATCGAAACTCAAAACTAATGCTTCATAGAACAAAAGTAAAATGGCCGTAAAGAAAATGTTAATGACGAGAAATAAAGGGACTAAATGTAGAGAGCGAGAACATACCTGCTCTCCTTCCTCAAGTCAAGTGGAAGAAAACTCACCATGCCGTAGTCATCAACCTATCATCACAAAAGTTTAGGATAGTAATACACATCAACAAAACCTGAAATCCAATGTCATTGCATGACCAAACAATGCCACAGGTTGGGCCGAATTTAAAGTCACATCAATAAAAGGGCTTCATTATTTAAACATGGACATAAAAATCTAGCTTCCTAAGGGCATCCAAGACGTGAAAGAAAAGGCCCTTGCATCGCATAATAAAACAGTAGCTTTTCTAAATTGAAAACCACCCCGAAAATAATGAATTAGCTACTCGTGTTGGAAACAAATTTGGGTACAATTCTTCTGAGACATAAAAATAAAAGTTTTGATATCATTAACCTAAACTTTGGCACTCAATCATATCAAATCCATCCACTCACCAGTTCAATCAAAGATTTATTTAGCTTTGCAAATTGAGGGGCCATTCGTTGATTTAGTTCTGACAGCAAAGCTTGAGGCTCGGGATTCAAAAAACTAGGAGCAATTAGCACAACAAACAGATCAGTACACCAATTTGTTTAAAAAATCAGGAGAAAGCAAGAGACTGAAAATAGGTTATGGCGTTACTCTTCAATATCCCTTTTGTTCGAGACAAGGTCCATTTTGGAGAGGATATTGACATGGGGCAGCTCAAGCTGGACCATTGCAGAAAGAGATGCCATGCACCCACTGATAAACTTAGTGACATCTGTCATAAACTGATACGATCAAAAATAATAACCATCAACATGAATAAACAAAGCATAGCAGGTCAACCAAGACGGGAAATGGGAGATGATGCAAAGGGAAGAAAGATACAGCCCAAATAACCCCATTAGTATGTTGCTTTTGCTACTTATACGGCCCGTGGTTAAACCAAAAGAAGGTAAAATATATATAAAAATTATAACCCTGCAAAATTTAGCTATTGTTTGTTTCAAAATAGCTATTAGCTCATTTTGGTAAGTGCAGAGCATTTGGGAGATTTAAGAATAAGGGTTTTCTTAATTAAAATCCTCTGAAGGAAACCTAACAGATTCTTTAGTTTTGATGTCAAAGAACATAAAATATAATCATTTTAGGGGGTATATTCCTCAAATTGTTGGCTCAGGGTGGTATGGAAAAGAGTGCATGATAGAAGTTCCAGAGGCAAAGCCTAAAGAGAGGTATTTAAAATTAGGTTGTGGCATTGTCCTATCAGGGGTTATATGTGAAATTAAACCACCAATAAAAAATAAATATAAAAAAACAAAAAATTACCTGTGAATCAAGCAAATATACTGCACAAACATTGAAGTTTTTACTTTTCAGATGCTCCACAAAGTTCCGGAGCACTGGGACATGCGAAAAAAGTTCAATCTGGCCTACAAATTATGCAAAGATTGACATAATTTCAACCTAAAGAAACAAATACTAAAGAAGTGGTATAAGATTCTACATATACAAATAAAAGTATAAGATTCCACATAGACAAATAAAATTGAAACATGATATCTTTTTTGTTTTCCTTTCTTTAGTCCTCCCATCCCACACCAAGCAGCTAAAAATTACAGTTGAAACGTATCAACAATTGGACCATCGATTGACAGCAATTATATACATAGAGAAATACTCAGTAGGATTAGGCGATTATGTATACCTCAACTTTAATTGATTTACATAAAGAATTGCTTAGCAAGATTAAGACCATTATGGATACCTGGACAGTCGAAAACGATGTAGTCATCATCCAAGTAATTATCCAGCTCTTCTGTCAACCAATCATCCAAATTATTTTCCAGATGTCTAAGCATAAAGGTTAAGGGCCCCACCACTTTGAATTGTTAAACAACAATCACAAAAAAAGCATTACACCGAAATATAAGGGAGCAAAATGTTCCACGACGCAATAAAAGTAAATCAGGATACTCCATGCAGTATACAAGACCACCATTGGGACCTAGACCAAGTTCCTCCATCACATCCTCCAAGGAAATAAGCTCCCGAATATCTGCAAGCAAACAATTAACTCCTTCAGTACTAAAACAACTAAATCTATCATTCACAGTAAAAAAGAAAAAAAAAATCCGATTACTTAGTACACATACAATGAAACTAAACAATAGGCGTACTTACCTATGGCCACAGGGTAATCAAAATTTTCTGCTGCAGGATCAAGGTTCACTATATGTATTGTCCTCCCAACAGCTTCACAATGTTTGTAAAGACTAGAGCAGTAAGTCGACTGATTACAATAACAAACAGTCAGTCAGATGATTACAATAATGAATGAATCAACTATATTGTATCGTGTATAATATCAGGAAAGAAATGACCAATCAGCACCTAAGAAATTCAGAAATACTAGACCAGGAAAATGTTTAATGAAAACATTAGATAGTAGTTTCACGCGGTCAATCACCTTTCCACTGCCCGCAGGGCCAATCACGAGTTGAGCATAGCCCATGGTATCCTTTCAAGGAACTTTACTAACCAAGTCAAAACAGGCAGAGAGAGTTGAAGATTCGAAGAGATTCAATAACTGCAGCAGCAATGTAAGCAGTACACCAAACGCCAACCGCAAACAACAAAGTCAGGAAGTCAGAGTAGGCCATACACACTGATGACAGAGAGAATACAATAAAACCAGAATTATTAATGATCAAAATTAAAAGAAAATGAGAAAATTTCCCATTTATTCCAATTAAAAGCAAGCAAGACTTGTTAAGTTTTGTTGTCTAAGATAGGAAATCTTAAAGAGTGCTAACTCACCAACCATTAGATACCGATATCAGCACCAATTTCCAACAAATATCAAACTAATTTCACGAATCTCACAAATATGAACTACGAACAATATCCAACTAATCACACAACCCAATTATAACAAACATTCAATAATCAAACTAATATCAATTTCACAGAAATAGGAAAATAATCAACAAAAAATCACAAATAGCTAAGCATTACAAACTAATTAACGCAACAATTTTTAACAATCAAACAAAATTCCAAAAACATCAATCAAACATCAACAACAAATTCCACAAAAAACGAATTCCATAAACCAAATTCGAATAAAAATTTCAAGCACAAACTCAATAATCGATCAACCACTCTTACAACTACAAAGAAAAATGACAAACACAATTGCAGCTCTCTTCACAGCTCTTTTCATTCTCATGGTCAACAACCGCAACCCCAGGTGTAACCAGAACGAATCTACTGTTTTCGGGTGTTTCCCGAAATACTAATTATATGCCCGTTTTTCCCACTCCTCAATGTCTCAATCTCATCTTCATTCTTCACAAGGAAAACCAATTTCGCAAATTATGACAAACACATGATTAACCCAAAATAAACATTATTAACCAATGAGCTAAGAAGAATTTACATTCCAAAGAAACCCATTTTGAGATTTGTAAAATCTACTATCATAGAATAGAAGCAAAGAGCAATGAACGACTATATAACAGAAACGCTCTCACATGTCCTCCTCAAACACAAGACTTGGTTTTTCCACGACAAAATCAATCCCAAATTCCAACAAAAAAGAATAATACAAACAGAAAAGCAATCATGTAGGAGCTTGTCTTACAGGTGGCTTGAAATCGGTCGGAAGGAGGGCCGAGAGACTGAGGGAACGAAAGGTCTTCACAATGGCTGGTGACGGTGGCCGAGAGACACCAAAACCTCTAGGTTTTATTATTATTTTTTTTATTATTTTTTTTTTTTTTGGTTCCTTATGCGGTTATGCCTCCGTCCACTGATATATTTTAGAGTTTTATTTTCATTTTCTACTTTTACATTTAAGATTATTCACACTGGTCCAATTTTAAAATCATTTTTAGTTTAATATTTAAACTTTAAAAATTTTCATTTTATTTTTTTTAATTTTAAATTATTCTCATTTAATTTTTTTATTATAATTTTTATTAAAATCAAATAAGAAAAAATAAGAGATTAAGTGTGATTATGTAGTTTTTATCTTATTTTTTTACAAAAATTTAAATAAAAAGACTACATGACTTTGTTATTCATTTTTTTTTCTTTTTTAACAGAGATTGTAATAGATTAGTTAACTAAAAATAATTTAAAATTCAGAAGTTAAAATGAAAATTTAAAAAATTTAAAGAATAAATTGAAAATTAACTAAAATTCAGAGGTATAAATGATAATATTTGTTACTTTTATTATTCTTTGCAAATATCCCTTTTTTTTATAAATAGTAACTGTTTGTTAGTTTTTTTTTTTTAAAGATAGCACGTGCACAATTAATGTATTTAAGTTTTTTATATACACGATTCAAATTATTCTTGAAAATTTTTGGGCGCGTTTAGAATTTATTTTAAAATAATTTTATTTTCTACATAAAAATAAAAATAAAATAATTTTCATTTTATTTTTAAAGAAGAATCATTTTTGAAAATAGTTTTAGTTTTTTAGAAATTATTTTCAGTCTAAAAAAACTGAAAACTCCATTTAGTGGTTTCATTTTTGAAAACATATAATAGTATTTAAAATAATAATGTATAAAATAATTTCAAATTAAATCCCAAATAAAAACATTAATAATTAATATAATAATTTAAATTACATTACAAATAAATAGTAAATAATTTATACCTACAACACTCTCATTTCATTTTGGTTTTTCTTGTCAAGCCAAAGCAAAATATCAACAAATAAATGACGAGATTTTCTTTATCGTCTCAACATCTACCTAAATTCCATCTATGAATCAGATGAGTAGTTTCCCAAAAGAAAGCAATTCTAATATTCATTTTTCAATAGCTCAATTTCTCTTGTACAATTGAAGGAATAATAGAAACATCCATGTAACTATAGCAATTGGTGTAAGTCATCATCAATGAATTTGACCCGAGAACAACAAATATCAGTCCATACCCAAGAACAGCAAATACCTAGGATTGCCGAAAATAGCAAAAAATCATCTAAACACTAAAAAATACTGAGAACAACAAATCAAAAAAAAAAACCTATATCTTCAGCTAGAACCGGCAATACTCGAAAAAAATCATCAGCAAATCAGATTAATGGGCATACCTCGATTGATTTGGGGGAGTTAGGGTGGAGCATAGTCGGAGACCGGAGAAGAAACCGGAGAAGAAGGCTGCCGTTTAGATCTCGAGACCTATGATTCCAGCTAGAAGCCCACCACAAAGAGGGCAAGAAGAGAACGGGAAGAGGGATGAAGGTGAGCTGGAGAAAATGAAAACAGAAAAAATAAAAACGACTTTAATCCGTTTTCAGAAATAGATTAATTTTTGGAAAAAATACAAAAACGTTTTTGTTTTTAATTTTAGTATGGTGCTTCCCTAAACACGGTCTTCTTTCCGGTTTTAATTTTTTCTCATCGAAAAATGTGAAAAACATTTTCAAAATTGAAAATAGACACGCCCTTCATTTTTCATTTATTATTTCACTAGTGGGCATTAAATTTGAATTTTTTTTAGATATGTGGACGTGAATCTTCTTTGAACAAAAAATGTTTAGTTTGTTTTATTGATGAATTATTCTCTTAGAATTTAGATATGAAATACATCTTGCCATAAAAAGGTAATTCAATATTATGTATGTATAAATAAGTACAGCAAATTTGAGGAAAAAAAGTATTTTGGTGGGCAGATATAATAGAAAATTAAGTTGGAGGTACCCATGAAAACATAATAAGAAAGGGTGTGGGAAAAAAAAATGATTAAGGATGCACTTGAGAAGTTCAATTAAAATGCTCGTTTTCGTCGAAATGACTGTAGCAGCACTTTGAAACTATTAATTAATATGTGTAGATTATTAATATGTCTATTAGGAGTTTAATTTCAACAAAATAGGGAGGTGTAGCATATTTGGAACATAAAACATTGGAAATAAATTAGACAATAAATTATTTAAGGAGTATGTATGAGAAAATAGTATTTGAGAGGGTTGTAGAGAAACTATGGGGTTGTTTTTTGTTTAAAAAACTCAAAAAAATACAATTTGAGTTTTAATTTTATTTAAGTTTATGTTATTTTAAGTTTCAATTTTATTAAATTTTTCAAATTATAACTCAAATTTAACTCAAAAATTACACTCAAATTATACTCTGAAAAAAACATACTTTATGTTTTAAGAAATAAAGATGAACACGATTGAGAAAATATTATTTCAGTGAGGCAATTAGGAAAAATATATATAATGACGATATGAGAAAACAAATATTATTTTAGAGGACGCCATGAAAAATATTTAAATAGTGGCATATTAGAGAAAATCATGCAAATTAGACAACAAAATAAAAAAAAAAAAAAAAACACATTAAAGAGTATAAATTAAAAAAAAAAAAAAAAAAAAAGCAAATGGACAGAACTTAATAAAAACATGCGCTTTAGTGAGTAATGACAAATAGTAAATTAAAGCTGAATTTAGTAATGAGTACGCAAAAAGATTAGAAACTACGAAGGATAGAGTGATTAGTTTTACCAGTAAAGATTAGAAACTAACAAGTATTATCAGTTGGGGTAATTAGACTTTACCCCACCAATCTTGGCTTTCTATTGCCTTTCTACATGTTGAGTCCACCGGATCAAGTTCTATTATACAATTGACAAGAATTGAATATCTGTTCTTACAAATATTTCATTATGGGTTTTAGTTCCTTCAAAATATATTTTTTTATTTGATTATTGATGTAATTGCCTTAAATTAAAGGTATTAATGTGTTGGAAAAATACAAACAATACATTTAACTTTTTGGACTCACATAAAATCAAATCTCAATTCAAATTAAAAATTTTGAACGGGGTGTTGGGATTTCATGGAATTGTGGGGATTATTTAGTTTTCGTTAATTTTACCGATTTAAGTTTAAAATTTAAATTTTATTATAATAAAAAATTTTAAAAATAATTACATTTAACTTTTTTATTATAATAAAAAATTCTCATATAAAATTATATTTCAATTAAAATTAAAAATTTAAATTAACAAATTAAATAAACTCATGATCATCTACGAAGTTTATGGGAATAGTTATAAATAGTTACATTCCTGTACTTGCACAATTCCAATTCGACCAATAAGGAATTGTTACACTCCCTCCACCCTTCTCCCTCCCCAGCCAATTACCATTAATGATGCAACTGACAAGCATATCTATTTAAAGGAAGGAAAGGAAAGTTTCTCCTTGCGGATAAATGTTGCATTACTTGTAGTATGTGCCAATATGTCCCATCATAAAAAATAGTTTTTCTTTTCATTTTTTTTTATAAAAAAAAACAGTTATTAATTAACTCGAAAAAAGTATCATCGTACTGTCCGTCGTTTAGTTTAAAAATTTAAAATTATAATTTAAAATTATTTTTAATTTACATATTTTTGTATAAAAAAAAATTATAGTGAGTCACGAATTATAATTTAAATTATGACACAAATTATTATTCTAAACACATTTTTAAAGGTTTATTTAGTTCAACAACTCAAATTGTGAATATTTAAACATTTTTTATTAGAACTGTAGAATTTAAACTATGACGATTCAAATTGTGATCCGAATTGTTATTTAAATATGTTAATAAATTATAATTTAAATTGAGAATAACATTCAAACTGTGTTTGAATAAAGTGCTAAAAATTGTCAGTAGAATTTTGTAACAAATCTTATAAAATCTAATTATAAATTACATTAAAAAATATGTAATATGGGTGGAGATTTGTTCATCTCTTTATTATGAACACATTAAAAAAATAATCTTAATCGAAACTAAAACAAAGAAGTCATGACATTTTTAAGATTAAAATTAAAGCGGGTGAAAAAATAGACTCTGAAACTATTAAACTGCTGACAACAATTCAAATTGTTAGAATTTAGGAAGAATTGAATTTTAAAATTAACAATTTGAGTTGTCTTTAAACCATTGTTAATGATTTGAATTGTCCTTAAATTTTTCTCTCTCAAACACCAGTTTAAATCCTGAATTAAAGTTTGTATCCTAAACAACAGTTTAAGTTGTTGAAATAAACAGACGGATCCATTTAGTTCACTGATTTGAGTTTTTAATTTGAGTTGAGATGTGATTTTATGTGAGAACTTTTAACTGTAGCTAAATATTAAATGTGACTATTTATCATAAGAACTTTTTATTATGATAAAATTTAAATTTTAAACTCAAATCAGTAAAATAAATATGATCTTAAAAGATAGATTATACAAGATTACATAATCTTGGCTGAAGACGAAATGTATCTGAATTTGACAAAAGTTTTTATAAGATCACATGTGGAAAAAGAAACTAAAATAAACAAAGTCAAAGACCTAGATCTCGTAAGATTTACACGGTTGTGTGTGTACGTTTCTCACAAAGATAATCATTCAAAGTCCGCTTACAGTTGTTCATAAGTAATCACGAATTAAAAACAAAAAAAAAAAAGAAAGAAAACAAAACCATGGAAGTCAGCAGAACTGTTCAAAAATGAGCAATCTTTCCTTCTTTTTCAAGGACGGAGAGAGAAAACCAAAGCAAAGCAGCCTAAAAATGAAGGAATGAAGAGACGTGAATTAGCTGAGAAATAGAAATAGTGCATTTGGGGGGGGTGGAGGCACGTGCAAAGGGCATGCTAAATCTGGCAAGAATAAGAACAGGCCTTTCTCTCTGATTGATTAAATCTCAAAACCAGTGGACAGAAAAGAAATGAAAAGACCATTGGATATGACATCTTTGACAAGATGTAACATTGCTATAGCTGCCTAGTTAGATTAGCTAACCCAAACCAGCTCATTGCCGAGGCATAAAAAAAGGCCAAAATAATAATAATAATAAATAAATGAGTCTTTTCATTTGAACAGTATTATTACCACAATTTTACTCTTCTCCTTCAGACCCGTGTGTTCCGTGTACTCTTTTCATGTTAGTTTGCCCCGCATTTACTGCTGTTTTTTGTGGTGCTCTAAGACTGTTTATATTCTGTTGTAGATATTAATTAAAAATATCTGATCACTAGGACATGCTTTCGAATTATGTCCATAAATTTAAATTATGTGATTTAAATTATTTTTAATTTATGTATATTTTTTATGAGAAAAAATACTATAGTAATTATAAATCATGATTCGAATTAGGATTCGAATTTAAAAAATAAACGAACCCTAAAGATGTGTTTAGAGTAAGAATTTGTGTTATAATTTAAATTATAATTCGTGATTTATTATAATATTTTTTTTTATAAAAAATACATGTAAATTGAGGTGATTATGAATTTATGAACTAAACGTTCATTAAATTTTTCCTTTAATTAATTTTTGTTAATTTGTCGTGTTTTTTTTTAATTTTATATATATGATTTAATGTGAGCTGATGGTTTAAATTGAGTTAATTAGTAGGATTTAAATTTTTAATTTGAATTAAAATTTAATTTTATATGAGAGTTTTTAACTGTAATAAAAAAATTAAATATGATTATTTTTGATGAGATGAATGAGGTCTAAATTTAAATTTTCACAGCTTTTTTGGAAATGTCATTCTTGGTAGGATTCAGGTAGGGCATATCTTTTGATGAATAAACACTAGGGTGAAGATGTTCTTATTAAGTATGTAAAGAATGGTAATATTTCTGATTAATGTAACAAACAATCAGTTTTGTAAATATTAGCTATTAGTTATTGGTTAGCTTTAACAAATTATTAGATTATAACACGGGCAGAGTTTGTTAGAATCGTTAGAACTATAGCAACTTATAGCAGCTAGTACTTAGTGTGTTGTAAATAATCACTTTCATTGATGAGAATAATCTTTACAATTCAACAGAAATCCTTTATTTCTTCAAGTTATTTTTCAAACACTTACAAAGTATAGTAGTCTAAATAATTTAATTGTGAGCTTATGCTTGAATTGTAAGGTCCCGTTCATTTTACTGATTCAAATTTAAAATTCAGTTTTGTTATAATAAATTTTTTTTAAAACTGTCACATTTAATTTTTTTATTATAATAAAAAACTATCACATAAAGTCATATTTTAATTTAAAACAACAAACTAAACAAACCATAATTCTTTAATTATAACTAGATTCGTAAATTAAATCACAATAATTCGAATGTAACTTTTTGTTACCGTGTTTTTTTAACAAAACTTTAATTCTATTTGAACTTTTTATTGAAACTTATAAATTAAACGAGTCAACGACCATATATTGTTAGAAAATTTAGAGAACACTTTGAACTTTACAATTAATCGACTCCATATCTATATACTCAATTTCTGTATATCTCTTATTTCCTCTCGATGTGGTTATTAAAAATTCAATGTCCACATCCTTTCAGGTCTAGTAAAATTATTATTACCTTAAATCGGTGATTAATTTACTAGTTTAATTAATTTTACTGCATTTCTAGAAGAAATGAGTGCTCGGTCCCTTGTATAATTGAAATGCTTATTTTGAGTGGGACTAAACGTAATGATCTGTGGGAGCATGTCAGCCACACAAGAATTAGGTCACCAAGCTTTTCAAAGGTTTTACCAATTACGAGTACTCACGTCCTAAGCTAGTGATCTTGATCATTATTGTTTGCCGCACAGCCTTGTCACTCTCACTTGTACTGTTTATTCTCCTTGGATTTCACTTGACTATTTCTTAAGTTAGATCAGGAGAGAGATAAAAAGACAGAAATTTAGGAAAAGCTTAACCTAAGATATCAGACACACACACACACACACACACACACACACACATATATATATATATATATTCTTGCCTAAGTAATTAAATATAATATTACAGTACTAGAGATCGATCGTCATAAGTACTGATCAGGGCTATATGGCCTAAATATAACTTTATATAACTATATTATTTTTTTAACACTCTTTTTTTAATTAAAATCTCATCGCTCACTTAAAAAGTGTCTCTTTAAGTAAGTGAGATTTAAAGTTTTTTTAATTTATTAATTTAAATTTTTAATATAAGTTAAATATGTGATTTTATGTGAAAATTTTTTATTATAGTAAAAAATTTAAATGTGACTGTTTCTGAAAATTTTTTACTATAATAAAATTTAAATTCTAAATTTAAATCGATAAAATAAACATATTCTTATTATTTTATAAGTGATGGGATTTTATTACGTTGGAAATAAATATATATGTCATTTTTCTTTTTTATTTTTCCTCCTCCTTTGCCGGAAATACCGCCTAATATTATACTGTACTGTTTTTGGTTTGGGAACTAAAAACGTATTCGCGTGTTGTAAAAGTTGGGATAGCGAAATTTTATACTATTTCTTAACAATTACTGAACCTCGTAATATGATTATATTTAACATATATATTGCTAAATAATAAAATAATGATCAGATAAGTGCAATACAGAGTTGATAAACAGTGATCGAATTCTATGATAGGAATTAAGAAATATCTCATTGATAGAATTATGTTGTAAACTATCCCATCCCTATCATGAGCATCTAATAGAAAACACGCACCACCGTAAATATTCTTACCTACAAAGGTCCTTTTCATGGAGTCTTTTTAAATATTGAGAATGCTTTGCTAAACTGAACTATATCAACAATTCACAAGTAAATTAACCTTAAAAAAAACAAACGTCACGAGTAAATAAGACAAAATCGGGAGACTTTTTTTTACCGGGTTAAATTAACGTCTGCGTTACGATTATTTTATTACTATTTTCTGATTTTTTCTGGCTATTTTAGCATTATTGAAATTGATAAAAGTTGATGATGATATGATACGTGACATGACGATCATGAAGTGATATTCAAACTGTCATCACTCTCCCGACGTGGGTTTTCTTTGCATGGGTCCCCCCTTTGTCTCCTTCTCTTCCCCCACACTTCTCTCTCTCTCTATCTCTCTCTCTCTCCTCCCCTTCTGCTTTTATATATTCTCTCATCTCTCCCTCCTCCTCTTCCATATCCATCTCTCCCTCTCTCTTTTTCTCTATTTTTTAATCTCTCACTTTGATTTCCCTCTTCAATCTTTTTTCTTTGTTTGTTTGTTTTCCTTTTTTTTTTTTTTTTTCCCCCATGTCCCCATAACCCTTTGCATGAACAAACAAACCCTCAGTCTTTCTTCTCCAACCAAAAATTAACCTAATTTCGCACACACAACACAAACTTCCCACCACTAAAACAAACAAGAAAAGAACAGAAAACCCAAAAACCCAAAGTGATCAATATGTCCGCAGCCGTCGCCGCCGCAGCCGCCGCCGCGTCCATAGCCAGCTCAGCCGCCAGCTCCGACGCCATCTTCAACGGCCACCACCAGTCCCTCCTCTCCATCACCCCCTCACCGGCGCCGCCGCCTCAGCAGCCGCCGTCGCTGAGCCGTTACGAGTCGCAGAAGCGGCGCGACTGGAACACATTCGGGCAGTACCTGAAGAACCACCGCCCCCCGCTGACCCTCTCCCGCTGTAGTGGGGCCCACGTGCTGGAGTTCCTCCGTTACCTCGACCAGTTCGGGAAAACCAAGGTTCACTCCGACACCTGCCCCTTCTACGGGAAGCCCCAGCCGCCGGCACCCTGCCCCTGCCCGCTCCGGCAGGCGTGGGGCAGCCTTGACGCCCTCATCGGCCGCCTCCGGGCAGCCTTCGAGGAGAACGGCGGGAAGCCCGAGACCAACCCCTTTGGCGCACGCGCCGTCAGGCTCTACCTTAGGGAGGTCCGGGACTCCCAAGCCAAGGCTAGAGGAATTGCTTATGAGAAGAAGAAGAGGAAGAAACCAACAACGACGTCATCCCAACAATATTATACTACTCCTAACAATAATGATAATAGTAATATTAATAACATTAATCATGTTACGCCAAGCTTGAGTGGTTTTGATCATCATGATGATAATTATGATCATCGTAATGGGGGTATGAGTAGTTCAAGTGGTAGAGGCTCAATCAGCTCAATGATACCTCTTTCAGTCTTAAATTAGAAGAATATTGCATGGAAATGGAAGTAAGCTAACTAGGTTATCTAGATATATATATATATATATATATGTAATTTCTAGTGTCACTTGTTTTTTTCTATTTTGGTGGGCTAATATGTAATGTTGTAGTGTTTATTTATAATATATATGGTAGCTAGCTATGTAGCTAGAAGTTTAGATTACATAGCGTATTTTGGGCATTTTTTGCCGTTTGTGTTGAAAAATCAATGATGACATTGATCTTCCGTTGGCTGCATCAATTGTTATTTAGGAGCTAAAGATCTGTGTTTCTTGAATCTTGATGGAGTATGACTGTTTGGCTTAATTTGGTGTATAAGGTAGGATTTTGTTTTTATGCTTCTATTTGCTTAATTTCCTCGGTTGTTGGAACATGTTTGATTTGATTGGAACGATGTTTTTGTTCGATCGATTTCCTCATTTCGATGACTGACTGCTTATCAATTTCCTCATATGGATGCCTAGATGTTTGGAAAAAAAAAAAAGGAGAATATATGCCAATATCTCACTTGGAAAATCATGTTATTACTACGTTTATAGGCCTTTACAAATGCACTGTTCGTTTAGCTAAAATGATACTGTATCTTTCACGGTTTTGATATTAACAAGTAGTGATGCTTGGTCAATTTTATTCTTATCGAAACTGGCCAATCAGAAAATGAAGAACTAATGTAACCACTAGTGGCCATTTGTTTTAAAAAATTATAGATGATACTAGTTAAGCTAGCTAGATATGACCCAAAAACGGATAAGTGGAATCTCATTAATTAATTTGGACATATGTGGAATTACTTCTAGAAATTCGTAATTTTCAAGCAGTACTGGTCATATATGTAATCATAATATATTTATGAGAACAATCGTAGGATGTGTTTAGTATTAGAATTTGTATCATACTTCATGATTTATTATAATATTTTTTTTATAAAAAACACATGTAAATTAAGAATGATTCTAAATTCATGAAGTCCACTAAATTACACATATCCTTATTCTATTTAAATATAATTATTGATATATGTTATATATGATCACAAAAATAAAAGATAGAACACTCAGAAAAGAAAATATACTTTTGTTGCATTGAGTGTCATAATGTTTGTTAGAGAAGTAATTGTATATTCCTTTGAAAATTTCAAAACATACTCTTGCGAGTCTTTTGTTGGTTGTTATATGTGAGAATAATGTCTATTGTAGAATTCTTATTTCACATTGGAGTTGTTGATGTAAAAAACATATTTTAGTACAGAGCGTTGAATATTTAATAGTAGCGTAAAACTTGTGTGGCCACAAGTGCAAGGCAAAAACAGTAAGAGAAAGATAACGTTGTGTAATTTAACAAGATGAATGACAGAATATAAAACCGTTTACTTTGCTGATTTGATTTTATAATTCGAGTTAAAATGTAATTTTATATAAAAAAATTTTACTATAGTAAAAAAGTTAGATGTGACTGTTTCTAAGAATTTTTTACTATAATAAAACTCAAATTCTAAATTCAAATCGGTAAAGTGAACGGTAACATATAAATATATAGAATTATAGATCTAAAAAATATTCGGTCCTAGTCCATATTAAAGAAAAACAAGCTTTTTAGTACCTTTTCATGAGGGAAAAATGTGTTAGATCCATTATTAGCGTTCGAAAAGGTGCATTACCGATAATATTTTCCGTTTTACTTTTATGAAATATTTTTTCTCGTGTACTCATATTAAAAAACTTTTTCACATTTTCCTTTGCACTTAAAAGTTTGTTTCCATCTAATCCTTATAATTATATCAATAGTATATATCCTTACAATTATTTTTTTTTTTCTACTGAAACAAATTTCGCAAGCCTGTCTTGTTTATAATTGTATTTTTGTGTAACCTTGCCGACTATTATTTTCTAATAAAGATGTATTCTCTAACTTATTCTTTCGGTGATAATGTTTTGCACATGTCTTGACCCTCTCAACTATTATTTTTCACGTGTTGCCTAACTAATTTTAGGGTAATTGGTGTTGTAATTAGTTTGTAAATTTTGAGATGGTGATATTTTAGTTCCTAAATTTTAGTTTTATCAATTTCTAAACTTTTTGGTCTTTTTACGGTTTTGATCCTTGAAAATAAAGTTCTTTAATTTAACAAATATACTCATGTGTTTATCGAGTGACAACTTAAAATTTTATAGAAACAGTCAAGTTATATATGAATTTTATCTGTGTTACTATTAAAACCTTGAAAACTATAACATCTTACACTTACTATAACTATTTACTTGAAATATTTAGTTACTATGCAACAAAAATGTGATTGTTTACATTAAATTTTGGAAATCTTTCATCGATTTTAGTGTCAATGACCAAACTATATATATAAAAAAAAAGTTCAGAGATTAATTTGTTAATATTAAAAGTTTACGGATTAAATTACCACAAAATTCATACTTTGGGAATTAACAGTGCTAATAACTCTTAAATTTTTTTTTTTTTTTTTTTCTAATTTCCGTCTAAGATAATTTTATTTATACACGCACGTTAACTTCTCTATTAATATGTACGATTATATTAACTTGCACGTTTTTATTATAATGTTTACACACACCACACATAAATTAAGAGGCAAACTCTTCATAGCATCTAAAATGTTATCGTTTCTCTTAAATCGTTCTTATAAATAATTATCTTGCTTAAATGTCTATTTATTGCAGTTCTTTCAAATATTATTTGCTCATATGTACCGGCCCCTGATTAATTTTCTCTCTAACCTTCCTGTAATTAATCTTTTTCTTAACTTATAATTATGTATAGAAGAGGCAATTTGTTCTGCTGCTAGTGTTTAAAATCAAAATGAGTTCTTTTTGACGGAAAAAAAAAAAAATATATATATTTTTTTAAAATGAACAAAAAATGCTTAAATACATGTATAAATAAATTTCACAACTACATATAAATAATTAAATGTATTACGAACAGGACATATCCATTAAAAAATAACAAGATATAAGTTCGATCGACCTCGAGGTGGAAAATCTTATTTGCTTCTTTAAGTAGTTCTGTTCATTTTACCGATTCGAGTTTAGAATTTGAGTTTTACTACAGTAAAAAACTCTTAGAAACAGTTACATCTAACTTTTTTGTTACAGTAAAAAACTCTTACATAAAATCACATTTCAACTCGAATTAAAAACTCAAATCATCGAACTAAACATGTCCGAAATAATATATTGATAGAAGAACAATTATTTAATTATGTCAGCGTGCTAAGATCATGATTTAGGTAATTTATACATTAATATTGGGTCGGTACGATTATATGTACCTTAAAAGAAGAAGATTTTATTGCTAAATGGCAATCAGGCACTGCACCTCGATTTGAAGGTTTCCATATCAACCAATAATGTACTATAGAATGAGAATCATATTGTAGGTAGGATAATTTGTTTGAACCACGTTACTGTATCAAGTTCGGTTAGTTTTGTATATTTTTTTATTTTAATAGAATTTTGATCAAATTTAATGTTAAAACATAAACTACTGCTCGGAAATACCTACCATAGAAATGTTTTTTTTTTTTCTAAAAATAAAAAAATTTAATCATAAAATTAGTTTAGGACCATCCCATACTCTTCTAGCCAACGAAAAAAAAAAAAAAAAAAAAAAAAAACCATTTGTCTGGAGAAAAATATAAATGCAGAATGTCTTTGGATTCTTTTTTTTTTTTTTTTTTTTTGATATAATTGATTCTCCATATCATTTTTCCTTCTTCTTATCCTTATTATTTTTCTTTTCTTTCTTTAATTATTGAGACATGATCCTTTCCACTTATTATTGATTGTTTAAAGCATTAGTTGTGAGGGTTTGTCATTCATATTTGAGACATCCATCTCCATCCACACATGCTTTTGGAGGATCAAGACCTCATATATTGACACTTACCCCCATTTTCATTTGTTGATTTAAAGTAGTGGTTGAGAAAAGCTTAAAGCTTTTGATAAGACATGGTTTCTCCTCCAATTCGTCTCACACTTCAATCATTTATCTAGTGGTGTAATTTTTCGTCATTATTTTATTTCTAATTTTTGAATCATAAGTCCAACACCAATCTGAACTACAACACTAGTTGAGATTGTTGGCATTTACTAAAATAAAGTACAATATCGTATGCTTTTTGGCACTAGGGATTCATATATTGTCCTAACGACGATATGTCAAAAATTAAAGGGTTATTTTTTTATAACGAAATTTATAAAAAATTTAAATTTAAATTATAATTTTATTTAAGTTTTATTTTTTTTTTATAAAATTTGAGTTTGAACTCGAGTTTGAGATTAAATTCAAGTTTAAATTTCTCTTTTAATTTGAGTTCATAAATTCAAACTCAAGTTAATGAACATTATTTTTTTTATTTTTAAAAATGTAATAACTTTTTCGTTTTAATTTTGATTGAGATGATTTTTTTCTATGCATTCACAACGAAAATATTAATAAAACTCTACCCATATACCCTATTAAATTTTCTCATCACTATTGAGTTTTTATTAAAATACTATTTAAATATAAATTTAAGTTTTGACCCATTCAAACATAAACTCAAAAAAATTATCAATTCAAATCACAACTCAAATGTGCACATCTAAACACAAACTCAAGTTACAACTTAACTCAAATTATAACTCAAATTCAATTTAAGATCATCACTTAAGTCACCTTAACTAAAAAATGTAAAAGAAAAAAAAAGTTAAAACAGTACTGTCACCATGAATAATATTGGTTTGGCCTTCCATGATCCCCACGTATGTATTAATTGAAACAGTTATATGTATATATATATATATATATATATATATGAGGTTTTTTTATAAGTGAAAAATGTAACATTGATGCTAAAAAGGTGTTACGGTTTCTGGATGATAATTTTTATACGTTACACATCTCTAATGTCAATGTTGCATTCAGACTTTTGGTGATCATCGTGACATTTTTCAGTTTCATATATAATATGTATATAGATAGGTAGATATAAAAAGGTGGATAAATATGTTCCAATATTTCAGTAAATCTATATATATATATATATATATATATATATATATATATATATATATATATAGAAATCAGAGAATCCCATTCTGAAAAAGAGATTGGCAACGAAATCCTCCAATGTTGGATCACAAACTACCCTTTGGCCTCTGCACAGACCTCTCAGTAATAGTTTCACCACAAAAGGCAATTAAGGCTGGATATATTTGTGGAAACAAAACCCAGCACTTACCAGATACAATTATTGCCAAGTGCCCACCATTTATTTATGCATGCATATGTTTATTAATTTGCCAAATTATATTTTACTTTCTTGGATTTTCTTAGAACAACCCAAAAGAAGCAAAGCACATATATGCAGAAAAATTAGAGGGCCGTTGGAGGGTTTTCTGTGGCGATCGATGACATTGACAAGATCTTTTGCATTACCTAAACAAAATTTATGAGCAGATATATGGGCCACCATCTATTAATTGTGCTGCTGCACAGAGTGGATTGATTGATTGTAATATATATAAATATATATATATATATATATATGTATTCTAAAATCTGATTCAAAAGGTGCAGATTATTCTGGAAAGATAGAAGATTAGATCCATGAAATATGGCTCTTGTCCCCACTTTAGGCAACATGAAATGGTGGGTTAATTAATTAACACTCCCAGAAAACGCTTACGTACACAAATGATGCCGACTATAAACAGATTTTAATCGAGAAAGAGAGAAAACATTAAGAAAAAATTAGCGTGCCTATAAAATTAATTATGGCAATGCGCATGCTTTTTAGAAAAATGTTAAACTTTTCAATTAAGACGAATTGTAATCCAATTAAGATGATTTATTTATATGATAATTTTTTACTGTAATAAAAAAATTAAAAATAATTATTTTTAAAAGAAATTTACTGTATTAAAATTTAAATTAATAAAATAAATAGGACCAAATAAGTATAATATATAACATTATAAAAAATGGATTTACGACTGAACTAAACATATGAAGGAGGACTTATGGATGATATGGTATAGATCTCTACTCTAGTCTTTCTTTGCACAGTTTGTCCCGATGGCTAATTAGCTCGAAAAAGTATTAGTGCTGATGATCATTACTGGGTCATACTTACATTTTTGAGCTTTAGTTTCCTCGTACATTTATGTTTAATTTACTGATTTAAATTTTTAATTTGAGTTGAAATATGATTTTATTTAAGAGTTTTTTATTGTAATAAAAAAAATTAAATATGACTGTTTCTTAGAGTTTTTTTCACTGTAAAAAAATTTAAATTTTAAATTTAAATTTGTGAAATCAACATAACTATGTATGAGACAAGTTTAAGTCCACTTTATTTGCCAAAATAACACGATCAGAAAGGATTTTGAATATGCAATACAAAACAAGTTAGAGGAAGCTCTCATTATGGAGCTTTTCTCTCACTTCTCTGGATTTTCTTGAGTTTCTAGACCGCCAAACAGTCTCAATTGGCATAATCGAAAAATAATAATAATAATAATAATAATAATAAAATAAAATAAATAAATAAAATAAAAATAAAATAAAATAAAATAAAATAAAATAAAACAAAACAAAAGTTGGATAAGATCAAGCGGTACACCCTGCAAATATAGCTTCTAGAAGGTCTAACAAGGTGCCTATTTGGAATCATTTACAAAAATGATTTTCACACTTTTCAAGAATTAAAAAATGAAAACACACTCAGAAATGTGTTTGGCATGCATTTTCCTGAAAAATAAAAATTGAAAACGTTTTTTACTCATTCTCAAAAACTTAGTAAAACTGAAAATGATTAAGCATCATTTTCAGGTTTCTATTTTCATTTTCTTTGCTCAACTAGACCACTCTTCTCCGACTGGCCCCTTCTCTTCTCCTCCGCCTCTGACGCCGACTTCCCCCCCACTCTTCTTTGACTGCCGACTGCGCCCCCCCCACCACTCTTCTCCGATCTCCCTCGAACCCCTTTTTCCTCCGATTTCCCATTTTCATTTTCCTCCTCCTCTCCCGCCTCAACCTCGCTGCCCCAAACCACCCCCCTCCTCATCCGACCCTGCCTCCTTCCCCTCCTCCACCTCACCAGAGTCGGGACCCTGGACTCCAACTTCTTCTCTGGCGACGACGATAACGATCGCAGCCTCTTCGGCTCCGGATCGGAAAATTCCAAATTCCTCCGAAACACACCAAAATTATTCCTCCAAAAATATTTTCTTCATGTATATATAATGTTTATTTAATATATTTAATATATTATTATTTTAAATATTATTACATGTTTTTAAAAATTAAACCACCAAACACAATTTCAGTTTTTTTAAAACTGAAAACAATATCGGAATAAAACTATCAAACACATTTTCAGAAATGATTTCAAAATGAAAATGAAAACGATGTTTTCGTTTTTCATTTTATACAAAAAATAAAATTATTTTGAAACGAATTCTAAACGCACCCAAGAATTCAACACTCCGGACATTTGACAAAACACAATTATAAGAAGACAATGTTGTCTACTATATTAATACGTTATATTAGGGAAAAATTTTAATTACTTTAGGAGCATTTATATTGTAATTAACATGGGACAAAGAGTCTAATAAGATACTTTAAGAATGGTTTAGTAAGCAACATGTTTTTGGGACGATTCCTGTAAATTTTAAATAGCATATTTATTAGTAAATATTTATTGGTAAATAGTTAGAGTAAACAGACTCATTAGTTTTTATTCCTATCGGATTTACTAGAGTGCGTATTTTTCACAACAATTTTTCTTTCCTTTTTGAACGCTGGTTTTTTCTTTTTTCCGAAAAAATTTTTCAAAACGCGTTATAATTTTATTTAATTTTTCCAAATTTTAAGTCACATTCTAAAGGTCCTAAATTTTAAGAGGTCCAGTACTGAGCGATTAATAATGGATAATTCGATGATACAACAAAAATGCATGCATATTGTAGAATAAAAATGGAGCCCATGATTTGGAACACATGATCTAGTTCGCAACAAGTCTCATGGACAAGAGGAACACAAAGGGACTATTAATAATAGTGCTGCTACCGGTACTGTTCATATGAGATTATGACTTCCGGACAACACCGAGTACGTGCGAGAGTTTCTGAAAAAAAGACTAATCGAATACATGTATATAGTAGGGCACTACATCCAAACTAAAATTAATGTAGTTTATAAGGACTTATCTCAATGCTAAGGTCTCGTCCAACATTGACACATTTTGCAGCATATAATTAAGCAGACATATCAGATCATATGATAAACAGTAGTCCTTTTTCCACTAAAATAATAATAAAGGTTACTTCCAAGTCCATGAGATTTACTCTCATTTTCATTTAAGTCTCCTATTTTTAAAACGTATCCTAATTAGTCATTAAAATTTTACTTTGTTTCAATTTTAGTTATTTTGTTAATTATATATTAAATATTTGATGAAATTTGTGTATATTAGAGATCAAAATTGGAAACAATTAAAACTTATGGGATGTTTGGTTCATAAATTTAAAACCATGATTCATAACTATTCTCATTTTACGTGTATTTTTTGTGAGAAAAAATACTGTAATGAGCCACGAATTATGATTCGAACCATGACATGAATCATTCTTCTAAACGCACGTTTAGAAACTATATGGGTGAATAACTTTTTTTTTTTTTTTTTTGTGTTTTATTTTAGTCCATAATTTATACATATTCCCTCAAATATCTAACACATGCTTAACAGAAGGATTAAAATTAAAACATAATAAATGACTTTAAGGTTTTGCTACAAGTTTTAGGATTGGTTTTGACATATACCAGAGACATAAAAGTTTTTTAGGTTTTGTTTTTTTTTTTTGTTTGTACCAAAACTAAAAAAAAAAAAATGTTTTTGGATTTTTCTAAAAACTCAAGAAAAAATGAAAACGGACTGTTTTTCATTTTCTTATTTTCCTTGTTTTCACACGTTTTTTCGTTTTCAATTCCTAACTAATATATATAATGTTATATTAATATATTTATTTAATATATTATTAGTTAATATATTTAATATTATTATTTATTTAATATATTTAATAATATTATTTATTTAATATATTTGATATTATTATTTATTTTATATATTTAATATTGTTATTTATTTTATATATTATTTATTTAATATTATTATTATTATTATTTAATTTATTTAATATTATTATTATTTTAAATATTATTACATGTTTTTAAAAATTAAACCACTAAACACAAGGTTTTTTGAAAATAAGAATAAAACTACAAACGCAGGAAATGATTCCAAAATGACAATAAAAACGTTTTCGTTTTCATTTACATACAAAAACAAAAATATTTTGAAACCAATTCCAAACACACCCAAACTATTGTAAAGAATACCACATTCATTTTATCACATTATATTTAAGATACAAAATATACCCTTAGAATACCGGTCAGTATTTGACCACGATACCAATATCTGAACAAGATACTCGCCAACAACCACTAGTATTACCTGGAAGTATTCATCTAGATACCGCACAACAACCGTCTGGTATCCACCAGTCAGAATGGTTTACTAGCTGCGGCACTGCTTTTGAAATTCTAAAAAACCACAAAGAAGAAAAAAAAAATCTCAAAATCAGTCCAAATTACTTGTATCCAATTGCAATAGCGGCCAATTATCGGTAGTATCCTGGTCAGTTACCAACGGTACCCTGTAGAGATACCAACCAATAACCATCGGTAATGGCTGCAGTCTTCTCACCAAACACTCACAATTTCTCCGGAATCACAAAAAACAACTTTCAAAAAACACAAATCTCAGTAAAAAACAATGAAAGAAAACTCAAATATAATGATTCCATAGATTTCCAACACCGATGACACGAATGGTTTCGCAACAATGATTGGCATGGTGGAGCTTCACGAAGGCGAGATCGCCTTGAGTCTCGGTGACCAATGGCAGACGATCTTCGCGGAGGAGATCAGATCTCTTCCACAATCTTTGAACATCGCTGCACGAAAGAGGAGAGGTTTCGTGCGTCGCACTTTGTGCTTGACACAGGAGGATCGATCTGCGCGAGATATCTCCTTATCGCATGGTTGAGAAGCTAGCGGCTCGGGCATGTCTGCGATGAACATAATGGCAACGATGTGAGTAGGAGGCATGGAGGTTAGGGATGTTTGCAGCTGAGAGGGAGATGAAAAGAGAAGGAGAAACGTGAGAGGATTAAGGAATGAGGGAAAGGAACACACCCTAACTTAATTGAGTCAGCTCCATTCATTTCACCGATTTGAATTTATAATTCAAATCCTACTATAGTAAAAGTTCTAAAAAAAAATTATATCTAATTTTTTTACTATAATAAAAACTCTCATATAAAGTCATATCTCAACTTGAATTAATAAACTAAACGGATAGTCTTGTTCTCCCAATTTTTGTCTGCCACATGGCAAATATACTAAGAGTTTTTTTTTTTTTTTTCCACCCTGGCAAAGTTGATCCTCCCCTGTTTGTCATGGTAGGTACAGTAATTATCCCCAGAATAAAGCCTCAAAAACTAACCGTATGATAATTTAAAAGTTAGAGATCAAGTGGCAAGTGAGATTAAGGGTAAACCTTATGAACCATTTATAGGATTAATCTTAATAATAAGAAGAAAGTAAGAAACAATAGTCCTTGTCAGAGCTCGAGCAATTTTTTACTAGGACATCTCAATGGAAATTTGAGGCTGCAATATTTATGTGTATACATCACTAGCCACTATACACTAAGGCCATGTATAGTCACTTGTATTGTATTATATTGTATAAGAAGTATTGTATTATGTTGTATTTTTTTAACACAATATGGTGTTTGGTGTCATGACATATTGTATAAGAGGTCAAAATATGAGTATTGTAATGTATTGTATTTTCATAATACAATATGGTATTTAGTGTCATAACATATTCTAAGAGGTTAAATTGTAAGATTTTAAAAATTTTAGAGTCAAAATGTAATTTTTCAAAAAATGGCATCAAAATAAATTTTGTTCTAACTTTTAGGGTCAAAATGTAATTTTATAAAAATTAAGATATCAAAATGTAATTTTTTAAAAATTAAGGGGTCAAAATGTAATTTTTAGAAAAATATAAATTTGCATTATGCCCTCTATTTCTTAAACAATTATAGGCTTCATCATGACTATGTTGGCCTAACTCCGACTCCATTCATGCCCAATCCCAACATGAATCATAAATTTGTTATAGGATAATACAAAAAAATAGGAAAATAGTAGAAAATCCCAACAAGTTATGAATCAGTTATGGACAAATTTGTAACCATATAAGTTATGGACAAAAATCGTGAAATACAATAAAAATGGTTATGACAAATTATACACGAAAATAGTAATTTGGCCTATTTATTAACTTATGTAAACTATGAGCCTATTAATTTTAATTCATCTCAAGTCTTGGCCTATTTCCCTCTTTCTCCCTACAAAATATGTAAAAGATGAGCTGCATTCAATAATTCGATATAGATCGTATTAAGGGCCTGTTTTGAAAGATATACTCAAATAATGATTCTTGATTTTAATATTTGAAATTTAAATTTTTAATGAGAGAAAAATACTATAACAGAATCAATTATTTAAGTTCAAGTATATGAAACAAAAGGGTCCTAATTTACTTTTCATAAGTGATAAATGGCTGTATTAATTTATCATATGATAAATTTTGATAAATACTCTTTAAAAATATATGAATCTTAATTTTTTCTCCTTATTTTTGTTAATATCTTTAGTTAAATAATTATATTAATTAAAGGATACTAATAAAAAATAAGAGGTAAAAATCATACGCCAAAAATGAGTTCCACCCCCTTGTTTGGGCCTAAATATCTGGCGGCCCAACAGACGTTCAAATCCAGAGGTGAGGCTCACACACGCTAAGGGCTTGCAGAGCATAACACCCATCTATAAACTGAACATGCTCAGTATAAATACCCTAAATCTTCACCTTCAACAGATTAGGGTTTTGAACTTTCAGTTCGGTGACGGTGACTCTGGTTAGGAGCAAAGATCGAAGCAACGAAACCCTAACTGAAAATGGTGAAGGGACGCCAAGGAGAGCGTGTCAGACTCTACGTCAGAGGAACAATCCTCGGATACAAGAGGTGATTCGTCTTGATTTGTCAAAATTTTTGTTCATTTTTTTGGCCCTCTTTACTTGTTTGGCTGCTGAGAAAACGGAAGAGAAAAGGATAGGGATTTTAGGTGGTAGTTGAATCGGCGATTGATTTTTGATTGTTTGGTTGGTTTAGGTCAAAGTCGAACCAGTATCCAAACACGTCTCTGATCCAGATTGAGGGAGTGAACACCAAGGAGGAGGTGGATTGGTACCGTGGAAAGCGCATGGCGTACATCTACAAGGCCAAGGTGAAGAAGAATGGGTCCCACTATCGCTGCATTTGGGGCAAGGTTGCAAGGCCTCATGGTAACAGCGGTGTTGTTCGTGCTAAGTTCAAGTCCAATCTGCCCCCTAAATCTATGGTATTGTTATATGGGATTTCCAAAATGTTGTCTCTTTTCCCCTTTTTTTTTTTTTTGCTTGTGATTGATAATGGGTTTCTGATTATATTATTTTTTTCTGCTTGCTTTTGAAGGGTGCTAGAGTAAGAGTTTTCATGTACCCCAGCAACATTTAAGGTTAGTTTTTCGTAATTTTTGTTTTGCTCTTCTTACTTTGTTAGTATTGGAGGGAAAATTTTTTATATGATATTGCTAGGCTAATCTATATAAGCTTTATCACTCGAAAGTGTAATGGTTATATTGGTATGTCAATCAAGTTATGTCTTATATTGGTTGCCGGTTGTGCATAATTTGGTTGCAAATTTTAACTTTGCAAGTTTTATTTTGATCACATAGGAGCAAATTCCATTATAGAATCTGTGTGCTTGTTTCTGTAGTTTCGTTAATACTTGCATTTGATAGTATCTTGCAGTTTCTCAGGACTTCTAGATGACAAGAGATTGGTCACTTGGAAGAAGATTTGCGTTTCTATCTGTTTTATGAACCGAGTTTAAATGTCTTATTTGTTAATCAATCAGTTTTGTTGGTTTAGGATATTGTATGGACACCACTGCTCGAAACACTGTACTAATGTTATGGGGTTTTTCCTACCTTTTTGAGTATTTGGGTCGTTTTATTAGTGAAATTACTTATTGATTGAATGCTCTTATAATATATTTAACATTTCTTCATTTCGGATCTTCACCAATTAAATAATTCATCGGGTTCACCAAAAATGTTACCTTTGCTGTTACGATTGATTTTAGTTTATGCTATCGGGTTTACATATACCCATGATTGTTGTAATTGATATGATAGTTATCACGATCGGATTTCTGCCATGTTGGTTCTATTTGGGGTAATTGGGTGAAGTATGCAAGTTTTTATTCAAGTTGAACAATTGTTCGAGAGTTTTGTGACAAGACTAGTTCATCCTGCTGGAAGCTTTAAATGGTCGATTTGAAGAGTAATTTTCACTTAACTTTCTTTTTTAGGGTTAATTCTCCCTTGAACTTTAGGTCATTCTCACTTTGCCTCTATGCTTTGAAAACTCACTTTTCTCCTTAATTTTGAATTAGTCTCATTTAAGTCCTTTTCTAAGAATATTTTGTTAAATTAAACTCAAAAAAAGGGGTAAGTGTACTCATGTGGTTTTTATTTTTTTTGCCTTTCATAGATATTTAAACACAAATACCACATGAATGTATTATTCTCTTTTTTCTATTTGCTTATAGTAGAAATTTCAACTTAAGGGATTAATTAGGAACAGTTCATAATTTCTCAATTCAAAATTCAGAATCAAAATGTGAGTTTTTAAAATTTATTAGGCAAATCGAGAATGATGTTAAATTTACCGGTGATAATAATCCTTTCTTACTATTCTGCCATTGCTAGAAACCATGTTGAAAACACGATCATACCCATTTGAATAACGATCAGGATCACAGAGCCATACAACCCCCACCGCCCACTAGGATATAAATTTGGACGACTGTAATGACTTCTTTTAAAATTTACGGGCAAAAGATTTGCGTCAATTGAGATATTCGTTCTCGTCCAGGTGACAAACCGGTGATCCAAAGGCACCTATTTTCACCAAATGTACCACCCGCATTATTGGTGAAATATTGTTCTCGAGCCTATTTCCATCGTTGTTACTTGTTATTGCTACTGCGCTTGGACCTTCCTCTTTCAATGGCAGCAGTGCTAGGATCCAATTCATGTCTGGCATCTCTCCTTTTTAAAACAAGGAACCCCTTTCTGACGTGATACTTCTTTTTCCTCGTTTTTTCGGTTAAACCTCTATGGCTGACCGGAAACACATTCTTTCTGTTACTTTTTAGTTCAGAAAGATCATATACGCGGTAAAACTACTTGGCTGATTGAATTATCCATTATCACGTTCACGATTCATAAAAAATTATCGATTATTCAATAGAATTGTCCATAAGTAGAGGCAGAAACAGTTCAGCTATGCAGATGTAGAGGCAGGCCGTTCTCTCTATCTCTCCCTCTCTCTTTGTTTTTTTTTTTTTTTTGTTTTTTTTTTGTTTTTTGTTTTTTTTACCATATGTTGAGAACATGAAATATTATAAAGCATTTCATGAGAAAATAAGAGGGAAATCTAGTTTTGTTACCATCACGATGAAAGAAAAAGAAGACGAATTTTAAAAGAGGTGCATTAGTTCTGCCAGCATGATTTCTGTAAGAGTTGTCTCCTAATGGCTTGATTGGTGTACTGTAAAATGATACATAATGCCACTACTGGAAAGGCTCCGGTAGAAATTCGTTTGTCGTTGTCTCAACTAAAACAATCGTATTGACAACAATCTATCATCTATTTTCCCCTAAAGTGCCTTTTATAATTCAGATTCTGACTAAGACGTATGCCAAATGGGTTTTGTTAAACAAGTTAAGAAACCGTATTTAGAAATTCCAACACATTTTCTCCAATGGTCACATCCCCAGTGTTTGTGGATGCATTGAAAGGTAAGGTTTGGGAGCGTAACCTTCTCTTCTTAGCTCTAAGAGAAGACTCATAAGTACAGAGTAGATCTCAGCAGACTCGAGATGACTTCCATCTGCTGCAACAAACATATGGGTTTTGTTGTTTATCTCAATCCAGCTATACCCGGGAACCTTCTTAACTCCTCTCTCTTTCATCAAACTACGAATTTTAAGCACACTTTTCCAGTCTCCAGCATTAGCATGGATGTTTGAAAGTAATATATAGTAGCCAGAATTCTGCGGGTCCAATTCAAAAAGATGTCTTGATGCCTCTTCGGCAAGCTCAACATTGCCATGGACTCGGCAAGCTCCCAGCAATGTGCCCCAAACCCCCGCATCTGGTGCGAAAGGCATGCTCCTTATCATATCAAATGCTTCGGTTAATCGTCCGGCGCGCCCAAATAAATCTACCATACAAGCATAATGCTCCATTCGGGCTGGAATTTGATTTTCCTCTGTCATATAACGGAAGTAGTTGATCCCATCATCAACTCGACCTGCGTGTCCACAAGCAGAGATTATGCCAAGGAAGGTGACATGATCAGGCAGGATTCCCTTCTCTAACATTTGATGAAATAAAGCCAGAGACTCCTTGAGGCGCCCATGGTTCCCATAAGCAGCAATGATGCTGTTCCACGAAACATCATTCTTCACTAGCATAAGGTTAAAGACCTTGCGAGCAAACTCTAAGTTTCCACATTTTGCATACATGTCTATAAGGGCACTTCCGGCAAAAACATCAGAGATGAATGCTCTTCTAATCATGAAAGCATGGATCTCTTTCCCATAATGCAGTGCTGGTAAGTTTGCGCAAGAGGAGAGGGTAGCTGATAGACTCACACAATCATACTTGGTTCCTTCCATCCCCATCTGACAAAAGAGATCAATCGCCTCTTCTGGTTTTCCATTCTGAGAACAACTTGTAATCATTGTGTTCCAACAAACAGCATCTTTTTCAGGAATTCGTTTAAATACTTGACGGGCGAGATCCAGTCTTCCACATTTTGCATACATGTCTGTAATTGAACTTCCCACATAACACCATCTGTCAAGCCCATTTTTTATGATGTTACCGTGCAATTCCTTTCCCAATTTTAGAGCCGCCAAACCAGCAAAAGCCGGCAAAACACTAGCCAGGGTTACAGAATTTGGTCTCATTTTGTTTTTAAGTAGCCATCTGAAAGTCTCCAAAGCATTGGTGTCCATCCCATTAAGCACAAACCCTGAAATCATAGCTGTGCAGACGATGACATCCACTGTGGTACTTTGTTTGAGAATATTACGTGCCATCGCCACATTTCTACACTTGGAGTATAAATCAATAAGTGCACTTTTCAAGAACACATCTAGGGGCACACCGTGTCTTATTATATAACCATGAATCTCCTTACCTTTGTGGAGACTTGCGGATTCAGTAACTGATGGAATAAAACTTGCAAAAGTAATTGAGTCTGGTTTCACACCAGCCGATATCATTTCATGAAAACAGTATGAAGCCTCAATCATGAATCCATTTTGCACAAACCCAGATATCATCCCATTCCATGTCACTAGATCAGTTTTTGGCATCAAGTCGAACAGTTTATGCGCATGAGACAAGTGCTGACATTTTGAGTACATAGCCAACAATGTGTTAGCAACAGGAGAATCCAACTCCAACCCAGAGTTAACAACTAGCCCATGGAGCTGCGTACCAAAACGAAACAACTGTTCTGACGCGCAGACAGACAACATACAAGCAAATGTCACTGAGTTGGGCTTCACATCACTAATTCTCAACTTCGAAAACATTTCCACAGCATTCTTTCCATCTCCATTCTTCACATAACCATTGAGCATGACGTTCCACAAAACACTATCTCTGTGAGGCATTTTATCGAACAACTGTCTTGCATCCTCAATAAAACCATTCTCTGCATATAACTTTATCAAAGAACTGCCCACAAATACATCCACCTCCAAACCAAACAATTTAACCGTGCTATGAACACGTTTCGCCAATCTCACATTGTTCAAACCACCACAGGCTTTAATCACAGGAGGGAAAGTGTACTTGTCAGGGGAAGTTCCATAACACAACATCTTGAAGTACAACATTATAGCAACATCAAACAAACCCATCATGGTAAACCATCTAATCATCCAATTCCAAGGCGAAGCAAAGTGCAAATCGAGCCGGTAAAATACATTCTTAGCGTATAAAAAGCTTCCACAAAGAACATACACAGCAAAAATCTTTGTACCGATTAGATTTTTTCTGCTGATTCCATTAGCAATGACCTGGGCATGGATTTGTCTACCTTGTTGAAGAAGAGCATGATCACAACAAGCTTGCAAAATTGATAGAAAATGGTTTGTAAGAGCCTCTTCAGTTCTTGGGAAATTTATAAACGGTTTTACCAAGTTTGTGCAGTTGGTATGTGATAACTTGGACTCTGGGTGTGAAATGCATGTGAAATACCTACGAGTTTGACGTAGGATTTGCTTGTACATTGCATTCATCAAATTGCTTATTTCATTTCTCTCTCTGTTATATACAAAAGTTCAGCATGGGCAAACCAATAAATAAGAAAAAGGCAAAATGAAAGTCTCAAAGAGAAACTTACCGATCCAATACCGCCCAACAATGTAGGCGGTTTGGAGGCGGGAAGGATGAGATTGTTGGATGCCTCTAATTTTTTGAAAATGGCTCATAGTGAGAGAAGGAAAAAAGCAAAAGCCAATTCAAATATCAGTTGAAGAAGAAACGACATTTTTTTTTTCCCCACAATTAACACTGACACCTGTGTTTTATCAAAATATAAAGAACACATTTAAAATTATGATTTAAAATTATTTTTATTTTATATAAAAAAATATTATAAAAAATTATAAATTATGATTTAAAATTAAGAGTAAGTATAAGAAATAAAACATTCTTAAAATGACTTTTTAATTAAAATTGATCACGTCAACACTTAAATTTTTTAAAAAATCACACATGACACCTCATCCGTTAGTTAACTAGGAATTGGCAGTCAATATTGACCGTTCAATTTTTTTAATATATCAAAATTTGCCCCTTCATCTCAGAAAAATATTTTTAAGCTATACACAGAAAAATGCTAATATTATTTTTTTTTATCATTCTTTACATTCACTTTTAACATATGAATTTTATTAATATAATATATTAATATTTAAATAAAAATAAGATAATAAAATTTACGTATTAAACAGTAAATACAAATGCAATTAGTTATAAAAATATAATAAAAAAAGTGATGTTAGCATTTCTTTTATATATAATGTTGAAAATGTTGGTTTTACCCTTATTTAACACCGAAAAATGAGTTTAATTGATTTTTTACACACCTTAATATTTTCACGCTAATAGTAGATTTTTTAACTGAGAAAAAAAATATGTATTTTGAGGTTAGTTATCTTTTTTATATCTTGTATTTACATTTATACTCTGAAATTATTTATCTTCTTTTTACCATTGATTTTTAATCTCATTAAATGTACACGATCAAATTAATACTATGTCTTGATTCAAATGGTCAAAACATCTTTCAATATATGTGTGTATATATATATATAAAGCAAGAAGGAAAAAAATCTCTTTTTCTATCTTGGACCTCCTGCACACAAGCTTTCATTTCTTTCCTCCCTCGGTCCAAATTTGGGATTATTTAACGCCTATAATGTACTCATAAACTGACATTTAATTTAGAAAAAATGAGACAAATACTCTTTAAAGTGTATGAGTCTATATTTTTACCTTTTATTCTCCATTAAGTTCTTTTTTAATAAAAAAAGATATTAACCAAGAATAAACACATACAATCTAAGGCTAACTTCAACAACTTTTTCATTAAAGATTAGCCTAATACGACAGCTAAAGGCCTAAGAATTTGCAGCCACTTGGTGTGCTCAGTCCGGGAGGGATCCAATATAGGAGACAAAAAAAAAAAAAAAAACACTGGGGGGGGGGACCATATATTAATCGTGGGAAAAGGACATATTACTGACCACACCCATAAAAGGGTAAGTGTGAAAAAAAAAGGGCAAAAGACATGAATGCACAATGACGCCAATGAGCACTTGCAATAGTTAGGGAGAAGCAGATCCCATTGTCTAATTGGCCATGTTTAGAGACCCCAATTAGCCTCTCCGGCCTTTTTTCTCATCAAAAGTGGATCTTTGAAACGATGCGGTCTTTATATATTAGACTCCACTTGCATGGAATAACTCATTCTAGGAGGGGATCGCTTTGGAATTCCGAAGTTTTATGTGTCATGGGTAGTGGTGGGGTTTGCACAACATTGGCCAGATAATACCTTCCCTGCCTTTGGCATTTTCTTGGTCTATGAATTAAAACTCAAATATGCCCTTTTGTTTGCTAAGTTGCAGCACAGGTGTGTAATTGAGAATATTCGACCAAGCACACACCAAAAGAGGTACAACATCACTCCATGGACCCAAGAAGAACTAGCAAACTCTCTCAACTTGCAAAATGAAAGTGAAATAGTGCGGAGGATGAAAGTGATCGGCCTCATTTCATCATTCAACAAAGACAAATGGCAGGTTTACTTATCAGGATTGGAGACTGAGAGTGAAGAGTAAGAGTCAATTCCATATTTATTTATTCTTTTTATCCTCGATTAGGAATGGAAATTGGTGGACCCCAAAAGTATTTGCAGAGAATATTATGACATGCCATGCCATCATATTTAGAATACACAGAGTATACTATTGAGATTATCATATTAGCAATTAACAATATCCTACCATAGAGGAATCACAATGTGATAATAAACATTGTCGTGACCCACGATATACTAAAATGATACATAGAGGTAACATAATACGATACTATAAACTCCGAGGACAGATGGTATCCTACCATAATATATAAGGGTATTGCATTGTGATGCTAACAGTTTTGACAACCGACCAATTTTGTTCGACGACCATAGAGCATTTCTTATTGGATTAAGCAAGAAATGATCGAGCATAGAGCATATAAGATATTTTGTTGAGATCTTCCTTTGCATTTTTTTTTTTGTTTTTTTTTTTAAGTATTTTGTTAGAATTGCTTGTAGCATTGTAAACTACAATTGGTAACAGAATAGAGTACTATCAGTAATACAACAGCACCTTGATGCCTCTAGTGCTAATTACACCTAAACCACCACCAATAACACAACAAGTTTTCATTGGAAACACATTATACATTTCCATTGCCGTAAAAGTAGTTGTTGGCTTACCGTCAATAACCTGCTATATGATACTTTCGATGACAATTACTAAACAAATCATAAGGTGTATATGATTGGTATGATATCTTTTTATTATCGCTTCTGAGTGCAAAAAAAAAAAAAAAAAAAAAAAAAAAAACAAACACACACACACACACACACACACAAACACAATCTAGACGGGAAAGAGACAAATCTTAAAAAAAAAAAAAAAAAAATGTCCCCGAAATATTTGCCTCCTAAATTTACATTAATTGTCCAAAATGGGCACTAATTAGCATTTCAGCAGCATAAAACTAGAAAACTACTCCGAATTCAAAATTTGACACTACACATACACTACAGATCAGATACTCATGTAAAAACTGTTTTTCATCATTTTCTTTCTTTGCATCTCACTAATAATAATAATAATAATAATAATAATAATAATAATAATAATAATAATAATAATAATTTTAGATTACTAATCAATTAATTCTCCCAAAACAATTTGTTATGAAGTCAGATAAATACAATTTTATTTACTGCGAGCATATACGTGTAAATATGCATGCCTATACAAAATTTTCTAGGCTACGTGAATACTTGCGAAACCAAATAAAGCTTGTTTTTTTTTTTTTTTTTTTTTTTTTTTTTTTTTTCAGCGGAGCACAATCCGTGGGAACTGCCTGGGATCCTCGCATTATTGGATGAATATTTCCACGAAACCAGCTTATAGTCAAAGCTTAATTTGCATTTCTTTCTCACAAAGTATCGGAATTGGGTTTAAAAAAAATATATCCAATAAGAGAATTAGGATTTTGGGAAGGATTAAATCAAGCCCCTGTAATACATGCATATTGAAAACCAGCTCATGGATTTCGGCATTTTCGTTATCGTACGTCTGAGTTAAATGATTAGTACAAAAACTACTCGTTGTAATTTCCTATGCGACAAAGAATACATATTAGGAACCACGCAAGAGATATGTATGAAAAGACTGCGGTTTTCTTCAACTTAAAATGCACTTAAAGCAGGCATAGGATCTCTAAATAATCCCCAAAAATATGGCTTAAAGCTTAGCAACTTCTTAATTCTCATTTGAAGCAAAGTCCTATTGCATGTGATAGCACAACATCCAACAACCCCTTAATTATCCTTCCCTTAATTTTTGATCACATGTATAGACGGCAGTTTCGCAGCTCATAAAATATATATATATGTTATATACGGTATATATTTTTTCAAATGGATTCTCAATCTTACCTTTGAACCTCAATTTGAAATTACATTGAGCATTATGTTTTTGTACCTCTTTGAAGTTTGAGAGATATTACACCGTTTGGTACATTATTTATCTTCCAATTTTCGGGTTAGAGAAGTCATTATCTTTGTTAATTATAAAGGGTTTTTTAGTGATTAATTAAATTGTCATCGCCCCATAAGAATAATGAAAATGTTTTGGATTTCCTGGGGAATTGATTTTATTTAATGCATATGTTACGGTCTGGACCCTATGAACATTCCCATGACTGAGCCTTGACATTAGGCACTGTGGTTGGTGGTTTTAAGCAAAAAACAGAAACACTCCTCATGTGTCATGTCAACAGCCACCCTGCAGAAAACTCCATCCCCAAGAAGTACTGTACTCCGGGCATTTTGCAATTGCATTCATAGTCCAAAAATCACGTTTCTAAGCGCTATATATATATATATATATATATATATATATATATATATATATATACCCACTAGTTTTTATTGGTTATATATCTTTTACTTATTAAATATAAAAATTATTTAATAATTTAACGATGTAATATAATAAAAATATAATTTCATTAGTAATTATATATTTTTAATTAATTATCTAATTTATTACAACCATCTGATTAATATCATACGGTTAAAATAATAATACCTAACAATAAATAAATATTTAAATAACCATTAAAATCAATATAAATATATATGTAATTTTTATTTTTTTTATTTTTTATTTTTTATTTTATTTGCCAAGAGAGTGTATGTATGCATGTATAAGTGCGTTGAGTGTAATATCAATTATCATGTTATACGTCCTATTGGTGTTAGTCATGCCTCATATGCCTCACATAATTTTGTTTGCTACTCTTAATTGAAAAGTAGGTAAGCAGGAATTTGATTTGTAATTTCTCATTCATTTTGTTATACGTCTTTATATTGGTGTTAGTCATATGCATCGCATAATTTATTGTGCTACGATCATATTCTACTCAATAGAAAAGTAGGTAAGCGGGAATTTGATTTTGTAATTTCTCATTGATTTTTCTCAGTTTTCAAAATTCAGATTTAGCCTAATCCTTATAACAACACTAGTTCTTTTAGAGTGTGACTTGAGTGTAGTTTTTGAGTTGAATTTGAGTTATAATTTGAGTTGAAGTTATAACTTAAATAAAGTTGAGTAAAGTTGAATAAAATTAGAACTTAAAAGAACGTGAACTTAAATAAAGTTGTAACTTGAGTTTCAATTTTTTTTTTTTTGAGTTTTGTTGCAAAAGAACAACCTATGTTGAAGATATTCCAAATTCAAATCCAATCATCCCTGAAGTATTAACATTTCCATAATTCAAATTCAATCAAACCACACCAACCCAAAAGCTTTGAATTATGCTAACTGTGCCGGAACTATTGAGGATGTCATATTTTTATGAATTTAAATACATATTTATATATCACACACATATTACAACGTATACTATATATGTCTATCTAGATTGACACCACATAAGATGTTGTAATACTTTTAATTAATAGTCTAATAGTCTAATAAGAATTTAGTTTAACCATATAAAAAGTAGGAGAATATACAAACCATTTTCTCTAATGTGGACCCCTACTTTGACTTTCTCTAAGAGGGGCACCAAAATGCTAAGGACAAAAAAAAAAAAAAAAGGTTGAATTCCCGCCGTCCATGTAGATGGCAGGCGACGGCTGTGATCTGCCCAACTGGGGAGGTTTGCCACTAGATGCAACCAGTGACGTTAAGAAGCGTAAGGTGCTTAAGCAAGTGTCATGCTGCCCATATGAACACACACAGCCTTATCAATTATCATATCAAGATCACGAGTACTGGTTTACTTATAAGATATATTTTTATTATACATATTCTATAATGCATATATATATATATATATATGTCTCTTACATACATATTGTATAAATATCCAGCCACCTCATTTTTTGATTAATTTAACCAAATGGGCATTTGTAAGCGTCCACTAAAGGTTGTAAGGAATTTCAAATTATAACGGGGCTTCTTAGCATAAAAAAAGTTGTTTCTAGAGATATTATTAAACTATGGCCTGCTTCACATGGGAAAGGATGCTACGAGGGATTCTCTCGTGGGGTTAATTGAAGACAAAAGGCCCTTGTGGAGGAACTGCAGAGAGAATCCCAGTTTAATTTTGTTCTCTTGTGGGGAGTTATATTGTAGAAGAAGTAGTAGCCACAAGTAGGGCTCTTGTCATGCAAGAACGTGGGGTAAGTGTTTTTCTTAATGCCCCAATCAAATGGAGATTCAGTAGGCTACTAAACAAATGCAAAATCTTTTTTTATATTATATTGTACTATATATATATATATATGGACCACCGAAAATTTTATTATGCATTTCAGCGTTTAAAATAAAGATTCGTGTCATAATTTAAATCATAATTTGTGATTTGTTATAATATTTTTTCTTACAAAAAATACACGTAATAATGATTTTTTTTTCTTTTCAAGAAAGTGTTATATATAGCCCTATAGAACCGGGGCCGTTGGGGTAAGGGTCTTGAAAAAAAAAAGAGAGTCATGGTCCCCAACTTGAAGAAAATATAGGGTTTCTTTTTTTTTTTTTTTTTTTTTTTTTTTTTATTTATAATAATTTTGGGTTTGCTGCAAGATGGGATTATGGGAATTCCCATTATTATTATTATTATTATTTGGTGAATAAGCAATTCCCATTATTATTTTACACCCTATGTATTTAGGTTAGTAGCCATCAAATATAAGAAGTAGCCATCAAATATAAGAAGTGCCCATTGATCTTTTGAATTCCAAATCCTCATGTGGAGAATTTATTAATTAAGATTGAATTAGAGCGGTGTGTTATGGACACATGTGCGCGTGAGAGAGAGAGAGAGAGAGAGAGAGAGAGAGAGAGAGAGAGAGAGAGAGAGAGAGAGAGAGAGAGAGAGAGAGAGCATGACAACAACGATCTCTTGAGGACTAAACAGTGTGTAAGAAAGGGAATGGGTGAAACGAATAAGAAAATAGTGAAAGGATATGGGTAAGCCATCAACAATGAATGGCCTTTTGAAGAATTCCAAAGCAAAAATATAAAATATAATAAAATAAAAACAAACAAACAAACGTACGGTGGCCTTAGAAAGGTGGGGGGAAGAGAGAGTGGTCATTAGGCCTTTGCTAGATTCTCAAAACGTCTAATCAAACATGTATATGAATGAGAGGTCGGTGTGATTCCCTCAATGATCGTTGGTCCAAAGAAAATTTGAATACTAATGAAAGCCACCTCCCTTCCCCACAAACATTTTTTAAAAAAAAAAAAATAAAACCATTTTTATATATATATATATATATATATTGCATTTTATAGGGAAAAAAATGCAGACTTTGACAGTGTATTTGATCGAATTAGTGAATTATCGCCCAAATATTTACATAATACCGAATAAGTAGTTTATACCTTAAAAATACCTTCCAACTACGTACCTTAAACAAGTACTTTTAATATTTTTGTTATTTTTAATCAAAATTAAATATATATTTTTTTATTATTTAAAGTTATGAAGGAGTCGAAAAAGGAGGCAAGGTAATCAGGGGATATACACACATATATAAATATTAGATACGGCACGAATCTACTAATGCGATAAAACACACATATTTTTTATTTTATTTTATATATTCATATAACGTGATCTATCAAAATTTTTAGTTTCTTTATTATGTGGTAGCATTTAAATTTATTGAACAAAAATTACAATTATAAATAACGTCGAGATAAATATAATAAACAATCAATTTTATTTAAACAACATGATTCTAGTAGAGAGAATTTCTCATGTGCTCTTTCTACATATAGAGCGTCTTTAACTCTATAGAGAAGATAAAATCGAATAAATCTTCCGCCTCTATTAAAATGAGGAGTGAGAGTTCCTTTTGTAGGACTTACAGGAGGCAGTAGCTTCGTCTCTTACTGATGTGGGATATATCTAGTTTCACAAAAGCACTTTGAGAGTCAATTTCTCATTCACCTGCACGCTCACTATTTGAGCATATATCATTTTGATCTACTCGTGACTGAGAATACAAATTCAAAATGAACCATCACTAACGTAAAGTGAGTCCTACTAAAAATTAAACTTCAAAATAATACCTCAAAAAAGGTTTTCAAGCCATTTTTCCAACAGATAAAAGTCATCACCATCACAAAATCTAAGTGTGAATATATAATTAATTCACTTGAGATGGTAAAATTATAGCATAAAAGAAACAAAAAGGAACAATTCTATCGGCATAGAGATCATCCCATCTCTACCATGCAAGAAGGAATGCCGAAATTGAGACTGAAAATGAAAAAAGAAGAAAAAAGAGAGGGAAATAAAAGGAGAGTTAGATTAAGGTATATGCAATGCTTATCATAATCATAATCATATGCGTAATAAATGTTTACTGTGAATATCTTTATATTACAAATAAGTTTAGACAATAAAATTATTATTTAGGGTTAACCTTTTTTTGAAACTTTTTTACAGCGCTAAAAGAGTACTTTAAGATAATATTATTTTATTTTTTTTTTTTATTTTGTCATGTCAGATTATTCTAGTAATTAGAGTGATTATCAAAAGTGCTTATATAGTGCGTGCTATAATTATATGTAGTATTTACTGACTTAGGAGTGAGACAAAAGAAAGTATTTGAAGATGTCCCTATTGCTAGTCACTTTTTATCATCACATAGTGAATTATTTTGAAACATCATACTTTGTTAGATTTCCATAACACACACATAATTATTAATGATATAAATTAATTTACTTTTCAATAAGAAAAATTATTGTAATTTAAACGTTTCGAAATAATTCATTATCAAAAGAAACGTCCCGCATGTTTCGAATTGTCTAATCAATCATGATTAATTAAAGTCCATATACAATGTTGCACCCTCGAGCACCATCTTTGAACGGGTCCACACACCATAAAGGACTACTCCATAAATAAAGAAAAAGAAAACTCCCCTAAACCCTACTTTTGGGTGGAAACAAAAGCCACGTTTTTATCTTCTTATATATATAATGACCCTTTTTACAAACAGAAGATCGATCCCCAAATAAAACCTTAAAATAATCTGACTTTGTTAGACACCTTAACCCTTTTCTTTGTCCTTCATCATCCCGACATAATACAAATTAGACCCTAGTTTATGTGCCTCACTTTGCATCGTAATCACCTTTTTGAAAAGCTTAATCATATTTCTGAAAGGTCAATATATTGACAAATGTAACTTCATTATTTATGCCTCTCCTGTGTTTGTCCCGTTCTATAGCTAGCTACATCCTCCTATTTAAACGCGTTTCTTAATCAAGATTTTGTGACCTTGGAGAGCTCTGTATATTAATATTGTTGCAATCAGATGTTGAGAAAAAGATTAAAAGAAAAATAATAATGAAGGAAAAGAAAGCACTAATAAAACATTGTAGGCTATTGCCCTATATACATCGTGAAGAGCGTTATGATTAAAGAAAAGCATGCACTTTTAGTGGGACTTAGAATGGCTTCTGAAAATGGTTGAATTGAACCAATATCAATACATATATACCACACAAGAAGCCAAAATGTATTTGTCAGAAAGGTCAACCGTGGTTGACTTTGAAATATAGTGGAAGTAGCTTGTAGACGGCTTTAGTTTTTTCTATATGAAAATTTTCATATAGAATCTGAACTCTGCGTCAAAATTTTTGTCCAACCACAACCCAAAAATGCAGAAAAATTTCATATATATATATATATATATATATATTCTTACAATCCATTTGGTTCATGAATTAATCAAATCAGTGATTTTGTATTCTGATTTTTAAAATTTAAATTTTTTATGAGAGAAAAATACAATAACAAAATTAAAATTATGGATTTAAACTCATAGAACAAGCAACTCCTCAATTTCTGTGTAAGAAGTGATTGTAGTTATAGTTAACAGTAATTTTATATTTGAATGTAATTTGATCATGTGTAAAGTTCAAATCCTATAACTTTCTAAGTTTAAAAAAAAAAAAAAAAAATCATAGTTTGAGAATAAGATTTTAAGATGGCATTTACAAACTAATGTCGGATTACGACAAATTTTAACCGAGGATGGAGGGAAAGGGAAAAAAAGTATCAATTCTTAACTGCACTTTCCCATATATATATATATATATATATATATTTCGAAATGCACTAAAATCTTTTATTAAAGCTCTACCTTACTTTAGAATTTGGAGGCTCTTTGCCATATTTTCTTATTAATAATAAATTCTGTCTTTTCTCTTTAAGTAAATATTTGTTCCAAGAAAACTTTTCGTGGATATTTGGAGACCATGCATTGACACACATATATATAGGCCTAATTTTTATATAATATCTCAATTTCGACATACTTAATTATTAGTAGAAAGCGGTCAAGACTCGAGTGCTTCCAGATATTTATTCGCACCTAACTGAAATGAAGATTACTGTGTAGTTTGTCCTCTATTTTTTTTTTTGGTCGAGATAAAAAAAAAAAAATTACCTCGACCTTGACTTAATTTATGTCAAAGTTACCTTGTTGGACGTTGATTTTCAAAAGAGATAAATGTCTTTTTCCAATTTTTAAATCCCCTGCTTTATATATATATATATATGAAAAACAATTATGACAAATAATTAATTTTTCTAAAGGAGCAAATAGCTGATCAGGAAAGCGATTTGTTCCACAATATAAACTTATCGTTATTAGTTTAGACTCATGAATTGTTAAATTGTTAATTAAAATTGTCATGTCAAGAAAAAGTTAGAAAGAAAATATCGTAAACTGTTTCATAAATCCACTAGCTTTGCCTACAATTAATGCTCGTACGTAGTTGCAGATATTCTAAACTAAATTTAAATTTGAGGTCTCTAATTGAAATTCCCCATCCTAGTTTAAATTAATACACACACACACACACACACACACACACACACACTTTTTTAAGCAAAAACTTGATAAAAAATTAAAAGAAAATTAAGAGCATGTGCTAGGGTTTTGATTTCGGTCTTCTTTTTGGATCGGAGTCCCGTGCTACTATTAGCCAGCATGCAGACTCCTGATGCTGCGGCTGGTTGGAGCATGTGGCTAGGTGATCGGCAATGGAAGTGATGCTGCGGCTGTACAAGCGACGGATCTACGGGATCTAATGGATCTCAGCCTCGGGGGTTGTCCTGGTGGTGCAGTGGGAGGGGTGCTCATCACCTTAGGTATTTGCTGATGATGGAGGGTGATTCTCATGTGCGTGGTGGCTGGCTCTATCTCATTACAGCGTGCTTATTTACTTCTAGTGATGAAATTTTACCGTTAATCCATTTATTTGTAGGGACCCGAACTAAACGGCGAGAAGAATTCGCTTTAAATGGATCCGCATTGTAAACGGTTTAAATTTTTAACCCGTCACGAATCGCGGAGAGAGTCGGGTTTTGAGGTCTCTGACTCTATTCACTATTTGCCTATCCTGTTTAATTATATCCTATATTTAAAATAGATATATTATATATAATATACTATATATAGTATAATGTATTACATAATATATCTCAAATTCCTATATTAGTGGGTATATAATGGAAAAAATGAAGCAGTTTTTCATAATGCCCTATGGATGATCAAAGTGAAATGGATAATGGAAGAAAGGAGCAGAAGATCAGCTTTCGCACTGGTAATTATTTAATAAAACGAGAATCTAAAATGAAATGGATATAATTACAACTCATCCTAAAATTACTCGTCTAGAATATCAAATCATATATAATATCCCAAATATATAGCTACCATCAAAATTTTTTCCCTCCACGAGAAAAGAAGAAATACATATATAATCCCAATTCTTATTAGTGGAAATTTTGTATCCCTTCCTATTTTAGCTCTATTAATTATAGGTTTTACAGTCTAAATTTTTGTACTGGCCCTTTTGGAGCTAGTCCTAATTTGATTTCTTTGTCCGGAAGATACTGTGGATATTCATCCATGTCGTCTCGTTTTGGTTTTCATGAAGACTTTCTGAGAATTCTCGGTGGTGGTTAAGGTACTTTGGTGCGTCCTTTTTTGTTTTCTGCTCTTAGATATATACTCCTTTAATAATGTTTCAATTAATAATTGATTTTATCTCTTAATTTTGTTCAGTAAGAATTATTTATTTATGTTTTGATATTCTTACACTAAGTTTCTAAAAGCTGACTTTCATAACGATGGAGGAATAAGGTCCTCATGTTTCAAGTGATTAAACCGCAATGGCAGTGCAAAAATTTATATATATTTTTTTTATCCTTCATCATTAGAGTATCATTATTAATTAATTGTTGTTGTAATTTTTATTTTTGAACAAATCGGGCGACTATAGTGTGATCATGAGTTAATTTCTATTCGTTTATTGATATATATTAATGTTAAATTGTTAAATGCGCCCTTTTGTGACCTCCTTCTTCTTCAACTGCATTTATCAACACACGGATCTTAAGGGAATTGTCCTCGTAATTTAAAATTTGCAGTCCATAATATTGTTTATGCAAGATTGACTAATTGATAGTTTATTAGAGTAATCCTGATCTCGACTAATTCTTCTCCTATTTTGTTTTTCTTTTCCTTGAAATAATCTATTGGAATATTTATCGCCAAGATCCATTCAGTATGTTTTACCATTTTGTTTGAATATTAATGTTCGGCATATTATAGGGCGCTTTCTTTCCAATGTGCGCATATTGTGTTTCTAATATTTTCAAATAGGAAGATGAAATGATCATGTTTCATAGTTTCATATATAAACACATACATGCATATACATACATTATAAGATAACTTTATATTGAGAAGTTCAACCCAATTGTACTGTTAGAAATAATTAGGATTATTGACCGGTCAAACTCAGTTTGAGTTATGCTCACTATTCGAATTTGAGTTTTAAGTTGTGAAACAAATAAGGGTATTAAATATAAATGTCTAAAAACTCGGAGACGTTTGGTTCATGGATTAGAATAATGAGATTAGAATTATTTTCAATTTACGTATATTTTTTATGAGAAAAAATACTATAGCGAACTATGAACCATATGATTCGAATCATAATATAAATCCTCCAACCAAACGTATCCTAAGTACAATCACCATTCTCTTCTTTTCCTCTATTTTTTTTAACTATGCATGTATGTTGATTGTTTTCTCACTATTGATTGGAGTCAAGGAATGAATAACTTTGTTAAGTAACTATCTAATCTTGACATTGATAGTTTTAACCTTGTCTTTTCCACCCTCAGCTATTACAGGTTAAAAAGGACATTACATTAAAAAATTCTCTTATTATATTATTTCTCATCGTGTAATAATCAAGTTGATGGATACGGATATTAGTTTAAATCATGCAGTAACTTTTAAGTTCATATCTATGTATCAAAAAGCCAAAACATGTACTTAAATAGTTAGGCCCTGAAAGCAATGTAAGTGTTGAACTTCAGCTTATCTGTACATTCACTAGTTTGAAAAAAATTACCCAGCAGTTAATAAGATTGTCGACATATTTGTGATTTTGGCGCGTTCAGCTTTGAATGGTCAAGTGCGCTTTTAATTTATGTATTTTTCTCGCTGAATCACAGTTAATGAAGTGACATGTATAGTTTTTTTTAATATTACTTTGTTTGTTATTTTTTTTTGGGACTTTATAGTTTATAGAAAGAGAGAAGAAACGGCAAGAAAATCCCAGTTTGTAATGTTATCTTTGTTTTTTGGGTTTTTTTTTTTTTAGTTCTTTTGCCTTTTGCCTTTTGAATAAGGGAGATTATCTGGTATCCATAGGTCATATTTTTTTTAACTATTAGATATGTATATTTTTTTTAATTTTTATGTGATTTTATATAAATTTAATGGATATAAAATTTGATTTATCAACATGTTAGTGTATCGAAAAAGGTCCCTTTGAATAATATTTAGATTGATTTTTATAGTGATTACCATTAACCGTTCCTTTTTTTAAAAAACTATTATGAAAATTAAGATCTTGTTTAATTTATAACTCAAATCATATTGTTATATTATTTTTTCTCATATAAATTTAAATTTAATTTTTTTATTATAATATTTTTTTTCATATATATATATAATTTAAGTTATATTTGAATCGTAAATATACGCCAACTCTTTTGGTCCTTCTACACTTTCATAACAAAAACGGGTAGCAGTAGAGATTCATATGTCCGAAACGTTTCTCCGAGAAATGCGGCTACTTGCCGCCTCTTTGCTTTCCTACCACTTTTATTTTGTTTGTTTTTTTTTTTTTTTTTTTTTTTTTTTTTTTTTTGTTTTTTTGAGAAATGACTTTTTCTAAAGGTCTTTTTCTATAATATAAGCTCATTCTGCGGAGAGAGAGAGAGAAAGTAATATATATATATATATATATATATTTTTTTTTTTTCTGTTCTAAAAACGAAAAACAAAAACACAAAGTTGTGGGTTGCCCTTAGTTTACCCTTTGGTTCTGTAGCCTGTATGTGATAAATCACCCAGCTCAAAGCCAATTAGTTTATTCATCATTTTTTAATTATTTTTAATTTTTTAATCAAATCTCTCTCTCTCTCTCTCTCTCTCTCTCTCTCTCTCTCTCTCTCTCTCTCTCTCTCTCTTCTTTCTCTTTGTTACCTAGAACTAGTCTCTCATCTATCCTTCTTTGTGTTGCGTATGGAGAAGAGCTGTTTGTGTGAAAAGTCAGCGTCTCTCTCCCTAACCTCTCTCTCTTTCTCTCTAAAAACCATTTCTTTCTTCTAATCTTCATCGCCTTTTCTTTTCACAAGCAGAAACACAAACATCATCTTCAAAACCAGCTTATGTTTTTCTTTTTGCTTTTCTCTGCTTAATTATTCTTCCTTTTCTCTTTTTCTCTCTCTCTCTCTCTCTCTCTCTCTCTTAAAACTCCCTCAAAACCAAGGCCTCCATCTCCCCAAAACGATCATCACAAAAATCCCGTTTACACCAAATCTCTGCGTGCCCTTTTCACGTCAAGAACCATTCAAACAATTATTAACTTCGCTAGGGTTCATCTAATGCCACTTCCAGTACTTCTTCTTCTTCTCTCGTACTTACTATTTTTGCCATAAGAATTTGTTAAAAGCATGTGCAGTTTGTTCCTTCCCAGGAACAATAATAGTATGGAGCATAATTTCCAAGGAGATTTGACTGACATATTACGAGCCAGTGGTAGTACTAGTGCTGGAGCTTCTTCTGTGAATTCCGGTTATGGCGAATTAGGACTTCCGAACATTACAGACGACAACAACAACAGCAACTGGCAGTTCCCCTCTGATCTTCCCTTAAATTTCCCATCAATATCCTCCATGGAAGACCTTCCTCGGGACAGCTTCGGAGATCCCTTTTCCAACATGAGAGATCCGCTTCTCCACGAGCTCAGCGACGTCCCTCCCGGCCCCGCCTTTTTCGGAAGTCCGAATTCGGAAAACATCATCAGCGACGGCGGTGGCGGTGGCGGTGGCGGTGGCTTTGGCGAGATGCTAGGGCCGAGTCATCATCATCATCATCATGTCGGTCTTGATCACCATCATCAAGAGGACGTGAAGTTTAGGCCAAGCTGCAACATCTTCTCCCGGATGCTCCAGATCAAACCGAGTGGAAAGTTGCCCGCGGCCACGGCGGCGGCTGGAGCTACGACGTCGTCACCGCAATGCGATTCGGCGGCGAATATGGCCACTGCAGCCTCGCCGAGGGGAATTAAGGCGGCTGCTGTGATTTCAGGAGACATGATTAATGTGAACAGCTCACAACAAGGTTGCTTGGTTGAGAACAACACCGGTTCTGGGATGCAGATCTCATCGCCACGGAATCCGGGTATCAAGAGAAGGTAAGTGTGTATAAATAATATTTTAATTAATCAATTATAAATTTTAGTATTGTTTGGGACAAGTTGGTCTAATTCCGTGATTTACTAGCTGTGTATAAAAGAGGGTCTTGATTGAATTAATATATGGGCATATTTTTTTTTTAGTACTTACTAATTTCGAGTAATAAATGGGGCTAATTTTGATTTTATGTGTTAAGGGTTCATAAATTAACAACTACATATAGTTTAAAATGGGATTGGTTTTGGGAAGGGAATAATGAGTTTGGGACTTGGGTTCTTTTTCTTTTTTGACAAAAAATTAACATAAATGAAGATCTAAAGATAATAAGAGAGAAATTAGGGGTATAAGCTTTCTCTCAAAAAAATAAAAATAAAAAATTATGAGGTACAAATCTTGATCATCTTCAGGTGGAATTGTTCAGTACGGTCAACATTAAATACCACCAATGTTATGATCATTTCTTTGATAGGTTTTAATCATCAAAAAGGGTTATAGGGGAGTAGCTTCTTGTGTCACAATAGTATTCATACAGACTTAGCGCTTTCATGTATTATTTGGAAGTACTACAACTTTTCTTTCCCAACCCACCTGGAAAATAAATGTGGTTTTTTCATTACATATATTGGCCATTTTCTTTCTTCACCCTCATGCTTTCTTAAAGAACATAGTAGTAGTACTTAATTCTGCAAAAAAAAAAAAAAAAAAAAAAAAAAAAAAAAAGTGATGGTACAAAAGCATTAATTATCCATAAACACAAATAATTCTGCCAAAAATCTTCTGCAATCTTCATAATATCATGGCCAATTTTGTGCCATTATTAATTTGTCTGGCTATTTTTGTTTATTTCTGTGTGTTTTTTTTTGGGGTTCATTTTTGCAGAAAGAGTCAGGCAAAGAAGGTGGTATGTATTCCAGCACCAGCGGCGGCAAACAGCAGAGCCAGTGGAGAAGTAGTTCCTTCTGATCTTTGGGCTTGGAGAAAGTACGGTCAAAAACCCATCAAAGGTTCTCCTTATCCAAGGTAAAGTAGTGTAATTTTTTTTCCATTATATATTTACATCATCCTTGTTTCATTCTAGGTAACAGAAAATTATTCCTAAGATTATAACTAACACTTATAAGGCTGCCATTTGCATATCATTTTCTCTGACAAGTACAATTCTACTACTAATATACTATTGTTATTTTTACTATTTATTAATTGATTTAGTCATAATTTTGGCGAAGATAAAAATTTCAACAAATATGTTATACCTTAACTTTTCTTTTTTCTTTTTTTAATTTTCTTTTTATTTTAATAAGACCCGAGTGAGGAGTATAGTGCAGGATGCGGTAGGATTAATTAGATACCAAGTCAGTTGGGATATTTTTCATACTTTGATGCTAATTATCCTCACTCACCATTTATTGAAGAAAAAAAATTTAAACACATAAAAAATAACAACATTTCAAAACTTATTTTTACAATAAAAGGGTAACTATATGAAAGATACAAAGAACATTCCAATTAAATTAGTACCTAATTAATTATTACCTCATCCTGCAAATATTTTTTTTCAAAACCTAGCTAGTAGAAAATGTGCTTTAATTGATTTCTTAAAAAGTGTGATCATGTGAAAGTTTATCTTTGGTTAATATAACTAGATGTTAATTAGTGTACATGCATTCTTTTAATTAGCATCGATCATTTTGCATTCCACTGTAAAATTGCCCATGTATATGTCAGAAAACAGTACCAAGGGTCTATTTCATTATCATCTTCCTCGTTGACATGTAATATAACAATAATGCACATATATGATCGAAAAGACAAACTATATATACAATCCTATACTCTTATATATATAGATATTTATATAATGTACGTGTTCAGGGGGTACTACAGATGCAGTAGCTCAAAGGGCTGTTCCGCAAGAAAACAGGTGGAAAGAAGCCGAACTGATCCAAACATGTTGGTCGTAACCTACACTTCTGAGCACAACCATCCATGGCCGACTCAGAGAAATGCTCTCGCCGGCTCAACTCGGTCTCAGCCATCAAAAAACAACAACAACAACGCAACCATAATAAAGAACTCTCCAATAAATTCTCATCTTCATCAAAAGAATAATAATAATAATGATAATGTCACAGCTTCTACGACAAGCCCAAAGGAAGAACAAAAGGATCATCAGATCATAATAAGTAACAACGTTGAGAACAACAACAACGGGAGTACTTCAACGACAAGTGCTTCTATGAAGGAAGAGGTTGATCAGGACGTCATTGAGAAGCAGCTGGATAGTCTCGACGACAGTGCGTTTAGCAATACTGCTCCTCCTTCTGAGGTTGGGTTTGGTTATAGGCCGGCAATGCCGGGATCGAACCATGATCAGGACAGCTTCTTTGCTGATTTAGGAGAAATCGAAGCTGACCCACTAAACCTCTTGTTTGGCCAAGCTGGTTTCTCTTCTTCATCGTCATCAGCAGCAGATCAAGATCATCAACACAAGGGAATGATGATGAGCAATAAGGGTTTGGATCCTTTCAATCTGTTTGACTGATCAGGAGGAGACAACAACAACGACAACGACAATAAACAACAACGAGAGTAGAGATAACATGGTCATAATACTCTTTTTTTTCCCTTAAGTTAGTAGTATTTAGTTTGATAATATTCAAGGTCGTGATCATCCTGGGTATAAACCTAGTCGTGAGTCTGGATTGAGTTTTTTTTTTTTTTTTTTTTTTTTTTTTTTTTTTTTTGGGGTTTTTGTTATTTCTTTAGTTTTTAAATCTTAGGAAGAGGGTTTTTTTTTTCTACTTTTTATTTTTTATTTTTAAAAAAGCTTTTTCATTGGCTGGAGAGAAATTAAATTAAAGAAGAGTGAAAAAATTGGAAGTTCTAAAAAAAAGAGAAGTAAGACAAGTGCGGGTTGATTGCGAGAGGCCAATGGGGAGACCCTACATTCCTTTTGGAATATTGGTGGATGGGACAGAAAGCTGAGGAACAGAAGGTTTCCACAGTGAAAGGAAGTACATCCATCAGAGACATGACTAGAAAGCTCATTGGGGAGATTGATATAAAGAGATGGGACTTTGCCTTTTCATCCTTTTCAAGTGGGAAAAATTATTCAAGATCAGGTCCCAATCTTTGGTCATTTTGATTTGGTCATTGGTGGGTGTTTTTATTAAAGAAAAGAAGAAGAAGAAGAATAAGATATCAAGAGAAATTATAAAAAATTCATACTTTTCTTCATTGAGAAATATAGCAAGCGAGAGAGGGGCAAAAAAAAAAAAAAAAAAAAAAAAAAAAAAAAAAAAAAAGAAAGATGAAAGATGACAAAAGAATATAGGAAAGTGAATTACTAAAAAAGCTTGACTTTTCTTATCAGTCTTGTCTAGGGATGTGTAGTGTAGATCATATAATACATGCTTTGGGTTCCTCAGCTTTCTGTTGCCTTTAATATCCATCCAAGTTGTGCTTACTAGGGACACCTTTATTTTAATGTGTTTTTACTGATCATTCAGAAGATATTGATTGTTTAATATGAGAAGCCCTTATATTGTTTTTTTTTTATTATTCTTTCTTTGTCTATTTTCAAGCATATACTATACGTTCCAGCAAATCGAGGTTGGCATTTTTATCATTTGCAATATTGCACGTAGGATGGTCATCTACTTGGCATCAAGCAATTAATAAGTAGGTTATATGTATATTTAGGAGTAATTTGGTTCATGAATTAAAATCATGAAATTAAAATTATTTTTAATTTACGTATATTTTTTATGAGAGAAAATATTGTAATGAGTCACGAATCATGATTCGAATCACGGCCTGAATCCTCTTTCCGAACATCTCCTTATATTAGCTTACTATTGCATATAATTTTTTTTCTTTTTTTAATAAGTGACTAGTAGTGTCTAAATTACTATGATTACCTTGTTTTAAAAAATGCCCACATTCTTGTTTATTTACAAAAATCTCTCCTATCATATGTATTAAGACCATTATATCCTCATATGAAAAAAAAGGAAATATTGATTAAAGAACAAAATTGGTAAGAAAATGGATTCTGATAATAGAGAAAATCAATTTTCCAATTTCGTTATTTACAAAGTCAACTCCTAGTATTAAATTATATTAGCATTTAATGAGAATATAGTAGTTTTAAACAAAGGAAGTTTCCTTTAATGAAAAAAAAAAAAGAAAAGAAACTCTTACGAATGAAAAAAAAAAAAAGGAATCCATATATATATATATATATATATATATATATATATACACACACACACACACACACACACACACACACACACACACACACACACTGACAAATGAAAATCAATAATCATTGTGAAAATGAATGTCAAATTTAAATTACATATGAAGAATGAAAATATCCACAAAATTTTTCTTCAGAATAATGATAAAATCATTATGATTCATAATATATATCTACACATAAATATGCAAAACCCAATATTATTTTATTTAGTTTAGTGAAAAAATCATTTAAAACGCCAAACACAAAGCTAAACGCAATTTTAATTAGACTAATAATAAAATCATTACGATAGGGAATATATGATCCTAAGATACAAAATATATGATTAAAACAGAAAAATATACAAACCCAAACACAATTTTCTTTAGACTAATGATAAAATCATTAAGATAGGGAATATATGACTAATTCAGACGAATATACAAAACCACAAATTAATTTCATTAGCATAATGGTAAAACCACAAATTAATTTCATTAGCATAATTTAAAAAAAAAAAAAAAAACACGCTCAGAAACATAAGAATTAACAAATGAAAAGGAATTACATAAAGAAAAACAAACTCACACCTGCCTTTGTGATGAAACGGCCCCTGTGTTTGAGAAAACCAAAAACAAATAGCTCTCAAAACCAAGAAAAAAAAAAACATATCAGCTAGCATGAGTTAAAAGTGATTGAATACAAATAAATCAAATCCGTACAAAAATAGAAAATAAATACCCCATTTTTTTCGTTGATTTGAGTTTAGAATTCGAGTTTTGCTACAGCAAAAAGCTCTCAGAAACAGTCACATCTAACTTTTTTACTACAATAAAAAACTCTCATATAAAATCACATCTTAACTAGAATTAAAAATTCGAATCAGCGAACTAAACGGGCTCATAATATAAATTTTAATGAAAAACCAGAATTAAAAAAGCAAAAATTAACCATAAAAGTAATATGCCTAAAATACTCAATGAGTGCAAACGGGGAAAAAATAAGCCTTATTCGGCGTTTTTATAATGTACTGTATAACATCGGCATTTTTATAAATACAGCTTCTGAAATCGGCATTTTATGTAATTACTTCCTAAATTGAAGAAGAGGAAGTAGACTTAAAACTTTGTTGGGCTATGGATTTCTAGACTAAATTATTGGAAGAGGACGTACTGACATTTTACTTAGCCAAACTTTCTTCAATTGGCATTTAATTAAGAGATATAAATATTAGTTACCTTCTCATCCTTTCTTAATTATAGAATTCTTAACCTTATTGGCATTGTGTAGTTTTCAATTCAATAAATTTTTATTAGGTTTCCTTAGATTTACAAATTACTTTGCATTCATGTGTGTGTGTGTGTGTGTATATTGTAGATCTCAATTTGTGTCTGTCATAGTGTTCATCATATCATTATATTACTTTCTTAATTAAATACTTTACGTCCCTTTTAAAGGATTATTTTACTCCATCAAAATTTAAAAGTATGAGATATGACATGATATTTATTGTATGTAATAACGATATTAAAAAGAAAACACAACAATAAGTAATTTACTAATTATCTTAAGTTAGTGTTAATTACACCTTTCAAAATCATTAATATTACATGGAATAGATTAATGTCACTTTATTTCTACATGTTACACGAATGGTGTCAAGAACCGAAGACAAACCCCTACCTTTTCAATTTTCTCTATTTCTATAGAGAACTCTTATTTACCTAAATTAGTAATCATTTTTATTTTTAGATTCAACTACGTACTCGTGGCTTATTTTGAATTTCCCTACAAATAGAAGACGTTCCACATGGTAAATGGCTCTGTCATATATTGTGTATGACACACACACACATATATATATCCGCGCGCATAATATATATGCTCCTTTATACATAGACATGCCAATATTGTACATATTGTCTGCAGCTGCAGAACCACCAAATTGTTAACAAGAGTTGAAGGGTCTCATTCACACAAGGGAATTTTAACCTACAACAAATATCACTGTTACATTTTGGGAAGGAAAAAAAAAAACCTCTTCACTATTGGACAGCCTGCTGGCTCAAGGGCTATTCCTCTATTTTTTAATTATAGATACACATACGACTTATAAAAATGTGCAAGTGCAACGAGGATCACTAGAGATACAAGAATGGGCCGGCTTAGCCCGTTCTCTTTAGGCCCACGCGGGCTGTGGACTGGGCCGGTCCATCCCACAAATTTTATAGGCAGGGCCGGCCCGGCCTATAAAAAAATTACCTCGATTCATCCCACACCACAGGCCAATTTTACATGGGCAAGGTTGGGCCGTGCTATGGGCCTTGAATGTTGGCCAATCATGGCCCATCATGAGTTTAGATGTGCCAGTCCATTTAAGCATGCAATTTTTAATTTTTTAATTTTTTATTTTTATTTTTGAATTTTTAAACAAGTTTACAAATATGAAAGTTTGAATAGTCAATGGAAATATGAAAATGAATATTTTATTTAAGATTGTCTCATTAAATAAAAACTTTTCTAAGGAAAACCTAGTGGGACAAAACCTTGGTAAAGAAAAAATAGTACAATTAGGATAAATATACATAAGATGTTTACAAAATTACTAAAAAAAGAAAAAAAAAACATGAAGATATTATGAGCCTAGATGGGCCGAACTGAGCCGGCCCATTATCAGCCTAGACGGCCTAGGTTGGGCTGGCCTATCATGGGCCTAGATGGGCCATCCCAATCTAGTCCAAGCCCAGCCTGACCTATGATTTTTTATGGACTGTGTCGAGCCGACCTATGGATTGAGATATATTGACCCAGCCCAACCCACCAATATTTATAGATTGGACCGTATCTTGAATAGTGACGGGCCGTGCCGGCTCAACCCGTCACTGTGTCAGGATGGACCTGGGCCGGCCCATTGTTGCGTCTCTAAGGATCATGCACTACGAAAGAAATAATTAAGAACTATCAATCGTAATGCATATAGTTTGTGATTCAAAGTTTTATAATTAACTCATCATTAGTCAAATATAATTTCATCACTGTGTGAACCTCTAATACGCGCGCATATATATATATATATATATATATATATATATATCACTTTTCAAAACAGACCTATATAAAGTATGTTAATGGCAAGTTGCAAATAGTGATAAGTTAAAAACTTTTCAAATATTCATCATGGCGTGTTAATTACATTCTATACCGGTTCTCCTCTCTCATTATTTCATAGTTGATGAATTTAAAAAGAAACAAAAGTTAATAATTGTCATTAAGTTGCTTAACATTTATTTCAGTAGCGCAAAATGGATGTGTAGTAAATTATCCGATATTTAGTAGAATAATTGTAAGAATGACTTGACCGGAAATTTCCGATAGCCAGTTAAGGTAGCCTAGATGATTTTTAATTAATTAATTAATTATTATTATTATTATTATTTTTTTTTTTTTAGGGAAGCTTGATTTTTAGTTTCAAGGCAAAAAAAAAAAAAAAAAAAAAAAAAAAAAAAAAAAAAAAGTTCGGTATATATCGTGTGTGTGTTAAATTTGAGTGGACAACTTATTATAAAATGAAAAATTGTCAAGTTAATTTATCATATGTGCTAATTCTTCTAGACGCTAGTTGTAATTGTCTCTGTCATTATATATATATATATATATATATATATATATAAAGTATGCGTATTTTCTTTATTGATGAAATCCATGATAAATAATTGTAAGACAAGTAGTGAATTTTATACGCTCGAAACTTTTTTATGCTTTTCATACTGGAGTACTGGCAGATCATGAGGTTTGAAAAAAAAAAAAAAGACATTAGATATATATATATATATATATATATATATATATATGTTATAATCCCACTACAGCATTAGTTTGGTGGACTTAAAGAATTTTCTCCACACAACCACATAACTATAATAAATAAATAATTTTCACTTAAAAAAAAATTAAACTGCTTTTTCTTAAGCTCTAAATAAAATAAAACAATAAAAAAACAAGGGGTAATTTCATGTTTTATAGTTTTCTTAATGTAAGGGGTACTTAGGTTACATTTTCTTTTTAAAAAAAGAGAGAGAGAGAGAGAAAATAATAAATAATAAATAAAAAATGCTAAAGACGAAGAATATTGGAAGAAAAGAAAATGGTCGACACTAACCAGCACATTTTTAATGTATAGTAGATAGTGGATATGGACATTTTAAATGTGACTAATATATAACATTGTAGCACGAATTCACACGACATAATAACAACTCCATTAAATTAACATTATCATTAATCGATTGTAACACAAAGCAAAATCTGGATCTGATTTTTTTTTTTTTTTTTTTTTTTTTTTTTTCCTGAAGTGATTTTTCTTCTCTCAAATTTTCTCAATAATGATTAAAGGAATTGGCAGAGATTCTTTATAGAAAAATATATTCAAGTTGCCAGCATTGCGTACAGTGTTTATAATAAACTATCTTAGGTAGGTTTTACCCATGTTGTTCAGGATTAATTACCAATATTATAATCTAATTAACATTAAGTTCTATTTATAGTTTATTCTCATGATTCTATTTTAAAAAAGCATACTTTGAATTTTCAAATATGAAAAAGGAAGACAATATTTAGAATTGTATCAAAAAGACAAAAGCCAAAAAATCAGGAAAGAAAAAAAAATCTATTTTTTCCACATAAAAAAAAAGAGAGTGGAGCTATGGTTTGTTCGGTTACATTTTTGAGTTATATGATGACTTGAGTGTAGATCTTGAGTTAAATTTGAGTTATAACTTGAGTTGAAGTTGTAATTTAAGTTTGTGTTTGAATGTGTACATTTGAGTTATAGTTTGAATTGAGAATCTATTTGAGTTTGTGTTTGGGTGAGTCAAAACTTGAATTTGTATTTAGATAGTATTTTAATCAAAACTCAATAGTGATGGAAAATTTTAATAGGGTATATGAATAGGGTTTTATTCGTCTCTTTGTTGTGAATGTATAGAAAAGAAAATTATCTCAATCATAATTAAAACGAAAAAGTTATGGTGTTTTTAAGAATAGAAAAAATATTGTTCATTAACTTGAGTTTGAGTTTAAGAACTTGAGTTGAAAGAGAAACTTGAGGCGCATTTGGAACTCGTTTCAAAATGATTTTATTTTCTGTATGAAAATGAAAATAAAAACATTTTTATTTTTAGGCATAAATCATTTTTAAAAATGCGTTTAATAATTTTATTCATAATTTATTTTTAATCTAAAAAAAAAACTGCGTTTAATAGTTTCATTTTTTAAAACATATAATAGTATTTAAATTAATAATATATTAATCTCAATTCAAATACCAATTTATTGTTGTTTCATCAATTAAAAAAAACTACTCAAACATTATTATTGTTGTTTTATCAATTTATTGTCGGTTCATCAATTAATGTCCTCCGATGAATTCAACGGCGAGTAGCCGCCCGTCGACGCCTTGAGCTCTCTCTCTCTCGCTCATCAATTGTCGTAAACTGATCTTAATCTCCCTTGTAGCCCAACCATAGAGAACTCTGGTGTTCGCTGTAAACTTTCGCGAAGTCTAGTGATGGGTGGGACCACGCCGTTTGCAGAAGACGATCCCCAACTTGCGATCCCCGGAAGCAGCGGCTTGGGATCTCCTTCGTGGCTACAGCTCATGATCTCCTTCAGGGAGACTAACGTTCACACTTCATAGGCATGAAGAGGGAGAGAGAGCAAGTGAGATATGAGAAAGTACAAGGAGGAACGAGAGAGAGAGAGAGTTGTTTCTGGAAAGTGCGGGGAGTTGTTTCAGAAGGACTGAGATGAGGGAAAATGGAAATGAGAAAGGGGAATGATTGGGTGCGTTTGGAATTGATTCCAAAACGTTTTTGTTTTCTGTATGAAAATAAAAATGAAAATGTTTTTAGTTTCATTTTTGAATTATTTCTGAAAATGCGTTTGGTAATTTTATTTAGAGATTGATTTCAGTTTTAAAAAAAATTAAAACTGCGTTTGGTGGTTTTATTTTTGAAAACATGTAATAATATATAAATTAATAATATATTAAATAAATAATAATATTAAATAAATAATAATATTAAATATATTAAATAATAATATTAAATATATTAAATAATAATATATTAAATAAATATTATTATTAAATATATTAATAATATTACTAAACAAACGACATTATATATATATATATATATATAATACACACACATATATAATGAAAACTTGGTTGGGGGTTGCGGGGAGGGGGGGGGGTGATGTCATCACGCCCCTAAAACTTTCATTACATTTTGGGGTGGGTGGACTATTTTTTTAATTGGAGCTTATAAAAATGTCGATTAGGGATTAACAAAAGCGGAATTCTGGTCCATCCCACAAATTTGAGCGGGGATGCATTAAAATAAATAAATAAACAATATAATCCAAACATGCATTTTTAATTTTTAATTTTTAATTTTTAATTCCATTTTTAAACAAGTTTACAAATATGAAAGTTTTATTTTATTTAAGATTGTCTCATTACATACATGGTCATGTGGGACAAAATAAACAATTACAAACATCATCAAAATTACTAAAAAAAAAAAAAAACATGAAGATATTATGAGCCTCTAGTAAATCCAAATATTAGTTAGTTTAGAATTTCCCAAATTCCTTACATTTGCTTAAGAGGATAACACAATCACCAATATTTATTTCGATAGCAAATTTCTGTGTCGGGATGGACGATGTCTCTAAGGATCATGCCTCGAAATCTCAATCGTAATGGAGGGGTTTAAACAAATTTGAAACATGAGTGAAAGGCCTAATGGGATATAATTTGAAATAATTTAAATAAACAGAGTAATTAAATAAGTGCGCAAAATAAAGTAAATAGAATATTCATCATGGCGTGTTAATTACACCGGAACCTCACATATTTTTTGATGAATCAAAAAAATAATTGTCAAACATTTATTTAGCGCAAAATGGATGTGTAGTAAATTATCCGATATTTAGTAGAAAATTAATATTAAATTGCGATAGCCAGTTAATAGATGATAATTATTATTAAATTATTATTAAATAATATATAAATCCTATCTAATAAAAAATGAAAAATTGTAAATATCTCTTATCTTAATAAATCATATATTAATATATATGAAATCGTTCTTTATTATGACCCCACAAAATAATTGTAAACAAGTATGAATACCCCTTTTTATGCTTTTCATACTGAACAAGATCATGAGGTTCCATGATAATATAATATATATATATATATATATATATGGACAAGCCAAGGAATTGGTGGACATAAACTAACAAGCCATGGTTTTAAAACATTTTTCTTTTAAAAAATCAATCCCTTTCTTTAAAACAATAAAAAAAACATTTTCAAGGCTTAATGTAGGGAAATCATTTTCTTTTTTTTTGAAAACAGCTCACAAGGAAAAGGGATAGAAATCCTAGTAGATAGTGGATATGGACCTCGCATAATAACAATCAAACATTAATCGATTGGACTGGATCGTTGCCCTATATTCTTTATAGAAAAATATATTCCTCAATATCTGAATAGGTATAATCGTTTTACAAAACACCATAGGATCAATCCTCGGTCCTAAAGTAATCCAATTTCAATCATATACCAAGATTCTCAATTAGTGTGCCCTAATCCATTTTCATGTTCAAATTCCATTCCAAGGGTTTTTAAAATCAAATGGGGATTAAGGATACTAATCCTTCCATCCCAAGTCCCCAAATGAAGCTAATTTGGGTTCTCCAAAAAATCAGGGTCAAAAGGGGCACATAAAAAAAAAGAGGGTCAAACCCGTGTACACGTTCATTTTGAGGAGAGGAGTGCATTACCACTTGGGTCGGCCGGTGGAATGTGTACATTTGAGTTATAGGTCGACCCGGTATTCGGCCGGTGGCCTTAACAAAATTCCGGTATTTTAATCAAAACTCAATAGTGATGGAAAATTTTAATAATCGACCGGTTTTATGGACGTTTTTTGTTGTTAAATTTAGAAAAGAAAATTATTCGCGAAAAAATCGCGGAAAAATATTGTCCAAAATCCTCGCAAATCCAGTCCCAATTCACAAAATCTCAAGGGACAACCACTAGATCCGGGTTCTAGGTCCTAAAACAAGTCCAAAGAACCCAAGATCTTTAAATTTCTACCCTAGTTTCATTTCTAAATCCATCAAAATTTATTGTTGTTTTGAAAAAAAAAACGAGTTTTAAATCCGAAAAACTTAAAATCCAAGAGAGGTTCTTTTCAATAATCTTACCTTGAATCCTTCTCTTGATGTTGAAAACTCTTTGAAATCACTCTTTGGCTCAAATCCGGTCTTGATTTGTGACAAAATGGTAGAGAGAGAGATAGAGAGAGCACTTGGGAGAGAAGGAAGGAGAGAGAGAGAGGTGCAGGGGAAGGAAGAAAAGAAAAGGAAGGAAAAGAAAGAGAAAAGAGAAAAGAAAAGAAAAAGAAAAAGAAAAAAAAAAAAAAGAAAATGGCGTGTACAAAATAGTTTTGCCTTCCATCCATTGTAAAAAAAAAAAAAATTTTTTAGTCCAGAAATTTTTGAATTATTTACACAATACGGATTAAGTTTAAAATTCAGTTTTAAAAAAAAATAATTTAAATACCTTGGAATCATTTAATTCAATTAATTAAACCAGATTAGGCAAACACATTATATATATATAATCTTAATTACCTTAATTAATCTCAATTAATTCTTTTTGGGTGTTACGGGAGGGAAGAAGAGCGGCGGCGGCGGGGAGGGGCGCAATCGGAGAAGAGTGGCAGCGGCGTGGGGGGCGTGGTCGGAGAAAAGTGGCGGCGGCGTGGGGGCGCGGTTGGAGAAGATTGGCGGCGGGAGGGGGGGGGCGGTGCGATCCACAGAGGGGGGGGCAAATCGCAGCACCAAGAGGGGAGGGGGGGCGGGCAAACACAGAGCCGGGGAGGTGGCGCAGTGGCAGAGCCGGGGGGTTGGTCGGGCAGCTGCAGAAGAATTGAAAATGGAAACAGGAAATTGAAAACGAAGAAGAAAAAATGAGGAAATGAAAACGGAAGGAGAAGAAGAGGAAATGAAAACAATAAAAAATCGTTTTCAGATTTTAAGAAAAAGACAAAAACGTTTTTGGTTTTATTTTTTTTGAGAATTTTACTCCAAACGTGTTTTTTAATCGCGTTTTCTGTTTTTTGCCTCAAAAATTGTGAAAAATGAAAATGGAACCGGAAACAAACATGGCCATTATAAATCGTTTTCCTTTCTGCTGATTTTTTTAGGAATAATTAGAAAACGTTTTTAATTTTTTTTTTTTTTTTTTTTTCAGGAAATGCTAAGCCAAATGCGTATCTCTAAGCATTTTCAGTTTTTGGTCATTAGGAAACATGAAAAATGTTTTTGAAAATGTTTCTAAATAAGTACTTAAATTTAGATTTTAACTCTAAATTAAAATTAAAATTTAATTTTAAACTCAAGTTTAAACTCAAATTTTATAAAAAAAATATGAATTTAAATAAAATTATAACTTAAATTTAAAATTTTAATCTAAATGAACAAACCCTTAATATCCCTTATAGCCGTCCGAACATAAGCTTTAGCTGAAACAAAAGAGATCACCACATCCTCAAAGGGCACGTATAAAATAGATAAACAGATACTAAAAAAATGCGGCCGGCTTTTCAAAGAGCTAAAATTTGCAAATAATATAAAGTATAGAGAATATCAATAGTGGCATTAAGGTACGTACATACATATGCAAAAACACACGTCAATACTTTTACTTGTTTCTGTAAACCTTTATGCCTCCCTTGGTAATGGAAGCAGTTTCGCTCAATGTATTGTGAAATAGTGACACTAAGTTCTGTCAAATCCATCAACTTTAGTAATATTGAAATATTTTTGCATATCCCATTCAAACCCAAGTCACTTGAACAGTCCAAAATTTCCCATCAAATGATTTTCTCATCCTTGTTGATAAGATGGGGTAACAAGAGCCATTATGTGAAATTTGAAGGTAATGATCTAGATGCACTTGGGTTTATGGGAGTGACTGTGGTCATGATTTTGAAAAGATGGAAATGGGACATAATTGATGCCATACATGCCTTCCATCCATTTTCACTCACTTGCGCGTGTATATATATATATATATATATATATATATATATATATATATATTTATACATATCAACCTCCAAAAGTGTTGCAGTCCTAAAAACGATTTCATTTTTTATTAATTTGAGATTAAAATTTAAATTTTATTATAATAAAAATTTAAAAAATAATTATATTTAATTTTTTTATTATGATAAAAAATTTTCATATAAAATTAAATTTTAATTTAAATTAAAAATTTAAATTAATAAATTAAACAGGTCGTTTAACAAATAACCGTAGTTGAAAACATAATATAATATATATATATATATATATATATATATATATATATATATATATAATGAAGAATCAACTATTTTGCTATGCATGCCAACAGACCCCAAAAATGTGTTAATTTCGGTTGTTACCGAAAAGGAAAAAAATGTTTTAATTGGAGTCATAAAGATTTCTAGTCTGACAATTTTGACCTCCAATCATTACTAGATAGGTTTCTACTCTTAAAGTCTAGTCGAAAAATGCTTTTGTATCTTCTTTCCCCATTTTCTATTTGACTCCCAACTTTAGTTTTTGTGATTAATCAGTATTTGGATATTATCAACAGCAAGGAACAATATTAAAAGGTTTCTAGCAAAAGAAAAAAAAAAATATATATATATATATATATATATATATAGGTTTGTTTTCAGTCCCACCAACATGTAAAAGTCAAAACATAATACTGCATTTACGTAATGTAATACCCATATTAAAAATATGAGACACTGATATTCAATTAGCTCCACTGTTATTACACATTTCCAACGTTTGTATTAAATAACTAAATTAAAGTTTAGAAATAATCCGAAATAGTTAAAATTTTCAGTGTTACACATTTTTAATATTCACGTTTAATTAAATAAATGTTATATCACGTTTTGATATTAATAAATTATATTAGTAACACCATCTTATCAGTAAGATCAGAGACAATATCTATATATATTTGTGCTCCTAGTGGTTTTTCTATTATATTATTTTCTATCAGCAGGTTGATATAATATTCTTCTTGGGGAAATGTCTGGATAATGTTTAATAATGTTTAGACATTTAATCAAAATAAGTCGAGATATTAGAGTATATAAATATGGAGAAATGAAGGTGATCTAACTGCACATTCTTCAAAGTTACCTTAAGATCTAACTCTTGTTTTACTTTTGTTCCTCCTTTTTTTTTCTTACAATTTTTATTTTATACCACGTGTTTTTTTTTTTTTTTTTTTTTTTTCACTTTTTAAAACTCAAATTAAGAGAAAATAAAATCTAAAAAATTCACACTATCCCGAAGGATTATATTTGTAACTTTAGGAGAAGATTGTGTTCCCATCCTACATTTAGGCATTTTTTGACTTCTCCCAACAAACTCCAAACCACAGAAATATTGGGTGCGTTTAGAATTCGTTCTAAAATGTTTTTATTTTTTTATATGAATTTGAAAAATGAAGACGTTTTTAATTTCAGACATAAATTATTTTTGAAAATGCGTTTGCTAGTTTTATCAAGAGATTATTTTCAATATAAAAAACCTATTAATGTCTCTATCTCTTTCTTTCTGCTCGAGAGAGGAAGAAATGAAAACAAAAAATTAAAAACGATTAAAAATCATTTTTTTTATTTTTCTCTCATTTTATACTAAACTAAAAAATTATTTTCATTTCCGTTTTTTATCTTTATTTTGTCAAACGCCGTTTTAAAAATATTTTTTATTTTTTCTCAAAAAACATAAAAAATAAAAACGAGATCAATTCTAAACACAACCATCTTTTATTGTCGTCCTTAAAGACATCGATCATTTTGGTAAACACATGAATCACTAGTGTTATATATGTGATCACATCGTTTTGACACACACACACACAAGTTCCTTTTTCCTACAATACCTTCCAAAATATTCCCCTGTTTAAGACAAAATTTTCCGAGCTATATAATCAAGCAATTACATAGATCTATATCATAGGCATATATTTTAGTAGCACGAACAATGAGCTATTATTATTATACAGTGATATCATTGTTGGCACACTACTAGCAACAGTATACATCCTCCAATCCCCGTGAATAACTTGTACCAAATAATATTCTTTTAACTTTTCTGATTCTTATCTTGTACTTTCTTAATTCAAGACTACTTCAAGAGTAAACCTCACGTTGACAATGATGAGCGAATTATAATTAATTAAAATCTTACTGCTGTAGCTGTATTGTTAGTTAAAAGTTACTGTGATAAGAAGTAGATTGGTGTTTACTAAATTGTTTCAAAGCTGTTGTGAATGGCCGGAGAAGTACAAATTTAGGCCTCGTTCTTTCGCAGATTTGAATTTTTAATTTGAACTGAAATGTGACATTTTTTGAAAACTTTTAACTGTAGCAGAAAAAGTTAGATGTAATATTTTCTAAGAACTTTTAACTGTAAAAACTTAGAACTAAAAACTCGAATCGATAAAATGAACGAGACCTTAGATGTTTAAAAAAGTAAACTGTAGTAGAAATGCATAATAACTAAAGTAGACATGCTTTAGTATTCATATTTATAGGTTTATGTTTTTTTTTTCTTCTAATTTTTAGATCAATATTAATAATATTTTTAAACTAAAATACTGAAAAAATATAATTTTATTTGTTTTATTTAAAATATTTTTGATTTATTGTTGTTAATTTTAGTATTATAATAATTATAATGATAAAGGCAATACTAAATTGCTGATTTATTGTTGTTATTTTTAAATATTTAAATAATTATACTAATTAATTAAATATTTGAATAAACTTTACTAAAACATATTTTATTCAAAAAATTATATATCTTTTGGATTATTTTGATAAAATTAAAATAGGTAGGGTTGAGAATCGTGTTTTATTATAAAATTAGTTAAATTCTATAAAAATTACCCCCTAACTTGCTTTTTAAGTTTTGTTGTAAGACAACTGCTTTTAAAATATGTTTGATAAAAACATGGCTTGCCAAACACCCTTATTTGTTATAAATTCTTACAAATAACTCAAAGAAAACCTCAAAAAACCAGGCTAAACGCATTGAACTCTGCACCTCTTACTGGTGTATATCTTTTTGTGTACGCATACCAATATATCTTTTTGTGTCTTTGTTCATGGGTCTAATGAATTATGAGACGTTTGGTTTATGAATTAGAATCATGTGATTACAATTATTTTTTATTTATGTATATTTTTTATGAGAGAAAACACTATAACGAACTATGAACCATGATTTAAATTATAGTTTGAATCCTCAAACCAAACATCCTCAAGTTACTGGATTGCATAAAACCTTTCTATACCATTAGAATATAGTTGGGCATCGTGATAATTTATTTCTTTTGACACTTTCAACAGATTCATGCCACATATATATGCAATTGAGATTGTAATAGGACCGTTCAATTAATTAGAAGTTTGAAAGCTAGAACCACTCATACATAACACCACCTTACTATTAGAAAAAAAAAATGGTTAACACGATTAGACGAAATTGATCCGTATTTTTCGTGAGAATGGTTAAATTGTCCAGTAGGGCCGGCAATATGGATCACGATACGATAACACGACTCGAAAACGATACGAATTTTCCGGGTTAGGATTGAGAAAAAAGAGGTTCAGATCAAAATTATATCGACTTGAAATTGACACGAAAAACATGGGTCAATTTCGAGTTAGACACGTCTAATCTGAACACAACACGAAACTCGTAAAAAATTAAAAAATACATATATCTTTCATTATATATTTTTTTATTTTATTATAAACTTGTAATATCATGATAGTTATACTCAAAATCTTATACTATTATTTGCTTAATTTCAATAGATGTTATTGTATTTTAGTGTGTTATGCATTTTAAGTTATTTTTAATATGTAAAATACTAAATAAAAGTATATAATTTTCGTGTCAATTTTAGGTTCACGGGTTAATTTCGTGTCACGAGTTATTTTCGTGTTGAGTCGTGTCAACCTGTAAAGTGGTCGTGTCGTGTTCGTGTTGTGATTTTTAAAAAATTTCGTGTCACGGGTCGTGTTCGGATTGATTATAAATTTAAAAGAAACGATTAAAACACGATACGAATACAACACGTGACATAAATTGCCACTCCTATTGTCCAGTCTCAAATCGCTTAGAAATATTTGTAGATGATGGTTTATAAGGAATGTTATGAGATATTTTGAGGTAAAACTTAAAAATAAAATCATACATGCTTAAATTTATAGTGAACAATACCATATTGTATAGAGATGCGGGCCGTTACAAATTATTCATAGCCCTAACTAGTAGTGTAGTCAATGAGGACGTTAGACTCCCATAAAAAAAGGTTAATTGTGATAACCATGAATCTTTTGAGGTAAAAACGATCTGAGTAAATTGTGTAGTGTCATATTGTCTGGAAATGGTCATAGGTGATTAGTTAGACGTTAATTTGATAACCAAAAATTGGACTGGTCTTTAGGAACACGCTTCTCTATCCCTTGAGGCCACGTGCTTAAATTTAAGCCGATTAAACATAATCTTTTTTAACATTAACGTGAAAGAATAAATGCAAATGCAGTTAGTCAGAGCGTATGAAGTCCATAAACCGCGCCATATTAATCATCATCCTTAGACACTCATCGGAAGAAGGGGGGAAAAAGAGGGAGAGAAAAAGAAAGAGATGATGCAGTTCGTGGTTCAGAGCCAGGGAACATTCATGGCGACGCGTCTTTCTTTGAGGCTGATGCGATCATCAATGACCCAAATAGCCTCATTTTCTTCTTCTGCCATGAAATGGGAAGGTGGGGTTTCCATGGTTCAGGGCGCTTCCAGAGGAATCGGCCTCGAATTCGTAAGCTTCTTTTGATCTTCATTTCTCTTCTAGTAATTCACTTTATCCCAAGCATTTATCAGGAATCAGGATCTATAATCTTTTTTTTTTCTTATATATAAAAAAAGATGAAAGAAAACTTGGATTTGTGCTAGTAATTTCGCATAAGAATTTCCAAACTGGGATGTTCTTTCTGTCTAGAAATCTGTTTTGTGAAGCTAAAAGAACGAAGATGGAAATATTGGCATTATTCATTTGGACGATATGTGGACTAACAAAAAATTGTGGGTATTCTATTTGTTGATAGGAGAAGACAAGGCTGAATACGAAATGACATTTCTTTCTTTTAACATTTTTCTTTCTTTTAGAAAATGGATTTTGGCAAAACTTTTTTATACATACACTGTCATGTGAGTTTATTGAGAATAGAGCTTGTTGGGTTCAGGGTATTCTAAGATATATTAAATAAAGCTTTCTAATTATAGTTATAGTGGTGCTTAACTCAACTGCACATGCCTGATATAAAGGTTTGGCAGCCATATATTCTGTTTATGGTAGTTTACTATATTCCAATATGTCTTCAACTTAAGTAATGCAGTCAGTAGCGATATTTTAGTAGTAGCAGTTCTGCTACTCTATCCTCTGCATTGGATTGACCCTTATGTGGAATTTGATCTTGTGGCTGAAAAGGCAAACTCAGAGAGTGAGCAGGATTTAACATCCAACTTCAGCAAGAACTTTGCTCTTTTCCCCCTTTTTTGGTTCAGGCTTGGTTTGATCAAACATCATTTGAAGTTTGTTACTGTTTCGTATAGGTTAAACAGCTGCTCGAGAATAATGAGAAAGGGCATGTTGTTGCTACTTGCCGTAATCCTAGGGGAGCAACAGGGCTTCATGATCTCAAAAATAAGTTTGTTGAACGCCTTAGTATTCTACCGTTGGATGTGACCGTTGAAAGCACCATCGAGGTTTTAGATCACTCCTTTCCTAACCATCTAATCTTTTCATTGCCAAAACTGAAAGAGCATGTACAAAGCTGGCTTACTTTTGGGCATCCGATTAGTCTTGTTATATTTGTATATTCTTTAATGAGATTAATGGCAAGGAAAAAGGATACATTCTTGATATTTTATTGTTCTCCCAACTTTCAGGAATCTGCAAAGTCGATTAGAGAAAAATATGGCTCTTTAAACCTTCTAGTAAATGCATCAGGGATTCTGTCAATACCTGATGCTCTGCAACCAGGTTGAAATTTCACATAATCACTTAAACTGGAAGCTTAGATTAGAGGGAATGGCAAATTTTCCCCTTTTTTTTTTTTTAATCAGATGTGGTTATGATTTTCACCAACAGTCAGAAAGTCACTTTTGGTCTATAATTTCCAGTACAGAAACAACACTGACCAAGGTTCAGAAATCATCGTTGATGCTTGCTTACGAGGTTAATGCAGTGGGTCCTATTTTGGTGATCAAGGTATTGCTCACTTAAAACTCATCTTAAATGTCTTGATGTTTTAACGAATGATATGACTAGAATACTTATTCCATCCTCTGCATAATTTATTTGCATTTTAGTGCCAAAATTCAACTACGTATATATGTTTATCAACTAAAACGTCGATACTCGTTCTGATAAGACGTAGTGAAGTATTTAGCATGAAGTGATGTCCAAAAAGTGACAAGTCTTATGCCAATCTATTGAGTGACTTGTTATGACTATGATCCCAGAAGAATTAATTTCCTTGTTGACTCTCTAAGAAGGAAGTCTTCTTGGTTGTATATTCCTGTTGAAAAATATATCTTTGTGAGACCATTCTTTCATAAAGCTCTTATTCCAACTAGGATTTAATTTCTTTCCGAGCTATTATTCTACTTTAGAATTAAGACCAAAATAAGAACTGCATCGTTCTTTTTTCCTTTTTTTGTTTTATTGATTCAATCTCGGTATGTCATTTCTGTAAGCAGCATATGTGGCCTCTTCTAAAGATTGGAGGAGGTTCAGGGACTGAACGAGATGTTGCAATTGTGGCCAACATAAGTGCTAGGGTGGGATCTATTGGGGATAATCGCCTAGGGGGTTGGCATTCTTATCGAGCTTCAAAATCTGCACTTAATCAGCGTAAACTTTCTTCTTTGAAGTCTACACATAGCATTGATTTGCTCAATTGTTTTTGTTCGATTTTTTATTAGAAATTAACATTTTTGAAGTTCCAAACGTTGATTCTGTTCTTTCTCCACTTTCCATAAGCATTAGGAATATACCTCATGCACTGGTCTTGTTGTATTCAAATTTTTTTATCACAGTTTTTTGCCTGGGCACTCCCTTAGTCTCAGATGGAAGCCTTAAGATAGGTAATAGAAGTACCGGACAGAATTCATGATTTTTCACAAATATGAATTTTCAGTAACCTTGAAAGAAAAATAATTAAAAGTAAAATCTTCAAATAAGAGAAAATTAGCTTTGTCTTAATGGTAGCCTTCGCAACACCTTTATGGAAAATATCCTGAATATGCATACTTTTGCGTTATGTTATGTGTTGATATCAATGACTACACTTGCATTTTTGTAGTCTTTTCCAATATGTTCATCTAACTTTTCTTCATGTTTCGAATTGATGATTAAGATGAGTCAGTGATCCATCATAGGTAAGAGAAATACATAAACAGCATGCTGATTGACATATTTCAATGTCATTCCACTCTACCCTTATTATTGTTATTGACCTGCTTCTGTAATATTTGTTTGATTCTTTATTTGGTTCATAATACAGCAAAGTGCATTAGCTATAATAGGGTCTGATTGTTTGAATGTAAAAAGTGTTTTGATTTCATAATGTCACTATCTGGTTCTTGCAGTGAACAAAACCATATCTGTGGAGTTTGCAAGGAAGAAGGATCCGATAATATCCATTTTGTTGCATCCGGGCACGGTGGACACAGATCTCTCTCGGCCATTTCAGAGAAATGTTCCTGAAGGCAAGCTTTTCACCAAAGAATACTCAGTGCAGAAGCTTTTACACATAATTGATAACGTAAAGAGCAGCGACAATGGGAAGTTTTTCGCCTGGGACGGCCAGGAAATTCCTTGGTAAAAAGTCTGGCTCTTCTTGAATTGAAATTCCATTGGAGTGTCCATTGTCAAAGAGGCAACTGATTGAGCCGTTAGTTTGTTTATTCTTTAATTTGAGCTAGTTGATTATGTAAGTAGATCCATTGGTTTCGAAACATATTTGCTACCAGGATAGGGAGAATTCTTAGGTAGGATATGGAAAGATAATCTACATGTCGGACACAGTTTTTAACCGATGTTCTGCAAATTCCCATTAAGCAATCATACTTTTCTAAATTCCAATATGATTCTGATTACCTACTGGTAGGTACCAGAGTTCTTCCCAAAATAAAATGAGATAAAGAACTAGTACGTATTTGTGTTGATGAATTCCTGTATTACAATTGACGAGCAGGGAGAATTCTGTGCAGACACCTACATATGTGTACCTGAAATCAGTCTTAACTGCCTTAACGTTTTTTTTTGCCCTTTTCCTAGTCCTTAGTTAAGAAGGAAGCTTCTCTCTTAAGGTCTTAAAGTTCGTTTCTTTCTTTCCAACAAGTTTGATACTGTTTTTGTAAATCCTTTCAGCATTATAGTTGACGTCGACAAATTCTGTCGAGTATCATTTCATAGAATAATTGTGGTGCTATATCATAGGCATAAGAATCTGTTTTGTATGTTTATATAAATGGGAATAGGGTACCCAAAAAAAAAAAAAAAAAAAAAAAAAAAAAAGAAACTCGATACCGTATCAATCGGACACAATTGTGAACCGTTTAAATTGTTCATCTGGTTTTGTTAAATTGTTATTTTTTTTTAGGTTAATTACAAGAATTCTTTTAAATTATACCCTTGTGATACTTCAATCTTAATTTGGTTTCCTCTTAAATAATGAAATATTTATAGAAAATCTTTTCATTAAGGTCCCATTTCATTTTATAGATTTGAGTTTAGAATTTAAATTTTATTATAGTAAAAATAAAAAATAAAAATTTTTTTTTTATTTAACAAAAAACCCATAAAATTATATTCAATTTAAATTTTTAAACAAAATTGGTTTAAATTTTTAACGGAAATTGGTGTTTATGACTATTCTTTCTTCAAAATTTCTGAGAGAGCGCCGTTCTTCTGGCGCTGGTTTGGCTTGTATGACTCTATTGCGTTCGGACCACAATTGTCACGCCATCCAACAGAAACACTCCAACTTCTCCTCCTTCGCCTGAGTGGATATAAACCGCAATACATCTAAGATATCATACAATTTGGCCATCTTACCGGAGCTTATTCATGCTAATATACTGCGCAATGGACTTATCTTCAACACTTTCCTCTCTAATCGTTTCATTGAATTGTATTCCAAGTGCAGTAACATTGCTTATGCTCACCAAATGTTTTATAAAATTCCTAAGAAAGATGTGTTTTCTTGGAATGCCATTCTGGGTGATCATTGTAAAGCCGGAAATTTGCAAGAAGGTCATCAACTGTTTGTAAAAATGCCAGACAGGAATATCATGTCGTGGAATAATGTGATTAGTGCTTTGGTCTGAAATGGGTCCGAACGAGATGCATTGGACGTTTATGATAGCATGATTTTTGAAGGATTTATGCCTACCCATTTCACATTGGCGAGTGTGCTTAGTGCGTATGGAGCACTGCTAGATGTCGAGCGTGGTCGGAAATGTCATGGTCTTGAGAATAATAAATATGCAAGTAATGCTCTACTGTCTATGTATGCTAAGTGTGAGCTTAGTAGTGATGCAGTTCAAGTTTTTGATGACATGTCTGAGCCTAATGAGGTCACTTTCACAGCTCTGATGAGTGGGTTAGCACCGACGGATTGAGTATTGGACACATTGCAGTTGTTTAGAATGATGTTGAGGAAAGAGATTAACATAGAATCTGTCTCGTTGTCGAGTATCATGGGTGTTTGTGCCAGAGGAGGATTTAGATGGGTGTATGTGATTTGAACCAGAGGAGGATTTTTTAGAGAAAATTTAGTGTTTTTGGTCAACCAAACGGACCTTTAGTGTTTTTGGTCAGCATGACGGTTTTCTAATGTGAGTGGGAAACAAGTAGATTGTCTTACCATTAAACTTGGGTTTGAGGAAGATCCTTCATCTGAATAATTCCTTGCTTGATATGTACACGAAGAATGGAGACAAATGCCGCTGAGAAGGTTTTTGCTAATTTACCACAAGCCACTGTTGTTTCTTGGAACATTAAGATACCTGGGTATGGCCAAACATATCAGACCAGGAAGGCTCTAGAGACTAGAAGGCATGCAAAGAATGCATCAGTTTGGTTTCGAGCCAGATGAGGTCACGTATATTAATATGCTTGTAGTAAGTGTCAAGTCGAGGGACGTAGAAACAGGACACCAAATGTTTGATAGCATGTCGTTCCCAAGTGTTATTTCATGGAATGCCATGCTATCTAGCTACTTCCAGAGTGGAAAAACAAGGAGGCAGTGAAGCTTTTTAGAGAAGATGCGTCGATACGAGATGTTTCCCACCCAATTTTCTTATTCTACTGTACTAGGTTATTGTGCAAGACTCTCTTCTTCCTTTCAAGGGAAACGCAAATGTGGTAATATCGATGAGGTCCATCAGTCTTTTAATGCAATGGCCATTAAAAATACTGTTACTTGGAATGAAATGATACATGGGTACGCACAAAATGGATGCGGAGATGAGGCTGTTTCTCTTTACAAGGAAATGATTGTATTGAGTGAGAGACCTGATAGTATAACTTTTGTTGCTGTTTTAACTGCTTGAAGCCACTCAGGATTGACAGATGTAGGTATTGAGATATTCAAATCAATGGAGCAAGAACATGGAGTGGAACCCGTTTTGGATCATTATACCTGCATTATTAATCCTCTTAGGCGTGCAGGTCTGTTTGAAGAAGCTGAAGTTCTTATAGACAGAATGCCGTATAAAGATGATTCGGTCATATGGGAAGTTTGCTTAGTTCTTGCAGGCTTCATGTTAATGTAACTTTAGCTAAAAGAGCAGTAGATGAACTTTTCCGTTTAGCCCCACATGATGCTACTCCATACGTGCTTCTAGGCAATATTTATTCTTCTCTAGAAAGATGGGATGATGCTAGAGCTATAAGAGATCTGATGAGGGAAAAACAAGTTATGAAGGATCCTGGTTGTAGCTGGATTGAATGTCAGAGTGGAGATTGATAGGTCCCCACCTCTTGAGTGTATACGCTAGAAGAGGGAAGAGAGATGGGCAGGGATAGACTGGTAATTTGGGGTAGTAATGAGCATTGGGAGGTGGAATTCTGTTAGTGAGGGTGAGTTAGTTACTAGCAAAGAGAATAAATAGCCTAGCTAAGGGGGATGGAAGGATTGTGAATTCTGTGCATGAGTGGCTATTGGGAGTCTGGGGATTACTCGAAAATCCACCACTATCTTACTTTCTGCATTTCAGTATTTTCTTCTTCTTCTTCGTTGAGTCTAGGGCCTTCAATGAGCCTTGAGTTGTAATCCTTCATTTCAAGTAATAAAAACTACGTGAGTTGGATTCAGGAAGTATCAATTTGTTGACCAGATGTTAGTTAAACCCCTAGGATCCTAACAGAGATGCTAATCTTTATGGTGGACGATAGCGTTTTGACGGTTGGTAATGAAGCTAAAGTTAGGAGTCAGAATCTTATGTTCGGGACAAAGTTGTTTGGTGATGTATTTCATGGCTCCAATGACTCTGAAGGTATTTTGTATAGCTTGAGGCACAATTCTCTCTCTCTTTCTTAGAATACTGATTTCCAGGATGATAAGATCCTTTTTATGAATTCTTTGGAAGTACAAAGAGGTAGAACCTAAGCCATAAGCTTCATTTGGTGGGTTTAGAGCCTGTTACCAGTTTAATATTTTTGACATTGCAAAATCTTCAAAAGTTATAGGGATTTAGCTCAACTAAAACATGAAAGCCTAGAGATGGGGGACTTCATTCTTTCTCTTCCCCTTTAGGAGTGTAATTGATTCAGGCCAAGTCCTACAAGTATTGAATATCAAAACATGAGTTGGTAAAGTTTATGCTTTTTGCAATAACTTCTTCTTTTATTTATTTTTTTTTGGGTTGATCTTGGATAATGACCGATTTACTCGTTAAGGAGCTCTTTTGGCAATGCGTACTTGCAAACCATAGGTCAGACATGTAATCCTAATTTTTTGATTCTATCTTATAATAGTTTGCTATAAATCCTAAATTTCTCTTACTATTAGTCTTATGATGACAAAGCTGGTTGCAGGACTCTACAAACAATTGATCTTATGATGGCTTATAGAAAATGAAGATCAGATATCGCCAAGACTGCTCATCAATTTCACCAGCAAAATTTAAATCACGTACCTACATAGAAGATTGAGAAATGTGTAATTCTCACAACTAACCCACCACCCTGTTTTCATTCGCTCCTTTTACTTCTTATGCAATATTGATGTGTGGAATCTTCAGAGAATTTGAATTAAATTTAAAAAAAAAAAAAAAAATGTAACAGAATTTCTTTCCCTGCAAAAAATCTGCAGATTATGTATCTAAACTACTCTATGTGAATTTCTTTACCTTTATTTATTGCTTTCAAATCTAGTTACAAGTTTGCCACTCTGACTTTCGTGTTTCCTTGATGTTCTTTCATTTTCTATAGCTATACAATCTTACTCAATACATATCAAGTAGACAATGACAATGATCTTCTGCTTGTTGACAATTTAACGGGGATCGGCAACAGATGGAATTATCTGTCTGTAAAATGAACATTGCTCTTCATTTTTAAATTCATAATAGTTTCATAAAATGAAAGGTTATATGAAGGTCAACTCTAGGAACTACATTGAATTTCAACAATAAGATTCTTGGACGTCTAGTTTGCTGAAAAATGAAAGGTTTGATTGAATCTGCTTGTTTCCTTAGCCTCTATCTCCATGTGACCTTTTATGATTTGGAGAAGTGAAAACAGAGAAAGACTTGTAGGCTCTACTTAAAATGTTGAAGACTTCCTTCAAACTCTGTTGTCGATTGCTTGTTCGATCTGTGCACATTATGCCTAGTTTCATTACCTGTTTCGCTTGCTCAAAACCATTCTCTGTTAATTTCATCTTCTCATCGATAGCCTTCTGCAGATTGGCGGGATAATGCATTCTTACATACTCAATGAAACCAGCTTCCCCACCTTCAAATTCTTCGTGTGGTCTCCTGTTTGCTATCATCTCCAGCAGGAAGACTCCGAGCTTGTAAATCTCTAAAGAATAAGATGAAGTATTAATGATGCAGTTACAGAAATTTATGCAAATCAAATATACCTGCAAAGCTAGCAAAAGCTGAGATAGAATTGTATAAACTAGTCGGTTTTTGGCAACTTTAACTGTGAATTTTCAATGATAGAAAATGAGACCCTAAATTTAAAATTCTGTTACTGTTGTGGTCCAATAGCTGATAGATGGAAATACCCTAGATTCGTTAATAAATGCACCCCCAAATTTTTTGTTGGTTGGCATGTTGGACCCTAACTTTTAGAATATTACCAAGTATTGCCAAATTTAAGATCCTAAATCCCTTTAAAAAAAAAAAAAAAAAAAAAAAAAAAAAAAAAAAAAAGAAAGAAAGAAAGAAGAGAGACCTAGATACTAAAATTTAAAGTTCTTAGTGCATGGGTGCAATTTGCCCTTGTATAATCAATAAAAGCCAAGTGATCGATTCACCATTCAGAATAAAGGTTATGCATCTCTACGAAATTTTCTACTTACTTTTTGTGCTGTTGTTGATGTGATCATCTTCGATCTTAAACCTTGAAATCAGTGGCTCTTGATTGTTAGACAACAATACACTACTTGTTCTGAGATCATACCCAACATCAGGCCATCTCTCCTGCAGATAACACATGCCTTCCACAACTCCTATCATAAGTCTCAACCTATGCTTCCATGGAGGATTGGCCCCCAACAACCACGTCTCAACGCTTTGCCCCTCCACCCATTCAGTAACAATGGCCCCGAACCGACGTTTATCGCACCAACCCAGTACTCGAACCGTGTTCTTGTGGCATAATTGGACCAAAATCTTGCACTGTTGGACGAGTTTTCTGCGGTTTTCCTTCGTAATGTTGTCCAAGTAGATCTCAACACCGACTTTGGTGCCATCTCTTAAAGTTCCTCTGTAGATATCCACTGCCTCACTCTTCCCCACCAAATTCTTCTTGGAGAAACCATTGGTTGCTGCCTTGAGCATTGATGGAGTAAACTTGTACTTACTTTGAAGCATTCTTGGCAGGAAATCAGGCCTGTGGAGACAAATCCAACCTAAGCACCCCACCATCAGAATTACAAAGATTGGAAACCCCACGAGCAAGGACAAAAGTTTAACCCTGAAATCTTTGTGATCTAGGAGTAGACCCGAATGAAGAAAACTCGAAGAAGTGAACCGCTTAAAGAACCAGGTTTCGGAGACTTGATCACTCTCCAAAAAATGGTTATATGAGAGATTAAGAACTGTGAGGTTGGTTAATGGAGAAAAGCTCTCTATTGGGAACTCCCCAGAGAGTTCATTGTGGCTCAAATCAAGGGCTTGAATCTGATTACATTGGAGGAGATCAGTTGGGAAACTACCTTTGAGAGAATTGTTAGAAAGATCAATGGAGAGGACACTTAGAGGGCAGTACTTCCAAAAGATGCTGAAAGACAAGTAAAGTGGGGCAATTATAGGACGGTTTCTGAGGTCTATTTTCGGAAACGACTCGACACAGTTCGGGTTCTTCGACTCATTGCATAAATGGCTTCCCACAATGGTGAACTTGAAGATTTCATGAAGATCCATAGGAGATGAATTGCAGTATCTAAGAGTCGGGTTATTGAGACAGTTTGTCATAATGGTGGTGTTGAAATCTGGAGGTGGGATTAAGTTTTTGAGGTCTTCTATTACTGATGCTGAGAGTGTTGTAGACAAAATGGTTGAAACTATGACGACAAAAAGATTTGCAGAAATGGAAGCCATGGAGAAGAAAGAAAGCAAAAAGCGTGCAGTTTTTTTTTTTTTTTTTTTTTTTTTTTTTTTTTTTTTTTCTGGCTGTCTCAGAAATTGAAGTCACTGAGAGTTCAAACGGTTGGCAAAAGACAAATAAGGCGGTTTGAAAAGGTTTATTAGAATTGCACTTTCAAAAATAATAATAAAAAAAAGAAGGTACGGAATAGCAACGTAAGAAGTGGGCCTTGTGTTTTTTTTTTTTTTTTTTTTTTTTTTGCACGTTGTGAGATATTTTGGCGGTTACAACTTACAAACTTTTTATTTCTTTTTTATTTTCTTTTTTTTTTTTTTTTTATATAAATATATATATATTCGGGATACTAATTTTAATTTTAATTTTTTACATCAATTTATGTGAATAAAGTTGTTATTTTTTCATAAACAGATGCAGTCATTTGCTTTTAATTAATGTAACAATCTTTTAAACATTTATTAATAAAAGGGTTATAACTAACATGCCACCTAAATTGGTAAAAAAAAAAAAAAATTAAGATTAGAATTAATATCTCTAGTATTAATTTTTAAGAAAATAAATACAATTCATGGTGGAAAGAAATCTAATAAATAATATATTTTTCTATTCAAAAAGTAAGTAAGGATAAATTATGTGATGTTAAAAAATAACAAAAGAAAAGATTTATAAAACCTACAATGAACCCTAGTTATTTCACTCACGCTAGTGAATTTTTTTCCTGAAGGAGCAACTTAAGTTTGCAGCATGTTCCTTGTGCAGATCTGAACATGCATGCAATGACAGAGTACTATGTAGCCCATAGAATAGCTAAATGGCTAGTTAACAATTATATGACTTGGTGATGGTGATAATTCAGTCTCTTAATTTATTGAATGAACATAATTTGAACCTTAAAAAGAATAAAATAAAACAAAATAAAAAGGTAGAAGACCCTTAAAATCCACGAGTTAACAAAACTACTTGAGTTATTTTTTAAAATATTGTATTCCGAATCATAACTCTCACTAATATCATGTATAATGTTCACATAATTAATTCAGTAATACTTATAATTATTACTATTACTATTTTTTAAAAGGGCCTTCATTAGCTAAAAAATGGAAAATAGTAGAAATAGGCCAATATGAAAAGTTTGAGAAAGTATATAGGCCAATTTTTAGTTATAGAAATTAATAGGCCATAACTTATCAAGTTATGGTTCATAACCAGATAAGTTATGGATAAACTTGTCAAGTTATTGTTCAGAACCGGATAAGTTATGGACAATTATAAATAATAATTTGTCAAGTTATGGTTCATAACCAGACAAGTTATGGACAAAAATAATAATTTGGCCTATTTATTAACTTATGTAAACCATTGGCCTATTAATTTTAATTCATCTCAAATTTTGGCATATTTTCCTCTTTCTCCCCTAAAAAATTGGAAAACAAAAGGCCATGCTGCCGACAAAGATCAGCAAATCAAGAAATGACAGTTGGGATCCATTTAATTCAAAAATAAAAAAATAATTATCCTATATATAAATATATTTATCTATGTATAATAAAGTTTACATATTAATTTAACTTTTATTAATTAAAAAGAGTAATATTGTCCCACGAATAATTTTATATTGTTTTAGCAAGTTGTACATAGTAAATGGTTTGAGATGTATAAAAGCTGTTGTTCCAAACACTATTAAGTAAATATACAAAAACAAAAAGAGAAAGGAAGAGGAATTATGGACAACAATGATATGGTAGTAATATTGGTTGTGACTATCATGTCAAATTATATATATATATATATATATTGATAATTTGTCAAATTATACTTTTTATTTTTATTTTTATTTTTATAGTATGTCAAATTATACTCTTGTTTATGTCTGCAAATTGGCCTTGTTTGGAAAATTCATTGACTGCAGGAGAGCCAGTGCTACCACCTTCACTGAAGCAAAAAATCATTGACTGCAACAAGTGGGCCTATGAAACTTGCCGAGGGATAATTGGTCGCAGAAAAATCAAAAGAAAACAAAAACATAGCGAATATGAAAATTGTCTTCGCAAAAAGTTTGAAGAATGCATGGAGAAAAAAGATTAAACCTTCACAACCAAAGCATCGAATTTGATCATAGACGCGAAATGGTACACTTTTTTCCTTTTGTTTGTAATTATCTATTATAGTTTTATTTTAAGGCCTTTTTCTTTCTTTTTTGAATTTGATTATAATTCATAATTTTTATTCATAATTTGTTTGGATATGAATCATAACATAACAAATTTGTCCATAACTTTCTGATTATAAACCATAACTTAACAAATTATGACCTATTAATTTTTATAATTAAAAATTAACTTATATACTTTCATAAATTTTTCATATTAATTTATTTTTTACTATTTCTCCTGGATGTGTTTAGCGGCGAAACCAACAATGTTTTTAGTTGGGCCGACTGTGAAACCAAACTTTTACACTAAGATAATATATTATTATTATTATTATTATTATTTTATTTCTTAAATCAATTCTAAATGATTTAAATTAATTCACTTTTCAAGGTCTATTGTACACTAATTGTGGACCTACATAATAATGTCATCGATTATTCATTTATTAAGCAATTTAAGTTTGAGAATACTCAACAGTTAATATTGAGGTATAATTTAAATGTTAATATTATAAATGAAAAATTTTACGGGCGATATATAAAAATGTTAAAGAAAAAAGAAAAAATAATTGGTTGGTGCAAAATTAAAGGAGATGAGCTGGAGAGGTTTTCCAAGTATGTTTTTGACCCTGGATTTCATAAAGGGAAATAGTAGAAAATAGGCCAATATGAAAAGCTTAAGAAAGTAAATATGCCAATTTTTAGTTATAAAAATTAATAGGTCATAACCTGTCAACTTATGGTTCATAATCACATAAGTTATGGATAAATTTGTCAAGTTATGGTTCATAACCAGACAAGTTATGGACAATTATGAATAATAACTTATCAAGTTATAGTTCATAACCAGACAAATTATATACAAAAATAATAATTTAGCCTATTTATTAATTTATGTAAACTATTAGCCTATTAATTTTAATTCATCTCAAATTTTAGCATATTTTTCTCTTTCCCCCTTTCATAAATTTGTGAAGGAATGTAATTGTTGACCCTATCTTGAGAAAAGGTAAATGGTCATAATTTTTTAAAATTAAATCAAAAAATAATAATAATAATAATAATAATAATAATAAGAGAAAGCAAGTTAAGCAACTAGTAAATATCAAGGCTTAACAAGCACACCAATGATTGATGATGACGGCAATATAAAATCTTCATTTACATCAATAAATATTTAAGCCGTGGGCTGTGTGTCTATCCAAATAAAATACTATTCATAAAATATAGAAGGAAAATATAAATATCACTCTTTGTCTCATTTTTTTTTTATTTTTTATATTTACTATTTAAAACACTATCAACATAATATATTATTATCTAAATAAATAAAATATTAAAATCACATGTTAAATAATAAATATAAAAAGTGTCAAAAAAAATTAACAGAAATAATCTAACATTTCTCTGACATAACATAACGTGAACTTTTTTTTTTTTTTTTTTTTTTTTGCGTGTCCCATCATAAAATTTCATAAACTAAATACTTAAAAAAAAAAAAAAAATAGTATGAGACCCGGTCTATACTATAGTTACAAACGCGAAAACAACCTGGCCTTCAGTTGCGGGTCTCTCGGCAAAAACACGTCTGAAATTTATATATCCTAATAAACATCAATTTAAAAAACAAAAATGGTTGTACGAAAACACTCATTGATTCAATAGTCAAGAACAATATCAAAATCTAACATTATTCAACTGGGAATGTAATTAGAAAGTGTTGTAAAATCTCCAAAATGGATTAATCTAAGAACATTAACATCTAAAACAAATGAATACTAGACATAAATGGTACACATTTCTTGGAAATTAGATACTTACAAGAAAGAATATATATATATATATATATATATATATATTATTCTCTAGCTAATCGAAATCAGACGACAAAAATATACCCAAAAAAAGGACAATGCATAAACTAGCTAAGCTTTTTGTTCGAATGAAGTGGATCGAAACTCTGGACGGCTTGCTAGGGTTTGGTCGGCGAATTGTTTAGGAACCAAGCACTTCTCTTCTGAGTACAACTTCTGCTGAACAACCGGCGATGTTAAGACTTGCAGTTCTTTGATATGCAATGGTTCTTGCTTCGTCTCCTGCTCGTACATGAAAACCATGAAAATCAATTAATTACCTTAATTTTCGATTATCTAAGAACAAAAAGATAGTTCCAAGGTAACTATAATGGTGCTGTTGGCTTTGACTAGATGCGGAAAAATGGCCACATACTTTGCCGATTCTCATTAACCAAAGCAAATATTAAGCCTTGCATCACTTACTTTTAATCAATTAAACACATTAAAAAAAAAAAGAAATCATTAATATCATGAAAACAAAGGTACTGCCAAGAATATCCCGTGAGTTGCACAAAAATAGTTTTTTTTATTTTTTTATTTTTTATTTTCCTCCAGCTAATTTCCTGATAAGTCCGATTTTTGTTCTTTTTATTGGTATGGAAACAAAAATAATAGTATCATGCACACAAAGACAATTTTTTATTGTATACATCATTGAACCAATAATCTCAATCCCAGAAAAAAAGAAAACAACAAAAACAAAAGATAAAAAAGGACAAAAGATGAAATTACCTGAATTAAGGAGTCGATGGATTGAAGAACCGATACTTGAGCCTGCAAAAACTTGACATACTTATAAGCAGCTTGAAACATCTCAGCAGTGCTCATCTTATTCCCACCAGGAACCAGCTTTCCCAGCTCCTGTGTCTTCTCCGTTATCTTCCTCCTCCTTTCTCGGGCCGCGACGCTCTGCGGCGACACCGCAGTACTACTGCTACCACCACTGCTACCCTTCTTCAATTCAGTAGTATTGATCTCCTGATGATGAGCATCATCATAACTATTTCCACAATCATACACAACATCATTATCTTGTTGCACTGGAAAATCACAAATAACCTGAGGCTCCCTAAGCAATGGAGCCAGCAGTATTCGATCTTCATCGGTCAAAAGCTCCGGAAACAAATCAGGGCACGACGAAAACCCGTCGAAAAATTGATCCGAAACGCGACTGCTATACGGGTAGGGATTGTACTCAAGCTCTTCCAGAGGAAATAGGGTTTGTGGGGACGAGAGAGAGTTGAAGAAAGCGTTGTTATTGTTACTTGATGTGGGAAGGAAATGGGAATAATTAGTACTTGTACTAGTGTAGACGTTATTGTGGTTTGGGAAGAAGGAATTATTGTCGTCGTTTTGGATGATGAGTGGACAAGGATTACTATATGTGTTTGAGAACGACAAGTTGCTAAATCTAGGCTTTTTTCTTTGTTGGAAACCGACAATATCTGGGTTTTGTTTTTGTTGAGGAGAAGCAGAAGGATTCCATAAGTTGGAAAGGAAGCTTAGAGCCATTTTTGGGAGCTGAAGGAGTGGAGTGAAAAAAAAAAAGGGGGAAAGAGTATTGATTTAGCTAAGAGATCTGAGGAAGAAACGGTTATAACCCAGAGAGATTGGAGATATTTATAAAGAACAGAAAGAGAAGATAGGATTGGGAGAGAAAATCTTGGGGAGGTGGGGAACGTGGGCAGTTCGAAATTGTAGGAAGCCCTAACCGTTTATTAGGCACATGTCATATAACCAGCACAGCAACCGTTGTTGTTTCTCTTCTTCACAATCCAACAACCTTCAAAGTTCAAACAAAGTCCCAGGTTCACTTTTTGCTCTTCCTAACATTTCGGATACTAAAATTAATTGTTTTCTAAGTTAGTGATTTGTTCTTTGTTTTGTTTTGTTTTTTTGTTTGTCAGCTAAACTGGAACAAGTCGATCAGGGTAGTACAGTTAGTGTTGCTAAAGTAAATGTTTTGAAGCAGAAAGTGGAGATTTTTGGGATTATATATGATTCTTCACAATCCAAGTGCAGTAACATTGCTTATGCTCACCAAATGTTTTAAAAAATTCCTAAGAAAGATGTGTTTTCTTGGAATGCCATTCTGGGTGATCATTGCAAAGCCGGAAATTTGCAAGAAGCTCATCTACTGTTTGTAAAAATGCCAGACAGGAATATCGTGTCGTGGAATAATGTGATTAGTGCTTTGGTCTGAAATGCCTCCGAACGAGATGCATTGGACGTTTATGATAGCATGATTTTTGAAGGATTTATGCCTACCCGTTTCACATTGGCGAGTGTGCTTATTGCGTATGGAGCACTGCTAGATGTCGAGCGTGGTCGGAAATGCCATGGTCTTGAGAATAATAAATATGCAAGTAATGCTCTACTGTCTATGTATGCTAAGTGTGAGCTTCTTAGTGACGCAGTTCAAGTTTTTGATGACATGTCTGAGCCTAATGAGGTCGCTTTCACAGCTCTGATGAGTGGGTTAGCACAGACGGATTGAGTATTGGAGGCATTGCAGTTGTTTAGAATGATGTTGAGGAAAGGGATTAACATAGATTCTCTTTTGAAATTACTTCACTTGATCTTATTCACTGATATGAGCCTTTTTTTCCCCTTCAAATAGGCTAGAATTGCTCTTGAAGGAAGGAGGTTTCTTAAGAATGCAGAAACAGCAGTACAACAGCAGGCTATGTGGTCAAATTTGGCTCATGAAATGACTGCAGAGTTTCAAGGTCTTTGTGCTGAAGAGGTAAGGACGGTGTTCTTTCATATTCATATGAGCTTATTTCTATTATATGCTTCTCAGGGAATGAAACAAGTTTTATTCTTATTTTCTTTGGAAACTTCGATCTTAGGCTTATTTGCAGCAGGAGCTTGAAAAATCACATGATTTGAGAAACAAAGTAAAGGTGGAAGGAGAACATTGGGATGACCTTTGAAGAAAACTGAACAACTTTTTTATTAATTTCTCTGTGTATTACACGCTATTCTATTCTCTATATATATACACTTTCTGTTACATAAAATCAGGAAAGGATTAGGAGCTGATCAGCCAATCTCCTAAACTTTAGGACTTGGTTATCACCCCTGATTTCCTCAACTAAAAGTATCCTAAAAACCTCCTATAATATCTCATCCGAGATTTCCTACAACCTTGTTTCTAGTTCAAGTCAGAATTCTCATTTAGTATCAAAAGCTACTCGTTTGTGGGAGTCTATATTATCCCGTAAAAGTAAGTTTCCACATTTCGTTCTTATTTTCCTAGTTTTCTATAGTATGTGAATTGTCACTTAAGTCTTAAATGACCTTTATTCTTTAACTTTTTGAATTGCAATTTACGCTTAATTTTATACAAGTTCAAAAGAACGACTGAACGAGTAACTTTTTCAGTATGGATTTTATCATCTAGATTTTTTGTGTTGGTGTTACTTACCTGGTATGGGATAAAAAACAGTGGAAAAACGAAAAACAAAAAGCATAGGTAAATGCTAGTCCCTTGTGTTATGGATTTCTGCTGATGTCGACGCCAAGTTACCTTTCATATTCACAATCTTCATTTTTAGGTATCGCATATCCGGATCTTCTTTACTTGCAGCTATGGATCAAAGTTCTCAGGTCTCTTATGCAGATGCCTCAACTGTCCAGTCCGGTGATCACACTTCATCACATCTGGAAGACAAAGAACAAATTGATGAATCATATATCAAATATCCATGAGTATTCATAAACAGTCACTAGTGTAAATGCTAGGTGTTCTGTTCCATTAATTTGTTTTGATGTGGGTGGTAGAGGTATTATTTCTTTTAGTACTGAATGGAAATTGTATGGGCAGAAATGGAAAGTGCGACATTTTTATGTGTGAATGGAATTTGTTGTTTCTCGCACAATTTCTTTTTGTGGTGCTGAAAAGTTTTCCTACTTTTTATATTAATTATATTATTATATATATTTTTTTTCAAATTCCTATCTTTACTAATTAATATTATTAAGAAAGTAAAAAAAAAAAGGAAAAAGAAAATACTATTTGCGACGACATTTCTACGGTGTCGTCACAAATAGTACACATTACTAGCGACGACATATTTCTACATTGTCATCATCAATGACATATTTGACGAACATTCATGACGACTTATTTACGACGACTGTCGTTGCAAATATATTTGCGACTACATATCAAAATTTTGTCATCACAAATATATCATTCACGTCTAATTTTTGGCGGCGACTAATTTGCGACGACATGTTGTTAAAAATGCAGTATTTGCGACGACATTGAGTCGCTACAAATGACCATTTTTCTTGTAGGGTTAGTTAGCCGTTTTTTTTATCCTTTTTTTTTTTTTACATAAAGTATCCATTTTTCTTTTAAAACTTTTATGATAACTTTTTTTTTTTTTTTTACGGATTTTATGTTAACTTTTTTTATGGGAACTTTTATGCTAATTTGATTTTAATTTTTTTTATTCTCCATATGATCTCGTGTTTATAGTACATGTACTTTACAAAAGAAAAAAAAAAAATCTCACTAGCAAAAAAAAAAAAAAAAAAATCCTAAAACCTCCTGACACTGGGGTTGTAGATTTAATTCCGTTTTGTATAAAAAAGAAGAAGAAAAAGAAAAAAAATAGATATATATATATATATATATATATTTTTAAGAAAGTGGCAACTAGAGCTAAGTAAAATTACTTATCATTCTTTTTTTTTTTTTTTTTTTTTTTGTAAAATTATTATTAACTAATGGGTAATTCACCCAAAATAAAACCTAATGAGTAGTCTTTGAAACTTTGACGGGCCGCCGTGTGACCACCGAAAAATCCGATTTTTTTTGCCCGATGACCGAAAAAATTCGGGCTGCCCGCCCGTGCCCGAAAAATTCCCATGGACGGGCCGGGCCCCATTCTCTGCGTGGCCCGGTCGGATAAATGCCCGACCAATTTTTTTTTTTTTTTTTTTTTTATATTTTTATGTTGTTTGAAATAAGTATTTGTTTGTATAATTACAATGTGTTGTGTATATTACAATTTGAAATATGAAATGAGTTTACTAACGATATATAAAAAAATTTACTTCTTCATTTTTTAAATTTGTAATTCATGATTGCCTCATTAAAAACCTTACCAAGAAAAACCCAATTGGGATAAAAACTTGGTTGCAATCATTGTGGGATTTTAATTACAAATTTGATGAATTTACAAAGTCTATAGACTCTATACAAGTACAACTATACAAGATTACAAATTACAAGAAAAACACTATACAAATTAGAAATTACAAAGTAAATAAATATTTACAAAGAAATTATCAAGATGAAGAAGAAGGATCATCTTGAAAATTAAAAGTTAATCTATTAAATTTCGATCCATTCTTGGTTTGCGGTGAGATTGTATCGTAAGCGTTGGTCGGAACGGTCCCAATCCTTGATGCACACCAAAGCTTCAACAATAAATGCGTTTCTCCGTTCTTCAAGTATTCGCCGGTTTTGCTTGTTGGCCGCAATAATGGAGACTGGGATTGAAAAAATATCCATTGCCCGTGTTAGGATCGGCCAAGTTAATGCTCGTGCCCTCCACCACTCAACCAAATTGAACTGTCTACAACTAAGCCCTCACTCAGTACGCCATTAACTCGTTGAATCGCCGCCACCTCTTGATGAAGATCCACTTCCAAATTCTTCTTGAAACCCGAAAACATTCAAGAATGAATGGATTTTTCGTTGTTTTGTTGTTCAACACGAGGTGTGTTTCTAAACCTACTTTCATAAGAGATATATAGAGAATATATTTTTTCCTTTATAATAGGATCTTTGGTTATTAGTGTCTATAGCTAAAAATTCACCTAAGTTATCTAATCCACTTTCTAAACCTTCTAATTTTAATCTAGGGTCAAAAAATAACACGAAACCATACAACATGGGTAATTTAGACCAATATTTTTAAATTTCTTTTCCATAGAGGCGATAGGAACTCCTAAAACCTCATGTGTCCTAAATTCACTAAATAAAATGGACATTCTTAAAAGTTCTCCTAATGCTAATGGTGAAGTTGGGTAATAAGTTCCACTAAGTTTTAAGGTAACTTCATGAAATCTACCTAAAAAGTTATACAAAAGTTCGCAATTTGCCAATCGGTTTCATCTATAAATCCTATTCCTAATTTTGCACTAACATAATTTGTTATAGCATCTTTATAGGGGATGCATTGTTCAAGCATTATGTAAGTAGAGTTCCATCTTATGGGCATATCTAAGGCTAATGCTCTAGGATTTTGATTACATGCTTGTAGAAATCTAAACCAATCTTGTATTCTTTGATTACTACCTTGAATCCAAGCAATGTTATCTCTAATTCTTTTAATATGACCGACATTGATTTTAAACCGGATTTTACTATTAAATTAATTATATGACATGCACAACGTTGGTGGAAAATATCATTAGTACCGAATAAACTTAAATCATTTTCAAAAAGTTCTATTGCTTTAGTATTCGCAGTTGCATTATCTAATGTTATGGCCATTATTCTATCTCTTAAACTATATTCATCAATAAAGATAAAATTGTGTTATATATTAAAAAATGTGATCCTATAACACATTTGAAACCTAAGATTCTCTTATCCAAATCAAAACCTTTATAATAATGTCCGGTTACAAATTTAAATAATCCTTGTTGGCAACGGCGGACCAAATATCCGCCGTTAACATAACGCAACCACTAGTAGAGTGTAGAAGGTTGATTAATGCTTCTTTTTTCTTGTTTATATAATTTTAATGCATCTTTCCTTTTTTTCTAGAAAAAAATTGTGCATTAGGATTATGTACAATTTTAATATAACGTTGCCAATTTCTTTGTTCAGAAAACTTAGTGGTTGATCTAATGTGGCTATTAATCGTGCCATTTCTTAGACCGCCGGTTTGGTGGTCAAACGATAATTGTGTTTGGCGGAATCTCCGCCTCCTTGCTTTTGAAGACACTTTTCAGAGTGTCTTCTTAAAAGTGCCGTGAATAGTGTTACCTTGTAATTTCTCACCACAATATTTACATTGAGCTATGTATTTAATGTTCTTCCTCGAATGTGTTGAAGTGCTCAAATAGGTGCGCTTGCATTTCTTCTTAGAACTTGCAACACTTGCACTAGGACTACCGCTTGCCTCTCCTAGCCACTTGTGCCACCACCATTGCGTCCCCGACCTCTAGTACGTCCACCAGGGGTCGGATTAAAAATCTCTTTCCATAGTTTTGCGATTCCCGTGATTAAAAAATATTAGGAAATTGCCCTTCTTCGATGTTGAATTGGGCATCAATAGGAATATCATCACCACCACCATAACAAAGAAGAAGCCATTATGAAAAATAAGAGAGATTGAGAGAGCTTAAGAGAGATCGAGATTTGAGAGAGATTGAAGCGAGATTAAGAGAGATTTGAAAGAGATTAAGAGAAATTGAGAGAGATTAAGAGAAATTGAGAGAGAATGAGAGTTTTGGGGTGAGGAAAATGGTTGGGGGAGGGGGTATTTATAGGAAAATTTTAGGTTGAAAAATAAAATTTTTCCCCAAAAATTCGGGTCCAATCCAAAAAGAGAATTTTTGGCATTCGGCAATACAAAATTTAGGTTCAAATATTCGGCAAAAATCGGGTTCGGGTTCCTCGGGCAAAAGAGCTTTTTTTTTTCAAAATCGGGCAAATTTTCGGGCTAAACAAAAAACAAAAAAAACCGGGCAAATTTGCCGAAAATTCAAAAAAATCCGCGGACGGCGGGAACGGCGGGGGCTGTCGGGGCACACCATTTTCGGGCTACCCGAGCCCGTGCCTGAAAAAAACCATTTTCGGGCGGCTTTACACGAGCCACAAAAAATAACATCGGGCATGCCCGCCGCCCGATGTTTCAAAGACTACTAATGAGTGTAGATAATAAATTGAGTTATAGGCTATAAAAGCATTACAACTATTTTTTTACCATTTAATTTAAAATTTACTTTTACAAATTTTAAATTTAATAATTATGATAAAAATAAATACGAGCCTCTTTGATTTTGTTGTTGAAAACATTAGTTGTAAGTGTATTGTTAGTTACAAGTTACAACAACCAAAATCATGTAAGCATTTGGTAATATTTTTTCAAAGCTACATGGAATACTAGAAGCTCAATTTTAGGTATTTGGTAAACGATCTATAAAAAGAGTTGAGTTTATTGCCACCTCATTCTACTATCCTCACGTATCCTTTCTTAAACCACCCATAAATCAAATTTAAAATTTTAATTATTACACGTAACACACCTTTCTTATTATTGCAAAAAACTCCCTACTATTAAATTGTTATTTTTTTTTTTCAACACACCAATCCTCGTTTTTGGGAAAAAAAAGAAATGCATTTTTCACCTTGTTTCTCTGTTCTCGCATTTCTTCATCTCAAAAATTGAAATATTCGCGGCTAAGATCATATATAAGAATCATGACAAGGATTTTACTAAGAATTGTAATAGGAATATTTTATAAACGATTTGTAATAAGAATCATATATATATATATATATGTCCTTTCTTTATATTTTACTGTTAGAATCTTATATTAATAATTGTTGTAGGTATAAGAGAGGGGGGAAGCGCAGTAGTGGATAAGAAGAACATTAGACAATCTTTAGCGTTGTTTTCCTTTTTTTTTTTTTTTTTTTTTTCAAACAAGAGCCTTCGCTGCAAAAACTTAATAAATAAGAGCTCGTTTGGTTAGATAATTTATTCTCTGATTCAATGATTCATATTTCACTATAATATTTTCTCTCACAAAAAATATACGTAAATAAAAAATAAATTTAATCTCATAGTTCTAATTCATGAACCAAACAGGCTCATAAAACATAACAATTGAACCGAGAAGTGTATATAGAATTGCAAATTTTCAAACAATAGTGGATAAGAAGAACATTCATGAACATTCAATGATTCATGGTTCACTATAATATTTTCTCTCACAAAAAATATACGTAAATAAAAAATAAATTTAATCTCATAGTTCTAATTCATGAACCAAACAGGCTCATAAAACATAACAATTGAACCGAGAAGTGTATATAGAATTGCAAATTTTACATCCAAGAAGAGAATCCGCAATCTTTACTAGTCAAACTTCCCTTAGAAATAAACAAAAAACAAACCGAAGCCGAAAACAAGAAGTAAGAACACGTACGCAAGCTTTCTTTACACGAGTACACATAAAACCATCAACTTTTAAGCTTTTCTTTTTTGACAAAAATTAAGAAAAGGAAAATAAACACACACACACACACACGTATATATATATATAATAAGGAGTATGTCAAATTTTCTTCTTAATTTTCAGATCTCTGGAGGGTGGAAACTAAACAGTCTTGGGAAGGGCATAAGAAGAGAGCACGGATAATACGGCAGTGCAAACAAATGCCAGAAAAAGGAGACTGGCCGAGGCATAGGCTTTTTCATAGAAGTTTCCAAAGTCGTACGCTGATTCAATGAGCGTTTTCATATCGTTTGTAACGCCAAATCCTGCAGCTGCACCGGTGGCTAACAGATACGACGCAATCTGCCATGCCCAAACAACTTTTATGTAATCACAGATTAACTCGTTGAAAATTTAATGCAATTAAACATCAATTTCTATTGGTAATTAAAAAAACATGTCCCACCGTAGAAGTTCTAAATGATCTGTTTTTGCGTATTAATAATTCATATATATAAAGTTATATTATTAGCTATATATATATAATGTATACCTTGTCACCATAGAAGTCAAAGAGATGGTTGCCTTCTTCGTTACTAACGGCGTTGTAGATTGCGAATGCAAGTTGCAGGAGAGCATATGCTGTGCCAATGACGATTGCAGAAAGCATGTATCTGCGCTTAAATAATTTTTTATCATTTAAAATGTACAAGATAATTAGATAACGCAGTAGACCTTTTGCTTATTATTTTCTTTTAATAAAAATTTGAGTGTTGGACTTGGTGTGCCAATATGTAAGACCCAGAAATGTCAACCTATAGCTAATTAAAATGTCTTAATTCTCCTTAATGCTAGTTAGTCTTTCTTGTCATTTTATTCTGAAAAAAAAAAAAAATTACATAAAGGTTCCTTTTGGCATATGCTCATCAAACTAATAAAAAAAAATGGTGAATTAATTTTTAAAATAAAAGAAATTGGCAGAAATGACAGAAATAATGTGTTATTTTTGTTGGAAAAACATATACCCAATAAAAAACACCGCTTTTGTACAATGCCTTGTTTCTTACTTTTTTTTTTTTTTTTTTAAAGTAATAATAATAAGCTGCTTAAGTTGTTCGTGATGTATAACAAAAGGGTAAAATTTTCGTTCTACATTTATAATAAAGTTAATGAAAGGAAATCGTTCCGTTTTTAGAAGATCCAACTTTAGTAATCCTAACAAAATTGACATTCACGGAAACCTCCCCCAAAAAGGGAATATGGCAATATAAACCGAAGTATAATTTCAAAAATAGTCTATCTATAAGAGGTTGTTGATTTTACTAAGGATATGTTCTTTTAGAGTGTGATCTGAGTGTAATTTTTGAGTTGAATTTGAGTTATAACTTGAGTTGAATTAAAGTTGAAACTTAAAAAAACGTGAACTTAAATAAAGTTGTAACTTGAGTTCTATGCATCGGTTGTTTCTAATTAGCGCTAGCCATTAATATGCACTTTATTGATTAATAAGCTAATAGAAAGACATGATTTGGAAAGCATACCGATAAGCAATAACATCCTGAAATTTGATCCTCGCTCCAGTATTCTCGTCGGTCTTTGCGTTGGTGCAAATTACAATAAGCGAAATCAGTAGGAGAACAATGGTGAAGACCCTTAATACAAGATTCGCAATGCGTGAAGCTGCTGATCTTGCCATCTTCTAATTTGGAATTATATTGGATATGTTAATTCTATTAAAATTGAACCAAGTGTTTGTCTGGAACTATCTATATATAGGTGATTTCTAGGAGACAAGCTTTCATAGTCCAAAACCAGGGCCAATTTGACTTTTGACCATTGACTTTAGCAGGTAATTCCTTGCAAGTTGTAACCCACCAAAGTCAACGAGTCGAAGCACCCCTAGCTAGTGTCCCCGTGTATTATACGTACGTATGAGTTGACTTTGAAAATTGCGACACTGCAACTTGCTTGTGTCTGACCCGTAAATTGTGGGTATACTACCGTGTAGTTCACATGCAATATTGACTTTTCCATCTATCCATTTTTTGGGTCAACGACGTAGTTTCTGATTGCAAAAATTTTTACTCATTAGTTATTAGTGAAAAAAATATTAACCACAAAAGTTTCACATTCCTTTCTATAATAGAATTGCTTTGTTTTGTTTATATTTAAATAAATATAGAATCTGTTATATAGACTATCGCTTAGTTTGATAATACTATGAATTTTAAAAAAATTACTTTTAGAAAGGAGAAACAGCTGTTATAAAAAGTAACTGAGTGTTTGATAAAATGTAATTATATTAGCTGTGCTGGTTTCAAAATCAGTGTAATATCGTTTGGTAAATTTTGAGGTTGAATTGATGTGGGTATATAAAATGACAAAAATAGACATTTGTATGAAACTTAAATATATATAATTATTTTTAGTATTTAGAAATACTTGTTGAGCTTAAAAAAAAATAATGCTATGATTCTGAGTTTTCTAACAGTAAATTTAGTGATAATTAATTATTTTTTTTATTTCTTCATTCACAATATAGTTACAACTAAAATGAGCATTAGTGAGTAATCAACATATACAACAAAAATGTACATTCCATGTTCAAAAGTTGGTAGAGCCATGAAAAGAATTAAAGTTGTGTTCATTAAAGTTGTCGTAATTTGATCTCATACTTTATCCATTTCTAGTGATAGTAAAGCTTTGATTTTCTTTTACATTATTGTCATCTGGTTGATTCTCTTCATAAACAAAAATATTTGGATTATCCTCGACCCTTTAAAAATGTTGATCACACTTATCATGCTTCCTAATGTAATTATGGGGCGCCATTATAGCAATAACTATTTTCACTTGCTTCATAAATGAATAATTTGACATGTCTTTCAAAATTTTCTATTTTTTGTTGCTATTACAAACATCCAAAGGAAATATATAGCAAAATCTATCTGTTCAAACAAGTGATTCATTAGCCGAAAAGAGAACAAGTTCAACAAAGTGATTAGTGACAAAGCATATAATAAGAATTGTACCAAGATCATATAAACGACAATTTTTTTCTCCCAAAAACCAGCATATAAACGATTTAGGGTTTATGTATACATCTTTCGGATATATTGGATTTATATGCTGACGAAGAATCTAAAGTTGTGTATGCGCTTAAAAAAAAAAAAAAAAAAAAGGAATTGTCTCTGGTATCGAAAAAAACTTATATAATGTATAAATTATGTAAAATACATAAATCGTATTTTACATGTAAAATTGTGTATATTTAATATGAAATATAATAAATCAGTCAATATACATATTTTCATTATATGTGTTCATTAATTGCTATAAAAAAAACATGTTTTGAAAATTAATATACATTATTGTTTCTTATAACTTAACATACATAATTTATATGTAAATATACACGATTTACATATAAATATACATGATTGTACAATTATATAAGTACCATGTAAATATATACAATTTACTGTAAATATACACACTTTATATAAAAATATATAAATATCATTCTGGTTAGGCACTTAAAAAAATGCCTGACCAGAGACTTTATCTAAAAAAAAACTATTCGTTTATAAGAAAAGTGAATTGAATTAAAAAAAAAAAAAACAAGAATCTTGACGGAAAAAAGCAAACTGAAAAATCACATGGTGATATTTCATGTTAGAATCTATTATCTCATTTTCTAAAAAAAAAAAAAAAAAGGCTGGACACAATAATTTTTAGGATAACTCAGAATGGGGTGTACATTTGTTAAGGGGTTTTTTTTTTTATTATTATTTTATTTTTTTATAACTACTTGTGTCCTTAGAAGTCCTACTCACAGCTGATTGATAATCCTTCAACGAAAATTAAAAACAAATAAACAAATAATGGATGAATTTATTTTTACCTCCCAAACTATAGTCACTCTTTTAGTTTGCCCCCATGAATCTAAAAAGTGGTCTATTTAGCCCTCAAACTTTAAAATGTGAGCAAAAATTTCCTTGTTGTTACACTCTGTTAGTTTGTGGCACTAAATTAACGGAGTATAATAGAAGAAAAATTTTTGTTAACATTTTAAAGTTTGAGAGGTGAATGGACTATTTTTTTTAAGTTTAGGGGGTAAAATGAAAGAGTAATTATAATTTGGGGGTAAAAATAAAATTTATCCTAGAATAAGAAGAAGAAGGGAAGCAGGCCAAACGAGAGTTTGTTGGAAGGAATGAGATAATCTTGGGCTCTCTTCTTGTATTCGAAAAAAAAGAAAAAAACAATTTTCCCAAACAAAACGGAAACAAAAGAGATGAGAATAAACTCAGCAATTCAGAGTCTCTGTCATCCAACCAATACAGCAATCCTTTTCCCGAGGAGGAAATTAAGCAACCTTTGTTGTTTCTCTTCTTCACAATCCAACAACCTTCAAAGTTCAACCAAAGTCCGAGGTTCACTTTTTGCTCTTCCTAATATTTCGGATACTAAAATTAATTGTACTCTAAGTTAGTCATTTGTTCTTTGTTTTGTTTTTTTTTTTTTTTTTTTTTTTTTTTTGTTTTTGTTTTTGTCAGCTAAACTGGAACAAGTCGAGGAGGGTAGTACAGTTAATGTTGCAAAAGTAAATGTTTTGAAGCAGAAAGTGGAGATTCTTGGGATTATATATGATTCTTCTGTGCCCGGACGTTACTATAACTTTTCATGTCCAAAGGTACTCACTCTCTTGGTTATGAAAAGAAAAAGAGAAAACCAGTGATTATTCCTGTTCTTTATCACAAAATATTAGGTGGGTATTATCTAGTCTTTGTTTTTGTAATGATGTAGTGCAAAGGTGGCAAATCAATGGAGAGAAGTTTATCTTTTCACATTGTCCAAAATGGGTAAACTGCTATTCTTTGCTTTATATTTTCTATTGAGACAGATGCTAGGTTGTAACATTTTTTTTTTTTTTTTTCTTTTGGTGATTTGGATTTCGTAGGGATTTTGCAATGTGGAGATGTTTTCGATTTGATTGCGGATGGGCTGGCCGGGTAACATAATTTTGACTGTGTGATTTTGTTTTCTATTTATGCTAAAAAAAAGTTTAATAAATTATAGGAAGTTTGGATTCCTCAGCCAATTGATGGCTTGCAGTTTAGGTATTTGCAGACGACCGGGCAAAAGATGAGGGAACCAAAAGAAAATTCAAGTCCACTAGAGAATTGACAGAGGAGAGCCTTGGTTTAGTACCACTTGGTGATGAGGTATTTGGATTGAACTTTCTAACTGTCCATTCTCCATGTTGCTTCAACTACAGCTTTGTTCTTTGTTAAGCATTATGTCCTTTGCTATCACATGTGCAAGTCTTGCTGAAGCTTTGTGAAATTTCATTGGTTTAATCATGAAACGAAAAAACTCTTTAAATTTCATTCAGAGATTCTAGGCAACATTATTTACTAAAATAAGCATTACTCTTTTTCTTTGTCAGCTTATTGCATACTTCAATGAGCGAATGATCTCGGAGGAAACTCTGCATAGAAATAGTGTTATGCAACTTTCTGGTAATAAGGTACCTTCACTTCCATTGATTTCTGAATTTATTACCAAGTAGTGGGCACTTCTTAGCTTCCGGAGTTAGACTTGAAGGCTACAAGTTTAGAATTAGATTCTTTTTGTTTTTATTGTTATTTTTTTAAGTGGGTTTAGTGTTGTTGTAGATAATGATACAAGAATAAGTGAATCCTTATGGAATGAGTCGTAAGCATAGATGGAATCATACCCTCAAAGAAGCACAATAAGTCCTAGGAAAACAAGGTACTCACATAAATAATGGAATATAAAATGTTATGTTTCTGCAATCTAAAAGTAAGGAAGGTTAGATTAGACTATTAGGCTTTACTGCTAAAACAATTATGGTTTTCCGTGTGGCCGGTTAGTTCTCCGGTATAAAATTTTGTATAAAAACCTTTATACAAAATAGGACATTAATGAAAATTTTATTCATCACAGTTGGGTCAAAATATACTTCTCTGGCATACTTTTAATACTATGTTAATAGAATTACGGTGTTGCGTTATCATCTTCTTTCCTTTTAAATTTCCTTTTCGTTTTGTTAATATCAGAAAACCACAGGTTAATGTCTTAGTTATTGAGTTTCTTGTTTTCGTAGATATTCCTTTAGCTTACAATTACCGAATGAGAGGTTGATCAATTCTAAATAGATTAATTTTTGCAGCTTATCATTGCATTTACTTACAGACAAAATGGACTGCTTGTTGGTTGCAAGTATCGAACTTTGGAAAAAAGATTTTGGCAGGTATCTGACTTCTTCCTAATTGAGTTTCAAGCTAGGAACATCCAACAAATGGTGATGAGAGTTGTTGCATCCTTGTTATTTTCAAGATGTTATGCTTTTTAAACATGCCTTTTTTTGTAATGTAGAACTATCATGTGATAATATCGTGTTCCACATGCCAAATGCTTCTTGAATACTTACCCTAAGTAAACTTTTTGGTTGGTTCGTAGGAGAAGCAGGGCTATTTTATATCGGAAGGCATTTCATTGGTTTTATATATGCATAAATGAACTTTTATGAAAGCATGGCATGAAATTGATCGAAATATTTTGTGTGGATATGTCTTAGTTATGAGCTTGATCTTTTCCGTAGGATGTGGAATTTGCAATTCTACTTCATCTGTCGGTGTGTACATTTTCAACTTGACATGGAATTTTTTAAAATTTTGTTTCAATTTCTTTCATTTTTTTTTTTTTTTTTTTTTTTTTTTTTTTTTTTTTCAGGAGAAGGATACAGAAAAAGTACTGTATGGACTGCATGACATTATTGATACAGATGAAATAATCATTGTAACTACTATGTCACCTCATTCATTCATTCATTCTTTCTTTCTTCTTTTTTTTCTTTTTGTTTTTTATTTTTTAATTTTTTTCCCCTGTTGTTGGGGGAGTTCTGTTGCATCCTCTCTTTCTCTCTCTGTTTGGGAGTTAGACTCTCTTGTCCTATCTTATTCTTATCACTTTGATGCTGTGTATAGGTTGAGGGTGAATTAGATAAGCTTTCAGTGGAGGAAGCTGGACTTCGAAATTGTGTGAGTGTTCCTGGTGGTGCGCCAGGGAAGGTTTCTGATAAATTACCATCTTTTGAAAAGGTTAGGATGAAAACCAAGAAAACAGCTTTCGTCTGTGAGTTAGATAAAACCCTGAATGTTGTAAGTGTATATATTTTTACATCTGTCGTGAATTGAGTAAAAGGTTTTTTCTTTTTGTAATTAAAGGGTTTGATATATTTTACAAGCTAAAGCCAAGTATACTCACAAGTTCAGGCTAGGTAAGTAAATATTTATTGTTAGTACGTTCATCACCATCTAATTTCAGAATCATAAGCATTGTAACTGTTGTTTTCCACGTGTTGGTATAGGCCTGCAATATTGTCGAATATTGAGTATGCTCAATGAACATCCATTTGATAGTTCTTTCAGAATAAATAATAGTTGGCTTTAATGTTGATGGCGCGAAGAATTTTAGCTACTTCTCTCCAGTTCTTCTGAATAGTGGTTTTTTTTTTTTTTTTTTTTTTTTTTTTTTTTTTTAACAGAGTATGATACACTATTGATCTATACGATCTTATTTTTTCCAACTGTGACAGAATATATGATATATAGCAAGTGTTATAACATTTATTCTCCATTTGCTTTTGCCTAATGTTTTAGGAAACGTCAAACTCTTTAGTTCTCAAGTTCTTTGCTGTTGAATTGAGAAGTGCAAATAATTATAAGTTCTTGTATTCTTGAAAAGGATTAAGGGAAAAAAGGACAGAGAACCTTATGCAATTGAGCTTTCTGTGGTTGCTGCGTGCTAGACACAATTTATCTAGAAAGTAATTCATTGTAACAAATGGCACCTCTACGAAAATTTTTCCTTTACTGCCTCTAGCACAAGCCGGTAATGTCCATTGTCTCGTACCTGCTTTACTTTGTCTGCCGTGGTAATTGTTAGCATTGTCTTGAATACAAGATTTTAGAATTCTGATCGTCTCATGATCTCTAAAGTTGCTTTTACCTTCTTTGTATGCATGTTATGTGAAGTTAGGACACTGCATTTCGGTACATCTGGAATTGCAAACAGTACTTGGATAAGGTAAATGGATTGTTGCCAACCAACTAAAGCAGGACTTAGCCTTTTTTATTTTTCTTTATTTCTGGCGTAACTTTTCTTCTTTGTTCTGTATGCGTAATACATTTTAGGCGTCTAGAATAGTCCTTGCAACTGATGGTGACACTCCAGGTCAAGCTTTGGCTGAAGAGCTCGCACGCCGTCTTGGAAAAGAAAGGTTACGATAATGTGTCAAGTTTTAATGTTTTTGATGAAAAATTCTTGCAATATGTGTGTTCTTTTCATTCGCTATAGACATTGTAGTTTTGGCGTGTCTTGATGTTGTAGTTCACCTTTGCTTTATAATTTGTTGTGGAACATATTACACATTTCCAGATCATGGTGTATCATTTAGTGATTGTTTGTACACTGCTTTTATCTTGCTGTCTTTTTCTGAGGATAATTGATTGAATATTGAGGGTTAGAAGCTGTGAATCTAAATTATATTGTTTCCTTGAATAAAAGTAGAGCAGTTCAATGTCCCTACCAATTGCTTTGTCCAAATGCTTTATTTTATTTGGTTGGCTGTCAGGTGTTGGCGAGTAAGTTGGCCAAAGAAAGATGAGTACAGTTATTTCAAAGATGCTAATGAGGTATTGTTATTCTGTTCCATTATGTTTTTCTGTGGTCAGTCTTTTTCAGTTGGGGATACGTTCTGTGTGTTGCGTACAGTGAGAATAATGTCCTGCTCGAAACAAAATTACAAAACAAGAATCAAACCAAGGGCCTAAAAGGACAAAACAAAATCGTGCTCAGTGTAAAATAATGTTACAGCCCCTAAGCAAATCTGAAAATGAGACCCCACTAAAGTTATTCATTTGACACATCCATAATGCAACACACACAACTTATTTTTTGACTTTCAATAAAGGGCCACGTTTCTCATATATATATATATATATATATATATAAAAGTAGAGTGAAAATACTATCACACAAAATTTTTGGAGGCCAAGATTTTCTATATTATATGATGCCAAAACTAGGTTATATTGATTAAGCTGTGCAAAAAACCGATAATGGCTAGGGAAAACTCTTTACTATGTCTAGAGACTCTTGGAGTGTCTACAGTGTATCCAAACTGTTTCTCACACACAAATCAGTAGTTTGTTGTTTGACATATATATCCCTGCAGGTTTTGAGGTGTATGGGACCAAGTGCTTTGAAGAATATAATTGAAAACGCAGAGTTATATCACCAATCTATGGCAGACTAACAGATGAAAGACATATAGTTGGACAAGTTTATATGCAAGCTGTAATTGACAAGATAGGTTTCTTTAACCTCGGCATGCATGGAGCTGATTCAGTTGAATAAACTTTGTTGAGGACAGGGTGATTTTGGAAATGCTAGCTTAGTATATGAATATGAATTGCTACCTTAGTATTTCTTGATCGGTCTCAGCATTTATATGACTCAGTTTCTATATAGGTGAAACTTGGTATAGATGATAGATATTAAATGAGTACCTGGGTATCTTTCCAATTTTAATTTTTTCTAATTTCTAACTTGTATCGGCTTGGTTGTTTTTTCTTGTTGCTCTTTGAGTTGTAATTCACTCCGAAACTTTCTTTTTAAATAAAGGGGAGTTTTTAAAAATATCATTAATAAAATAATACTATTTTATCTACTACTGTTGTTAAATTTACCTTATGTCACTAATAACCTGTAGGTTACCTATTCATAACTTGTAGATTATTTTTCATAATATGCAAGTTATTTTTCGTAATTTGCAAGTTGTATTTCGTATTTTGCAGGTTATTTTTTTTATTTTTATTTTTTGTAGTGGCATCAAAATTATGTGTAGTGACATAAATAATAGAGTTGGATAAAATAATGGTTCAACTTGAAATTTCTCTTAAAGATTAAATGAGTGGGATTCTTGGCCTGAGATAATTGAACTTTAGGACATTCTCGTTCAATCTGATGTTAGGGAACTGGTGGTGGATGAAGATCAATATCACAAAATAGCCAAAAACGAGTTCGTTTGCTCTGGCGTTTGCTGAAACATGGTGTCAAGCTTTAATAGAAAATGAAAATAAAGTATGAAGAAGAAGGGAGCAACGAATACTTGAAGTGTTCCTATTTTGAATTGATCCGTGATTTATTTTCATATTGTGAATGCTTCTGCTTTGCTTAATGCTTGTGAATATTTGGCCAATATTTGCATGATTGGGGATTAAATTAGACACCGGGAGTTGATAATGTTTTGTTCATTGTGTAAAATACTATGAGAACTTGTAGGATAGAGATATCTACAAACTAGTGTAGTTTATTCCGAGTTTCTTTTGTTCTTAATAAGTCTTGATCGATGTAGAATTTTCACATGAATATAGGAAATTTACTGGTTGGGATACTTTGTTAATGCTCGGGAGAGATTAATGATGACGTTAGAGAGACCCGGCTATCAACAAGAGGAAATAATAATAATTAATTTACTTAGGAGATTCTTGTAGAATTATCTTTTGGTGAATCGGATCCTTACTACCTTCATTTTGTTTTTTAATTTAAATTATTTTTAAGCGGTCCTTCAAATAATCTATAGAGTTAATCATTTCGATACTTAATTTTGAATTAAGCACGATCATTGTAGAATCGACACTCTACTAATCACTTTATTATTTATATGCGATATTGTGTCTCTACCATTTCACAACAGTTACCTGATATGGAAGCATTGGCTTTTTGGTGAACAAATGATAGTATTTACAATAGATCTGGTATCGTATTAATAAAAAGAGCCTTCATTAGAAATGGAGTGCATTTTAAAAAAGCATAAAATGTATTTATTAAGAAGTTCGATTTTATTTCCCATACAGAGTTGCATGTATACAAATAGTAAGAAAAAAATTTATAAACAAAAAGAAAAAAGAATCTTTCTTATTATTTAGTAGAGTTTATGGTTTCTTTTTAGTGAATCGCAATTTTTTTTTTAATGGTCCATGATTATATCCATCTCTTTGTACTCATGAGATTTTATTTATAATACTCATTTAGAGTATCTTAGGGGTTTTTTTTTACAACAAAATTCAGAAAAAATTAAAATTAAAATTACAATTTTATTTAACTTTACATTATTTTAAGTTTTAATTTTATTTAACTCTATTCAACTTTATTCAAATTACAATTTCAACTCAAGTTATAACTCAAATTCAACTTAAAAATTACACTCAAATCATACTCTAAAATAACAGACTCTTAGGGCCTGTTCGGTTGCTCTACTTTACTCGAGAAAGGTTCACTCGAGAGTAAACTTTATTTAAGTCTGTGTTCGACGCATGAGAACTCGAGCACACTCAAACTCAAACTCGAAAATTAATTCGAGTTCCTCCGCCTTATTCGAGTTCACTTTTCCACTACAACTTGAGTACCTTCTCTGTATTTCTACAGTAAAAATTCATGCCCGTTGCTGCTCTTTCCATCTCGGGCTACTCCACGCTCTGCTATTTCAACAAGCCCAGATGAGATTTATACAATATCAAATACCAACCAAACAAAATCTTAAACAATACCAAACAATGTCCACAACTATGTAACGGCGAGCTGGAGGTGCTGTTGCTCTAGATCGCGGCAGAGCTAGGCGGGTCACGATGATGGGGGTGGGTCGCGAGTCGCGACGGGGCTGTGACGGCGAGACTGGGTATATATGAGGGGGTGGTCGTGATGGAGCTTGGACACGATTGGGGGTGAATGGTCTAGGCTGGGTCCTGACGGGGTTGGGTTGCCGGAACTAGATCACGACGAGGCTGGGTCACCGGAGAGAGAAGAGAGAGAGAGAGAGAATGTCGAAAATGAAAGAGGAGAGAGCGAAGAGAGAGAATGTCAAAAATGAAAGAGGAGAGAGAGAGGAGAGAGAGAAGAGAGAGAGAATGTCGAAAATGAAAGAGGAGAGAGAAAGGGGGGGTGGTGGGCGCTCGTGTTTGGGCGGAGCTTGATGGCTCCGTTTTCAGTTTTTGTGGAAGGAAGAAGAAGAGCAATCAGTAAAATGCTCTTCCTTAAGCTCTTTTATATATATTAGTCTGGTTTTTCGCCGTAAACAAATTAATCAAATATTGAGTCAATTTTGATAGTTTATTTTCGAAATTGCCACTCAAATTTATCCAGTAAAATCGCCATAAACAAATTAATCATATATTAGATCTGCTAATGTATAATCAAATTGTATAAAACCAATTAAATGAAAAAAATAAAAAAAATTCAAGATACTGTTCACAATTCAAGAATTATTTCATCAAACACAAACTCAAATAAATTATAATTTCAAATCATAACTCATACGTACACAATCAAACACAAACTCAAATTACAACTTCAACTCAAGTTATAACTCAAACTCAATTTAAAATCTATACTCAAATTACCTAACTCAAAAATACCAAAAGAACAGGCCCTTAGTTCATTGGAAATCAAAGTAAGCAATAATATCTAAACAATAGCACGCACAACTATCTTTTATCCTCCACATCCACTGTGGATAACGGAAAAATGATGAACTTGCACTAACTTTCTACATGAAAGGGAATAAAAGATACTCCAACGTAACAAGCATCCAAAGGAATGGATAAAATTTTGCACTTGCTTCCTGCAGATATAATAAGTCAAATACCCAATCATTATCAATAATTTGATTTTAAGTATAGGAAAACATGTACTTAAGTAGAAGCTGCGTATTTTTACCTTTGCATAATTTGCACTGTCCAACTTCCAGGCCTGAAAGTATGAAAGAAAAGACGTTGTAGAAGTTTTCACTTTCACTTTAATCTTATATTTGTTTGAATTTAAATATGACAAACCTGAAAAAGTAGCGATATGGCCAAGATTATGTGAGCGGGCAACACTACATAGCTCTTGAAAGCCTGTAAGAAGAAGAAGAAGAAAAAAAATTTATTTTTATGTTAATAGCAGCTGGATAAATCTACCATTCTATTTATTTATTATGATTAAATAATTGTTCCTAGTTTTTATACATTTATTTAAATATTTATTTGGATTAATTGTTCCAATTTTTTTTATACACTCATTTAAATATTTATTTGAAAAATATACCATTCTGTCTATTTATTGAGAGTAAATTAGTATATTCACTTGAGTAATTAAGTAACTTATCTTTAGAAAATTAATAAAGATAAAAAGTATAATTAGGTGAGCTTTTAATATTAAACTTAATTACCTGTGACATGTAAATAGCAGCTGCTATGGCACCAATATAATTTACCAATAATATCCCAATGCTAAACATTGTAATTTTTTTGGATCCGAATATCACAGGAAATGTTCGTATGTTGTGCCTGTAATTTGGATATTAGATTTTGAACTCAATGGATATGATGAACGTGAAAATAATTAATGTAAAACTTACTTCATATCACCTTCTATATCTGTGATATCTTTTATGATACTGTTAACTGTGAATTGCAATGCTGTAAAGGTGGTGATGAAAACAAGTGAGGGGCTGCAGAGCAAATTGAAAGCCAACAATGAGGATTCTATAAAAAGGGCTTTTTTTTTTTTTTTTTTTTTTTTTTTTTTTTTTTCCAAGTATGAAAAAATTAAATAACCAAGAGAATTAATGCATTCCAATTAAATTGTAATGACCTTCTAACTAAATTAATCGCATGCCAAACGCTACTCGATTCATTAATAAAGAAATTAAAAAAAAAATACAAGAAACACGCGAGTTCAAGAATCATTCCTTTCAGTTTACAAATATCCTTGAATAATAATGACATTCTTAATAGATAGAAATAAAAGTTAAATCATATGTTTGCATGAGATCAAATATTAGAAGTTATAGTTATAGATTATAATAGTAATTTATAAATTTGGATAGTGTTATAATAATTTTAGTTTATTTTATAAATAACTTTTTTTTTTTTGAAAGGGGCAATGTATTCAACTAAATAAAACATATAAAGATCAATATGATTGATCTCGTGTTATACGAGGAAAAATTATTAACTGAGACCGGATCCATTAATAGAATCTAATGAAGCTTAAGAAGAAGAAAGTAAATTGTGATTGAGACCCGGTAATACATTTACGTTTAGTTCATGGATTCAAAATTTTTACGTGTGTTTTTTGTGAGAAAAAATACTGTAACGAACCACGAACCATAATTCGAATTATGATACGAATCTACTAACTAAACGCATACGTATGACCTCTATATTAATGGATAGAGTCCTTTTATTGATTGAGAGAAAGTAACTTGTAGTACCGTATAATAAACACAAATAAAGTGGAATCATAATACGGGCTACAAGAAACTCAAAAGATGGAGAGACCATTATAGACTCAAAATAAAAACAAAACAACAAAATACAAAACTTATGAGACATGAAACTCAAGAATAACTTAATTTAAAGGTAATATTGTATGTTACATTGATTCAATTTAAGATATATGTCAAAAGTTAATTTGAAAGATAGAGAGCAAAGACAGGAAAAGGCAAAGGAAATTTTGTTCTCGAATAGTTGTTGCACGTACCTCCAACAAAATGGAAGTCCAAGCGAAGCTCGGGTAGCGTAAAATACACCCATATTCGTGATAATGCTCATCTGCATAAGTTGCATATTATGTCATATATATATATATATATATATATATATATATATATATATAAACACACACATAGATACATATATATATATATTTGACTTTTTTTTACTCTAAATAGATATATGCCAAATTATTAATTCCACAGTTCTCCGCTCCCTTTCATGTGGAAATTAGGAGAAAAATTAAAATCCTATGTACATTTAAATTTGAACTAATAAGATAACTTCAAAAATTATACTCACTGGTACAGACTACCACAATATAACAGGATAATACAAAATTACCGCACTAAACTATTTCTCATGCCTCTAGAATAAAGTACTCCACTTGTGCTTCACTTATTAGTTGTCTTGCGTTCATATATAAGCGAAATTGAACGTAATTCTTTAAAAAAAAAAAAATTAACGTAATTAATAAGCTTTTATATTATCAAGTCTAGTATCTACTAGTTGTTAATGCCACTTTTAACTTTTTATAAGATAACTAATATAAATCTAAGAACCCAACTATATGTATAAATTAAAACACAAGTACAATAAAGATTTAGAGTATTAGAAGAAAATAATACCAAAGGAATCACGATAGATGTTGCAACGGGAGATTCTTTGAATCTAAAAGGAGGAACAGAATAAAGCGTTGCCAATAGAAGACCTAAATAATACATAGAAGTTGTGATTCGGTCGGCATTCATCAATTGCAAAATCAATATGCCAACAAGCACCTCAAATATCACCAAAAACCACGCTTGTTTCATTGACAGATCCCCAGATGCTATAGGTAAATATTGTTTGTTTATCCTAAAAATACAATATAAAACAGAATAGTTAAAAGGGCTTTTTTTTGCCAACAAATCAGCAAAATTACAAAATAAACAAAATGAAGATAAAAAGGCTTTCTTTTCCGTTAAAAAAAAAAAAGAGATGAAAATGTTTTTGCATGGATTAATTTTTACAAAATAGTTGCTTAATTTGACTACAATCTTAATGAAGGTTCGGATTAGCATTAACACTAATAGTCCAAATGCCGTGACTTTTATGGTTATAGCCTTTTTCTAGAAGATAACACAAAACTTTTAATCAGTAGTCTCTAGGTACGTGGAACATGGATATTTAGAGCCACGTGCTATTACTACATCGTAAGGCGGGAAACAATTTAAAAAATCATATATAAAAAATTAAAGTTACGTAGAAAGCGTACCTGTCAATATCTACATCGTAAATTTGATTGATGCAGGTATTGTATGCTTGACAAAGAAGCACAGCAATTAGGCCAGGGATTGCCTTAAACAACAGAGACCATTTAAACAACTGTGGATTCTCAACCAAAACTCTCGCAAACAAAGAACTGTCGACGGAAAAAAAAAAGCATGCAAAAGAAGAACTATGTAAACATTTATGCCCTGCTGGGTTTAAAAATGAGAAGTTAGTTTCTTGCTTTTCGCATCATTAAATTTTTTTTTTCTCTCTCTAATTTCCTGAAAAATTTTACTTAATTACCTGGCAGTTATCAGCACTGTAAATATCCCTAAGGGCCTTACAAACTTAAACCAAGCAGATCCAAAGCGCGAAACTCTTCCAAGTATTGAATCCGCTTCATCTTGCGCTTTGAGAAGTGTCGGATGGGAACCAACAGATTCATTTTGAGCGCATGCCTTGTATAATTTGTTTCACATTATAAGTTAAACAGGAAATCACTTTTTCTATAATTAGTGATAGATATTACATGAGGATAACGATTCATAAAATTTGAATTAATCCTCTGACTAGCTACAAAGAAAAGCATATACCTGTATGGAATTGCGCTTATGTTGGCCGTATATTAAGAATCTTGAGAATCTGCTTTCGCCATGGAGCCCTAATGGACGAATCACTTTGTCACTGCAGTATTTTGACAGAGAACCGAAGGGTTTGATATTTTTGGTTATGGGCTTTATTGTTATCAACCTACTGTTATGAGAGGAGGCTTTGCAACATGAAGCGCTAATGGCCGGTAACCTTAGGGAAGAGTGACAGAATGTGAGTTCCATGTATATGTCAAGTACTGATACAACAGTCAAGGAATACGTACGTGTATATATATATATATATATTATATATATATATATATATATATATTGGTAATTAACAATCAAGCAAGATTAGAAGGCAGGATAAACAGTACTTTTGGAAGCAATTAATGCTCAAAGAGCTTCAAAATTTATAGAGGCATGATGATAGCGATTATTTCAACTCTGCGATTAGTCTATTTGTCTTATTAATATAAATGTTCTGATTGCGTATCATATTATTATATTATTGTTCTCGTTGTTGCTGCTGCTACTGCTAATTAACTTGTATACACGTTAATTAGTTTTCTTCTTGGACTGCTTTTGACCCGCTTTTAGTGGCATTGCAAAATTTATTATAAATATGTATTATAGGCCAAATTTAAACAACAATGTCAAGTTGAAACGCCCATGCCAAGTAATAATGAAAGGTTCTAAAGAATTTTTTTAGTAATATATACATATATATATAAACATATTTTTATATTATAGTACAAGCTTGATGTTTTAATTAGTTCACTAGGATAATAATAGATGCCACAATATTGACCAAGCAAATTAAAGTATTGAAGTCGTCGTAATTAGAACAATTGATTTTCTATTGGGGTGTTGAAAATGTCAAAGCAATTATATTTATGTATGGTAGCTAGAAGAAAATTCCATAAAAGTTGATTCTTTAGGGCATTTTTATGATAGAAACTATCATTTTACCTGCTAATATAGGAACTGTTGTTTAAATATTTGGATTAGTTTTTCAACAGTTTCACTGTGAGTAAGAGCAATACTGTATTACATATTGTAACTTCTTAGTGTAGATGCTCACATGATATTAGAACTGTAAAAAATTAGCCTATAGCAATACAGCTCCTATTATGGTTAGAGTTTCCCTTTTTATATGATATATCTTTTAGATTGTTATAAAATGATATTTAGATTGTTATAAAATGATGACTCTAATATTGATTGGAGAAGTTATCCAAACAGTTTTGTTTATTTATTTACTGTTAATCAGTAAGGAAAAAGTGATTTATAACCATGCGGAAAATTCTCACACTCACATAATAATTGGTCCCACTAGGTTTGGTCACATTACCCAGCTAATGGGACTCCTATATAAGTAGTGCTGGTTTATATCTGTAGAGAAAATCACAGTATGCCGCCAAAATGTAACAGCCTTACAATTTTTATGTGATTCAGTCTCTTATTGTCTTTCTCGATTTTGATATTCTACTAGAATACTCTCAATTTATTTTGATATGATTGAAGTTGTTTTCTTCTATTTGCACGTGTTTGTTTCTACAGTATACTGTATACATCTAGGAATGTATGTGTACTTACATATAAAACTAGAGTATACATTTTTGCGAATGTGTAAATACCTTTTTTTTTTTTTTTTGCTTTTGGCAGAAAGATAAATACCATTTTTATTATCTGTTCCTGAAAACTAACGCGGATAGAGTATATATAGGGAAGTGGGATCGTGTATTGGAGTTGAAAATGCACATGGTGATGTCATCTTTCAAGGATATGTTTACCGATTACTATCCTTTCTCCGACAGAGCAGAATAAAGAAATGAAGCTTTGCATTAAAAAAGTGAAGAGAAAGCAAGTTCGTCTGCCATGAATAATGGATCCACGTTAGTCCCTGCGGCATCTACGCGTTTACCTGAGATCGATATTGACCAAAAATAATACTATTAAAAAAAAGGAGAAATTGCAAGTTCTTCATTGACAACTGGGATAAAAGACATGTTAGAAAATGTCTTTTGGTAAAAAAAACCATCCTTCAAAATCTAGAAACGTTCTTGTTGGATCATTAAGAATTAATTAATTAGTAAGCTGAAACATACTTTAATCTATAACGATTAATTAGTCTCTAGAGCTGTGTAGTTTGTCTTTCAGATCAACACATTTTTTCTAGAGAATCTTTTAGCTTTCTCTCTACTCTCTTCTGATAATGAGATGTCGAAATAATAGAATGTCACATGTGATCTGGGAACCATAACCGTTATATATAGATAACTTTCTTGTTATCTTTTGGTATTTCTATTTTAACTCATCATAAAATTAGAAATTATCCTTAAGTCTCTACATATTAAAGGTTCACACCCTATCAGATACATTAAAGCCTGAATTATCCAAACATTAACATATCACTTTTAAAAGGACTTAACGACAGTCTGCAACACATAACTATTCACATATAAGGCCAATATTGGATTAAGGATACAACAATCTCCCACTTGAGCTATATGTATAACCTTATAATTAAGCATTGCAAAAATAACCGTACAAGCTCAACTTTGTTGTCATTACCGAAATGTATCTATAACTAATCTGGTCAATCAATCATACCAACATAAGATCAAAGCGGCATTCGTTACTTCGTCGTAACTCGACCCATCAATGGTCACGTATGCCGATATAACTGAATGATATGGATCATGATGTGGATATGTAGCATGGAAATATCATGCAATGTGATCTCAACATACCTATTTATAACTGGTCCACCCTTAAATCTTAATGAAATCAAACCATACTAAAATCAAAGTGTAAATAAACCTTTTATTTCTGTAGAAAATAACCTCAAAATATTCATAAACGGAAATAACTAAGAAAGTGTCTATATCACAAAAATATTTAAAATTACAAACTCTCACTAAAACATAATATTCTCAAATGACATGACACCCATATGAACAGTTTGAAAAGAATTGAACACCGCGGCAAGTTTGAAAAGTTTCCAAGTTAGCCGATCAATATGTCAAGTCAAAAAAGATCAGAAGCCGATGCTGAGGGGAGTGTTGAAATCAACATCGGTGAGTAGAAGTGTTATGCAACAAGATGCTACAACTAAAGGAGTGGTACTGCTTTATAAGTACTTTTTTTTTTCTAGAATAGTGTTATACAACACTTAAAAAAAAAAAAAAACACCTTGCTTCCTAAGGAGTGGTAATGTTATACCACCCTTATGTCCAAGTACCTAACCAAATGAGTGGTTGTATTCTCACTTTAGATGCAAACAAAACTTGGAGGCCAACCTCACCTATAAATAGAGTAAAAAAAAAAAAAAAAAAAAAAAAAAAAACCCTATAAATAGAGCAACTTAGCTCATGGCCGTTGCGCGACAATTGGTAGCTTGCGTGATAACTAGTTCTCCATTTTATTGTTTCTTGTTTAGAGAGGACATAGTATTCTGTAGTGATCTTGGTGGTGTAATAACAACAATATATGATAGAAGTTGTTTTCTTTTATTTCCACGTGTTTGTTTCTACAGTATACTGTATACATCTACGAATGCATGTGTACGTACATGTAAAACTAGAGTATATATGTTTCCGAATGTGTAAATACCTTTTTTTCCTTTTGGAAGAAAGATAAATACCATTTTTATTATCTGTTGTGTGGGAAAATGTGATGGAGACGTGGACCAACAAAATCACGACACGTGGCCACATTCGCTCTTTGCCAAACACACAACCCTCGACGCTTCAATCCCTCAACGTCAGCTGCAAAGCCTGAAGCCAAGGTCCGGATTAGAGCGACGATCCCATGTGGCGTCGACGGATGCTAACTGCTTGAATTACGGCGTTACGATCCCTCGACTGCAGAGAAGGTCGCTCGAAAGGACGAAAGAGGCTAAGGCAGCACTAGGCGACGAGGGAAGCCTTCCGTCGAGACGTGGCGGATTGCGTGCGAAGATGAGAGACCACTGACAGCATTAATGGCAAGTTTACAAACCGCCTTCTGGAGGACAGGAAAGCATTACGGAGACTCACAGAGTCGTAATAGAAGACTAATCGGGTTGAGTGAGCAGATTGATTAGTGGGCTATGTTGGGCCTAAAAGGAGAAGCACTTGAGTGCATCTACCTATGGAGGAAAACCCCTGCGAAAGAAGCCCAAGTATATAAGGGAAGGACCCCAATGAAAGAAGGGTCGAGTTTTTCCGAAAAAAGAAAAGAAAGAAACAAGAGAGTTTTTGTGTCTGTAAAGCTCTTCAAAACATATAATACAAAGCGATGGATGTAACTCGATTCAATAGAGTGAACCACTATAAAATTTCCTTTGTGTTTTTACAATAAGTTCATAAAAACACCAATCCTACCTTAAAACACATTAATCAGCCGGTAATCCAAAGGGTAACCTAAGGTAACCTGGCTGCTTTATTGTTGACGGAATTCTACCGTCAACAATTGGCGATTTCGCTGGGGACCGAAAGCGTTCGACCCCCGAGAATTAAGTTGCAAATAGCCATCCATCTAAAGAGTAGCAGGATGAAAGGAGATTTGCGTCCAGACGGAAATGGAGTCCCCCTTCCTGTCGCGCCACGGCCGGATCCAATGCAGATGCAAGCCCAACTAGCCGCTTTGACTGAGCTGGTGCGTGGGCTAGTGACCGTAGTGGAGCGACTAGATGGAAGGAACTCCACGCCGCCATTAGAAGATGCCCCGAGACCGCAAGGACCCACCGTAATGGAAAATCCAAATCACGGTGACCGCCCACATGTCCAATAAGGTACCAGGGAGAGCGAGAACAGCCAAGGCCTCCCAGGCCTCGGCCCACCCACTCCTCTGGCAGCCAATTGAGAGTCGCTGGGATCCGAGCCATCGAAGAACTGCCCCAAAATCCTGGAGGAAACCTCACCGGAGACCTGTGCTCGCGATTAGCCAGGGTGGGCACATCACTAAAGGCCGGAAGCATCGGGAGCTGCTGGTTGATAGTCTCTCCAATAAAGCACGGATCTTAGGAATGCATGGCCAACCCGGAAAGAAGATTGATTGTTAGGGGATATTATGGGCTGAAAAAGAATATTGGACGATGGGTCAAGTGGTGAACGGTGATATTACGCCTAGCCGCGTTCATGACCACCTGTTTCTTCGGGAGATAATGGCACTCCCCCCCGAGCAATATCAGTCGCCGTCGATTCCACCCCTATGACGGACGAGGAGATCCCGACGATCATCTGGAGATGTATACAGGGCATATGCTCTTACAATGATACGCCGAGAGATCATGTCGAGAGCCTTCCGAACCACCTGGCCCTGCTCGGAAGCGATGGTTCGACGCTGAAGCCAAACTCTATCTCCAGTACCGGGACCCGGAGAGTAAAGGAGGCGTTTTCCCTCCAGTTCATTGGGGTTAAGTATATAATTTCAAAAACAGAACTCGACGACGATATACCAAAAGCCAAACGAGACGCTGAGAGATTGGTTTACCGGATATGAGGCTGTCACACACATGGATATTACAGACAGAGGAAGCCCGATGGGGCGGCGTCGGTATGAAGAAGATGACTTTAAAAGGGAGCTAAACCGAAGCTCCACCAAATACAAAGAGTTCCTTTGCACGGCACAAGGATTCATCAACGCAGAAGAGGCGGATGCTAAACGACCGGACCACAGTCCAATAAGGGTGGTGTGGGTCGAGCAAGGGCCGCACCATCAAGACAAGACGTGGGGAAGAAGGCGAGGAGGAGGAAGCAATGACAAGCAACCAACCCCGACACAAGCGAGTACCAGAGGCTAAGAAGCTTTTTAGACAAGGGAGGATCCTCGCAGTTTAGACCGTTCCTGAAAATACGACACCTACCATGAACTAACGGTGAGGCGCCGAGGAAATCTTTTTAATCGATAGGGGTCATGGAAATATGTTATGCCTACCTGAGCCAATGAAGTCGGATCCTAGCCAAGGAACTAGAAGAAATTCAGAGAGGTTCCACGGCGAAGTCGGCCACCACACCAATGACCCTACGACCTCAAGGACGAAGTCGAAAAGAATAATCCGCGAAGGAAGGCCGCAGGAATTGCACAATCAAGACCTCGCAACGACGCCATGGCGGCAAAATGATGGTCGACGAGAGAAAACCACCGACCAAGATCGAGAACTCCGTCGGGCGCTATTCAACGGTCCCCGCGGCCCCTATATAGAGGAGACACCAAGGTCGCAGTAGGATTACGCCCACGAGGCTGGGGGTTTACCAGAACTGCCCGGAGTGTCTCCGCTGCAAAAGCCCCGAGATACAACCACACCGACGTGGCCTTCAACGCAGGATGATGCGCCGGGTTCACTTTTCCCCACAACGATGCACCGGTGGTCAAGCCGGATCGGAAATCACACCAGGTGTCAATCTTGTGGACAACGGAAGCTCGGTGGACCTCCTGTATTCGACCGCTTAGACAAAATAGGGATCCCCAAGGAGCAGTTGGAAAGGACCACAGGCCATTTGGGTTCACCGGAGATTCCATCGTTCCCCAAGGAACCATCCGCTACCAATAATCATTGGAGAAAAGCCCCGGCAGGCAACAACGATGGCCAACTTCGTGGTCATCAAAGGAGGTTCCCAATACAACGCTGTAATCGGGAGACCAACCCTCCAGGCACTAAGGGCGGTAACCTCCGTCTACCACCAGAAGGTTAAGTTCCCCACCCCAAATGGCGTAGGGGAGATTAAGAGCAACCAATACGAAACCAGGGTTGTGTACTCCGATGCCTTACGTGGATATGACCAGCCAGGGAGACAGGAAATGAGGATGGTTCTACAACGCCCCAACGAAGATATAGACCCCAGGGTTCAAGAGGAAGTTACCTGGTCTCAGCCTATTGAGCAGTTGGAGGAAATTAAAATTGATCAAAACGGGGTCACCAAAATATTGAAGATAGGTTCGGACCTGACTCCACCTCTCAAAAGCGAGATTGAAAAATTCCTTAAGCAGAACCTGGATGTCTTCGCTTGGAGCCATTCCGACATGGAAGGAATCGATGCCAAAGTAATGTGTCACTCCTTACACGTCGACCCTACATATCCACCCAAGCGTCAAAAACGTCGACCAATGAACCCCGAAAGATACGAAGCATTGAAGGAAGAGGTCGACAAGTTAATCAACAATGGGTTCATCAGGGAGGCGCATTATCCCCGCTGGATATCCAATCCTGTTCTGGTGATTAAACCCAATAGGAACTGGAGAACTTGCGTCGACTTTAGCGACCTCAACAAAGCATGCCCAAAGGATGGCTTCCCACTTCCTCGGGTAGATCAAATGGTTGACGCCACAGCGAGACATGAAATACTAAGCTTCATGGACGCATACTCCGAATACAATCAAATCCCCATGCATCCAGCCGACGAGGAGCACATGTCTTTCATAACTGATAGGGGCCTCTACTGCTACAAAGTGATGCCATTCGACCTAAAAAATGCAGGGGCGACCTATCAAAGGCTGGTAAATAAGATGCTTGCTCAACAAATCGGCAAAACGATAGAGGTCTACGTCGATGACATGCTCGTAAAAAGCGCCAAGGCTAGCCATCACGTCGACCATTTGGGAGAGATGTTCGGAGTCGGATCCCCAGAAATGTGCCTTTGGAGTCGGATCGGGTAAATTTCTCGGTTTTATGGTCAGTAGCCGAGGGATCGAAGCCAACCCAGAAAAAATCAAAGCCTTGTAGGATATGCGGTCGCCAACTAAACCAAAAGAAGTGCAGAGGTTGACAGGTTGCATCGTTGCCCTGAATAGATTCATATCAAATGCTACTGACAAATGTGTCCCTTTCTTCAACGCTTTGAAAGGAAACAAACACTTCGAATGGACACCACAATGCGAGGAGGCTTTTTAGAGGCTAAAAGAGCACTTGGGCAAACCTCCAATCTTATCAAAGCTAAACACCGATTTAAGAGCTAGGCCTATATCTCTCGTGTCTCAAGACGCCGTGAGCTCTGATCGATAAGGGAAGAAGGGAAGGTACAATTACCCATCTACTATGTGAGCAAAGGCTCCTCTATCACAGTCAAGATACATTAAATGGAGCATCTAGCTGTCGCCTTTGATGATAGCCTCGAGGAAGCTCCGGCATTACTTCCAATCCCACACAATACGAGTCCTCACAAACCACCTGCTGAGACAAGCCTTACAAAAACCAGAAACTCTGACGACTCCTCAAATGGTGGTAGAACTGGCCAGCTTGACATAAAGTACATGCCGAGAATGACGATTAAGCGTCAAGCTCGCCCGACTTCGGGCGGAATTCTCTCACAGGCCGGCTTCCACTTCATCTGAAGACACCGAGGTGCAACATGGAAGCTTTACGTAGATGGGGCGTTGAGCGAAAGCGGTCGAGCTGGAATCTTCCGACGCCAAGGCCACCCGCATTACCTCGGCGGCACGGTTTAAATTCAAGGCTTCAAATAATGAAGCAGAATATGAAGCCTAATTGCCGGACTACGCTTGGCTAGCCACTTAAAAGCCGAAAGGATCAACGCCTGATGACTGCAACTAGTCGTCGACAGTCAGGAGGAATACCAAGCGCGCGGCGAAAAGATGGGGGCCTATCTAAGGAAGGTAAAGGAGGAACTCGTCAAGTATAAGAATTACAAGATATTCCAGATCCCTCGGGCCGAGAATGCAGACGCAGATGCGCTAGCAAAACTAGCATCGTCGAGGGATGCGGACACACTAGGCGTCGTGCCCATTGAAGAATTAGAACGGCCGACCATCGAGGAGCATGCTAAGGCACTTAGTGTCCAAGAAGGAGAAAATTGGATGACTCCCCTCATTCGATACCTAATGGACGCACAACTGCCGAGTAATAAAGATGAGGCCCGACGAATCAAGTATAGAGCCGCCAGGTATTTATTATACGATGGCCTGCTCTACCGACAAGGCTACTCAACACCTCTACAACGATGTCTGGATGATGACGAAGCTCAGAAGGTCCTCCAAGAAATACATAAAGGGGTATGTGGTAATCATACCGGGGGACAATCTTTAGCACTAAAGGTTTTGAGGCGAGGATACTACTGGCCCACGCTAAAAAAGGACGCATTTCAATACGCCCGACGATGCGATAAATGCCAAAGGTACGCCACAATTCCTAGAGCACCCCCGGAAAAACTGACCTCCATTCTTAGTCCATGGCCCTTCGCCAAATGGGGGATTGACCTAATCGGACCATTGCACCCTGCACCTGGGGGGTTGAGGTTCGCAACGAAGTGGGCTGAGGCCAAGGCCTTGACCACGACAACCGAAGCAGCCTGCACTAAATTCCTATGGGACCACATTGTGTGCAGGTTTGGGGTGCCCCACTCAATAGTCTCCGACAACGGAAAACAGTTTGACAACGCCGCGACGCGCAGATTCTGCAAAGGTTTGGGCATCCGAAAAGACTTCTCGGCACCGATCCATCTACAATCAAATGGGCAGGTCGAGGCAGTCAACAAAATACTTAAGTATACTCTCAAGAAAAAACTCGATGACCTGAAAGGAAGATGGGCCGAGGGGCTTCCCAAAGTTCTGTGGGCATATAGAACAACAAGCCGAACTACAACAGGGGAAACCCCTTTCTCCATGACATATGGCGTTGAGGCTGTACTTTCTATAGAAATCGAGACGCCGACCCTAAGAACCGTCATTCACAATGATAAGGATAACGCAGAGGACTTAAGCGGAGGACTCGATTTATTGGAAGAAAAGCGACTTAACTCCCAACTACGTCTCGCTGCATATCAGCAACGAACAACGCGATACTACAACAAGAAAGTTCGGCAAAGAAGGTTCATCCCAGGAGACCTAGTATTAAAAAGGGTAACACAAAGCACAAAACCCAAGAATATTGGTCCCCTGGGCCCAACTTGGGAAGGGCCCTACCGCATAAGGGAGGCACTACGACCTGACACCTACATTCTAGAAAGCCTCAACGACAAAAAGGTTCAGTACCCATGGAATGCCGAGCAGCTAAGGCTATACTACCAATAGTGTACGACGTTGTTTACACATTTTAAATTGTACATTCTTTGCAAATGAAATAAATTGATGTGTTTGCAGCATGAAATAGATCAACCCCCTAATAACGTGTCTGCTTAAAAGAAAACCCAAGGGTGTATTTAGCCAACACAGGGGGAATGAAGGCGCTCTACGTCAAAATCCTCCAAGAAGGAAAGGCGCGACACTTAGTGAAATTCTAAGGAATTTTCTAAAACGACGACCCCAAGGGGTTAGCTCTACGTCAAAATCCTCCAAGGAGGAAAGGTGCGACACTTAGTGAAATTTTAAGGAATTTCCTAAAACGACGACCCCAAGGGGTTAGCTCTACGTCAAAATCCTCCAAGGAGGAAAGGCACGACACTTAGCGAAATTCTAAAGAATTTCCTAAGACGACAACCCCAAGGGGTTAGCTCGACGTCAAAATCCTCAAAGGAGGAAAGACGGCGCACTTAGCGAAATTCTAAGGAATTTCCTAAGACGACGATCCCAAAGGATGAGCTCGACGTCAGATCCTCCAAGAAGGAAAGACAACCATTGATAAATTCTAAGGAATTTTTCTAAAAAGACAAAAAGAAAACAGCAATGACTGCAAATCAAGGTATAAACACAAAACTATTACCATTATATATATATATATATTGAAATGCAGGTCAACATGAGAATTGTCTGAAAAGAAATATTTAGTTACAAAAATGAAAGAAATAGCCAAAAAAAAGGGGCAAAGGATGGCTCCTCAAGCATCGTCACCGCCGGCCGCTGGCTCATCGTCGCCACCCATGGAGGGAACGTTCCCCGCATCATCAGCAGGAGGAAGCATTTCCTCGTCGATAGTCGGAGTAGGGGAGTTGAAAAGAAAGCCCAGATCCCACTTAGGACGCTCCTTCTTGATCAGATCAACAATTTGTTGACCCGCTGACTGGAAGTCCTTGTTGCGGATGTCAAAGAACTCCTGTGAGGCCTTGAACTCCTCAAGCATCTCCGCCCGTCTGGCGTTGAAAGCTGCTTCAGCCTCCAATTTCCCGTCGACTTTGCCCTCAGTATAGCGGTTCTCGGCGTCGACAAGAGCCGCAGCCAGTTTTTTCTCAGACGAGTCTGCTCGCCGAGTAAGATTGTCAACTTTGGTCTTTAGCTTGGCAAAATTGCCATCCAAACTTGACAACTGAGCCCTCGCCAAGTCCCGCTCTTCGATGGCGTTGTCCCTACTCTTCCGGGCCTCGTCAACAAGGGAATTGAGCTCGGCCTCCAAGTTATCCATCTCTCCTTAGCGCTCCTTAACCTTAACCAGGTCAAGGAGATTAAGGAGGGAGAGGACAAGGCTTTGGAAGATTGCAAAAAGTTAGGACAGAGCGACAAACAACATATCTTTAAAAAAAAAAAAACTTACGTGGATCTGAAAGAAGATTTGCTTCCGCTAGCGGTCGACCATGGAAGACTGAGATGCAGCGACCCAGTGCGGCTCGAGGAATGACTCGTATAACGCCTGAAAGACGAGGGAGAAATGGGGAGGGAGCTTTAGCATTGCCCCGATCTCAGCGTCAGAAATATCCGAGACCTGGAAGTTCCCATCCATAACCTTCCCCCCGGGAATCAGTACACGCTCTCTCGGCCCCGGAGGAACAGGGACATCCGGAATAGGCACCACTGGCGTCCAGCCTTTACCAGTCGACACTTGAGTAGGTCCCGACTCCGCACCACGTTTTCTCTTATTTTTGCTCTTTTTGCCTTTCGACGCAGGGCGGGACGGGCTAGCCTTCTCTTTCCCCTTCTCTGAAGCCTGTTGGCTCGGCGGGGGTTGTGGGGCAGGCGACGGTTGTTGACTCGACGCTGGAGCTGGGCTCGGCGTCGGCCGTTGGCCCCGAGGAAGCTGGATCCTCAGAGACGACATCTCTGACGACGAGAAGAAGATACTGTCAGCGCAAGAGAAAATGAATCATGAATTCCACAAGGCGTCGAGACAAGTAGTTACCTTCGTCGCTTAAGTGGAAGTATTCACGAACGGTGTCATGGTTTGAGGGGTCGGGAAGATCGAGGATTAAGCCGGACTTACGAAGGTTCTCTTTCGTCAGAAGTGTGTCGATATGATGAACTTCCGACGGAAAGGAAAAAGCTTCCTTGATCCTCGCCAAGCTGTTACCCGAGAACTTCGGCCGGTCATGGTTAACTGCACAATAAAAGACTCGAAAAAAAAGGAGAAGGTTAAGTCAGATAAAAATGGGGCCGAGGGGCTTACTCATATCTCCAAACGCCGCCTGCGCCAACCTTCGGTGGGGCCAGCGGTCGTTGGGATAAAAGTTGAAGGGCCCTCGAATCATAAAGAACATGGGCTTCCACCCATTTGACGATGAGGGAATACCCAAGATGAGCTTCCCAAACCTTGGTTGGGCCCTCCCGTGGCCGCTCAGGAAGTACCACCCATCACATTTAGCGACATGACACAACTTATACATAAAACGGAACTCATCCAATGGGAGTTCCATGTCAAACTTCTGGTTCCACAGGATCCAAGCCCCTGCGAAGCAATACCAGAAATTCGGTGCCAACTGGGCGGGAGAAATGCCATAAAAATGACAGTAATCTTTGACGAAGGGATGAATCGGGAGTGTCATCCCCGCAGTTACCGCTCTTGTATAGACCGGAAGGTATCCGATCGGTGGCATGCTGGTCCTAAAATGCTTATCAGGGAGGAGATACTCAAACCACCTCCCGTCAATGCTTCCCTCCTTCACAGCCCGGATAATGTCCTTATTTCGAACCCTCGACGCTACGTCGTCGGCTGTGAAGGAAGGTCTATCCGGGTCTCCGCTCGTTGCGGCCAGGGGGCGTTCAGCACGGCGGCAGCCACCCCACTAACGCTGCCCCCCGTGAAAGGAATCTGCTCGACCCTCTGGTCTACCAGCTGCTCGAATTTGGCAAATTCGCTTCTAAAATCGTAGATCGGTTCGAAACTACATTCGACGTCTTCAATATTACTAAGCATAGAGCCGACACTAGACGATGAAGGGGTCCCTGAGATCTCCACCACCGAAGGCGGGTCAGAGCGGACAACGGAAGAAGAATCCTCTCAACTGGGAAAACTTTGGGCCATTGTTCTGACAATACAAAGGACAAAAAGCTAAGTTAAAACCCTAACGTCGAGAGGAGTAAACGACGACTGCTCTAAACGACGACTGGTTAAAAACGTCGACCATTCATGTCAAAATGGAAACGACAAGTATTCATGGGAACCACGGGTTCCCCAGAACCCAGAAACCAAAGACAAACGAACAGAAAACTACGCGCGCATAAAAACCAAGTTATCCAGTGCGACGGAAAAGTAAGTCTCTTTAAACTAAACATATGTTTCCATTTTCCATATACGCATATTCCTACACTCCAGGTATCTAAAGGAGAAACTCCGTGAGTACACCAAACAAGTAAGAAGAGGTTCCAAAAACTCACCGGAGAAAGAAGTAAAGCCGGTTCTGTGACGAAGCACACCACAAGGAGTAGGAAGAATAACGTCGGAAGTTCAGCAAGAGGAATTCCGGCACAGCGCAAGTGTCTCGGCAGCAAAGCAGAGGAAGTTTGAAGTTTTGAAAATGGAAAAAATGGCTCTCGGGTTTTCGAAGGGTATTTATTGAAGGACGTCCTCGACCACAGCTGTTGGATGAAAACTTCAAAATCCAACGGCAAGGGATTTCTGCCCAGATCTAACGGTCGTGAAATAGGGCGGGAAATCGAAGGGACGCAAATCTAACGGTCAAGGATCGACCTCTCAAAAAACGGATATCCATGATTACGCCAAAGTAATCGACGCGACGGTTACGTTCCCGAAGCATCCAGGCACTCATTGCAGACGGAGGCTTGGGGCCGGTTTCCCACACCCGAAACACGGAAGGACAAACCGAACCTAGAGGTCGAGGCCACCTAAAAAAAAAGGAACCCTCGACCTGGGGGGTAGCTGTTGTGTGGGAAAATGTGATGGAGACGTGGACCAACAAAATCACGACACGTGGCCACATTCGCTCTTCGCCAAACACACAACCCTCGACGCTTCAATCCCTCAACGTCAGCTGCAGAGCCTGAAGCCAAGGTCCGGTTTAGGGCGACAATCCCATGTGGCGTCGACGGATGCTAACTGCCTGAATTACGGCGTTATGATCCCTCGACTGCAGAGAAGGTCGCTCGAAAGGACGAAAGAGGCTAAGGCAGTACTAGGCCTATGACTGGGCCTAAAAAGGAGAAGCACTTGAGCCTATGGGGGACAGGAAAGCATTACGGAGACTCACAGAGCCGTAATAGAAGACTAATCAGTTGAGTGAACAGTACTGGCTATGACTGGGCCTAAAAAGGAGAAGCACTTGAGTGCATCTACCTATGGAGGAAAACCCCCTGCGAAGGAAGCCCAAGTATATAAGGGGAAGGACCCCAATGAAAGAAGGGTCTAGAGTTTTTTCGAAAAAAAGAAAAGAAAGAAACAAGAGAGTTTTTGTGTAATCTGTAAAGCTCCTCAAAACATATAATACAAACAGTGGATGTAACTCTGATTCAATAGAGTGAACCACTATAAAATTTCCTTTGTGTTTTTACAATACAGTTCATAAAAACACCAATCCTACCTTAAAACACATTAATCAGCCGGTAATCCAAAGGGTAACCTAAGGTAACCTGGCTGGTTTATTGTTGACGAAATTCTATTGTCAACATTATCTGTTCCTGAATGGTGTATTTTGTTGTGTATTATATCATACAATTAGATACACCAAAAGCGTATGTAATGGGCAGTTTAACATTTATATAATAACGTAATTTAGTCAAAGATAAAAGATGTCACAACACTCAATCATTAACTAGAGAAAATAAAATGATTAGAATAACTGTAAGTATATTTAATTTCTAGGTGAACTAGTACTAGTCTCAGCGGATCCATCAAATTGTTTGCAAAGCATCTTCATCGGAGGTGTAATGTGGAGGAATTATTATTATACAATAATTCAATTCTACGTTATTTATAATATTCAATTAGACTAATATTATTTTATTAACTATTATATTTTTTATTGAAGAGACCAATATTATTTATATAGAGAACTGGGATCGTGTATTAGACATGATAACTAGCGCGGATTCCACAATCCACATGGCAATGTTATCAATTTAACTCAAATTAAAAATTTAAATCCACGAAACGAACCGAACGAAGCCTTAATCACTCCCCTTCTCCTACATAGCAGAATTAAGAAATGAAGTTTTGCATTAAAAAAGAGAAGAGAAAGCAAGTTCGTCAGCCATGAATAATGGATCCACGTTAGTCCATGCGGCATCTACACTTTTGCCTGAGATCGATATTGACAAAAAATAATACTATTAAAAAAAAAAGAGAAATTGGAGTATGTTTGAAATTAATTTTTACTTATTTTTAAAAATGTTTTTATATTTTTTTTAAGCATGAAAATAAAAACGGTTTAAAAATTGTGTTTGTTTAGTAAATATTTTAAAAATAAAAATAAAAAATAGTGAGAATAGTTTTTGTGAAGAAATTAGAAAACGATTGAAAGTTGTTTTTTCTTTTCTATTTTCATTTTCTAGTACTTATTAATAATGTTATAATATATTAATTTATAATTACAACTAAACACGATTTCACTTTTTATTATACTCAAAACAATATGTTAAAAAATCAATCAAACGCAATTTCAGAATCGGTCTCAGAATGATTCTCAAAACAATCTTACTTTTACTTTTGTCTTGAAAATAAAATCATTTTGAAAACGTTACTAAATGGGCATGCAACAAGTTCTTCATTGGCAACTGGGATAGTAAAAAGAAATGTTAGAAAATATCCTTTGGTAAACAAACTAATCACCCAAAATCTAAGAACATTTATGTTGGATCACTGAGAATCAATAAACTAATAAGCGGAAACGTACTTGAATCCATGACGATTAATTAGTCTCTAGAGTCGGTTTGTCTTCCAGATTAACACATTTTCCTAGAGAATTCTTTAGCTCTCTCTCTCTTCTCTCTCTCTCTCTCTCTCTGATGATAAGATGTCAGAAATAATAGAGTGTCACATGTGATCTGAAGACCATATAGCTATTATATATAGATAACTTATTTATTATCTTTTGATATTTCTATTTTAGCCTATTATAAAAATAGAAATTACCCTTAAGTCTTTATACATTAAAAGTCCACACCCTATCAAATACATTAAAGCTGAACTTATCCAAATCATAGCAGATCACTTTTAAACGAGCTTAATCTTATATGACAGTTTACAACATATAATTATTCACAAATAAACCTAACATTGGATTAAGGATCCAACAAGATATTCATTTCTTTCTTTGTTCTCTTGATCACAGTGTCACTTGTTTTATTCATCTTGCATTGTGATCCAAAGAAGCAATGGGAAACTGTGTCTCCATTTCTTTACAATCTAGTGCTTCCTTGGTTTCTCTATGCTGCAAATGCACTGGCAAACAAGCAAAGTACGTGTGTGAGCTTGAACAAAATCTTGAACCTCTGAAGAAAGCTTTGGAAGAGTTGACAGACGCAAGGAATGACTTGGTGAGGAGAGTCAACATTGCTGATTGTTGACGGTGGAATTTCATCAACAAGATTACGCCGGATTACCACTCGGTGGTCTGTTGGGTTACTGGCCAAAACTAGTTATATTCTCGGATTTATGCACTTAATTGTGTTTGTTGTCAAAGTATCAATTTGTCGTTAAAACGGAAGTAAAAAGACACATGGGTTTATAGTGGTTCACCTTTTAAAAAAAAAAAAAAGTGCTATGTCCACTAGTTATTGTATTCTTCTTTTTGTACTTTTAAGATTACAAAAAGACGCTTCCCTTCTCTCGGAGGCTTTGTCCCTTTTATACCTTACAGATTACATATGGGTACACAAAGGGCGGATCATCATAGGGGATTCGCTGATGGTTTCTCTTAAGTAGCCTATTATCCTACATGCCTAGACCGTAGCCTCTCAGCACATTTTAGACTATTCACTCACCCACTTTGCCCACTATTACTTTGAGTTGTAATTCACTCCGAAACTTTCTTTTTAAATAAAGGAGAATTTTCAAAAATATCATTAATAAAGTAACACTATTTTATTTCTGTCAGCCACTGTTGTTAAATTTACCTTGGTTACCTTTTTATAACCTATAGGTTATCTTTTGTAATATGTAGGTTATTTTTCGTAACCTGCAAGTTATATTTTGTATTCTGCAGATTACCTTTCGTACTTGTAGATTATTTTTTTGTAGTGGCATTAAAATTTTATGTAGTGGCATAAATAATAGAGTTGGATAAAACAATAGTTCAACTTGAAATTTCTCTTAAAGATTAAATGAGTGGGATTCTTGGCGTGGGATAATTGAACTTAGGACATTCTCGTTCAATCTGACGTTAGGGGAGTGGCGGTGGATGAAGATCAATATCATAAAATAGCGAAAAACGAGTTCGTTTGCCCTGGCGTTTGCTGAAACATGGGCCTTATTTGAAATTGATCATGTTTTTATTTTTTATGTTTTTTTAGAAAGAAAAAATGAAAACGTTTCTAAAACGACATTTGGCGCAATAAAGACAAAAAAAAGAAATGAAAACGATTTTTTGGTTTAGTGTAAAATGACAGAGAAATGAAAAACGACTTTTAGTTATTTTTCATTTTTTGTTTTCATTTTCTCCTCTCTCGAGCAAAGAGAGAGAAAGATAGATATTGGGTTTTTTTTACACTGAAAACAATATCTTGATAAAACTACCAAACACATTATTAAAAATAATTTCTCTTTGAGATTGAAAACATTTTCATTTTCATTTTTATACAAAAAAACAAAATCATTTTGAAATAAGTTCTAAACGCGCTCATGGTGTCAAGCTTTAATAGAAAATGAAAATAAAGTATGAAGAAGAAGGGAGCAACGAATACTTGAGGTGTTCCTATTTTGAATTGATTCGTTATTTATTTTCATATTGTGAGTGCTTCATGCTTTGCTTAATGCTTGTGAATATTTGGCCAATATTTGCATGATTCGGGATTAAATTAGAGACTGGGAGTTGATAATGTTTTGGTCATTGTGTAAAATACTATGAGAACTTGTAGGATAGATATTTCTACAAATTAGTGTTTTCATTCCGAGTTTCTTTTGTTCTTAATAAGTCTTGATCGATGTAGAATTTTCACATAAATATAGGAAATTTACTGGTTGGGATACTTTGTTAATGCTCGGGAGAGATTAATGATGTCGTTAGAGAGACCCAGCTATCAAGAAGAGGAAATAATCATAATTAATTTACGTGGGAGATTCTTGTAGAATTATCTTTTGGTGAATCGGATCCTTACTACCTTCATTTTGTTTTTCAATTTAGTTTCTAATTTAAATTATTTTTTAATCGGTCCTTCAAATAATCAATAGAGTTAATCATTTCGATACTTAATTTTGAATTAAGCACAATCTTTGTGGATTCGACACTCTACTAATCACTATATTACTTTTATGCGACATTGTGTCTACCATTTTACAACAAATAAGCAGATATGGAAGCATTGACTTTTTGGTGAACAAATGATAGTATTTACAATAGATCTGGTATCGTATTAATAAAAAGAGCCTTCATTACAAATAGAGTGCATTTTAAAATAGCGTAAAATGTATTTCTTAAGAAGATCGATTTTATTTCCCGTACAGAGTTGCATGTATACAAATCGTAAGCAAAAAAAATTTATAAACAAAAGAAAAAACAATATTTCTTATTATTTAGTAGAATTTATGGTTTCTTGTTTAGTGACTCACAATTTTTTTTTTTTAATGATCCATAATTATATCGATCTCTTTGTGCTCATGAGATTTGTATTTATAATACTCGTTTTGAGTATCTTAATTAGTTCATTGGAAATCAAAGTAAGCAACAATGTCTTAACAATACTACACACAACTCTCTTTTATTCTCCCCCTCCACAGTGGATAACGGAAAAATGATGAACTTGCACTAACTTTCTACATGAAAGGTGTTATTACCGGTTTTAGTCTTTTAATACTTTTTAAGACAATATGAATAATACAGAAACATAAAATAAAAGAACACGAGAGAAATGATATCGCGGTTTTTAGTTTTAACCAGATGATGAACAATCCACTAAGAACTCTTTTACAATTCAATTGGACTTAATCTACCCGAGACTCCCTCTCTAAGAAGACGCCTATGAACTTGCAATTTTTCTAATGGACTTGAACAGCGAGATCCCCTCGACTTTAAATATTGGAATCCCTCCAACTAAGTTTTTCTCCCGAAAAACACTCAAATCATCTCTCTTAATACAAGTGCTCACCCCTGTCTTACAACCTAGTAAAAACTTATCAAGAGGCGTGCCAAGACTTAAGGAACACTTTCAATAAATAAGCAAGTTGTGAATATCTTAATTAGTTCATTGGAAATCAAAGTAAGCAACAATGTCTTAACAATACTACACACAACTCTCTTTTATTCTCCCCCTCCACTGTGGATAACGGAAAAATGATGAACTTGGACTAATTTTCTACATGAAAGGGAATAAAAGATACTCCAACACAACAAGCTTCCAAAGGAATTGATAAAATTTTACACTTGGTTCCTGCATATATAATAAGTCAAATGCCTAATCACTATCAATAATTCAATTTTAAGTATAGAAAAACATGTACTTAAGTAGAAGCAGCATATTTTTACCTTTGCATAATTTGCATTGTCCAACTTCCAGGCCTGAAAGTATGAAAGAAAAGACGTTGTAGAAGTTTTCACTTTCACTTTAATCTTATATTTGTTTGAATTTAAATATGACAAACCTGAAAAAGTAGCGATATGGCCAAGATTATGTGAGCGGGCAACACTACATAACTCTTGAAAGCCTGTAAGAAGAAGAAGAAGAAGGAAAAAAAAAAAAAAAAGAACAACTTCATTATCTCTTCTTATTCTCGCATACTTGTAAGGACCCGTCGAGGGATAACAAAAAACGGAAAAAAGGACTTCTAGCAGCTTGAAATATTTGTTTTAATAGCAGCTGGATAAATCTACCATTCTATTTATTTATTATGATTAAATAATTTCCTAGTTTTTATACATTTATTTAAATATTTATTTGGATTAATTGTTCCTATTTTTTTAGACATTCATCTAAATATTTATTTGAAAAATCTACCATTCTATCTATTTATTGAGAGTAAATTAGTATATTCACTTGAGTAAATAAGTAACTTACCTTTAGAAGATTAATAAAGATAAAAAGTATAATTACATAAGCTTTTAATATTAAAATTAATTACCTGAGGCATGTAAATAGCAGCTACTATGGCACCAATATAATTTACTAATAATATCCCAACGCCAAACGAAACAATTTTTTTGGGTCCAAATATCACAGGAAATGTTCGTATGTTGTACCTGTAATTTAGATTTTTAGATTTTGAACTCAATGGATATGATGAGCGTGAAAATTTTCAATGTAAAACTTACTTCATATCACCTTCCATATCTGTGATATCTTTTATGATACTGAATACCGTGAAGTACAATGTTGTCAAGGTGGTGATGAAGACAAATGAGGGGCTGTAGAGCAAATTGAAAGCCAACAAATGAGGATTCTATAAGAAGTTTTTTTTTTTTTTTTTTTTTCCCAGCATGAAAAAATTAAATAACCAAGAGAATTTACTGCATTCCAATTAAATTGTGATGACCTTCTAACTAAACTATAATCGCATACCAAATGCTACTCGATTCATTAATAAAGAAATAAAAAAAAAAAAATACAAGAAACACGCGAGTTCAAGAATCATTCCTTTCGGCTTATAGATATCCTTGAAAAATAATGACATTCTTAATAGGTAAAAATAAAAGTTAAATTATATGTTTGCATGAGCTCAAATATGAGAAGTTATAGTTATAGCTTATAATAGTAGTTTATAAATTTGGATAGTGTTATAATTATTTTAGTTTATTTTATAAATAACTTTTTTTTTTTTGAAAGGGGCAATGTATTTAACTAAACGAAACATATAAAGATCAATATGGTTGATCTCGTGTTACACAAGGAAAAACTATTAACTGAGACCGGATCCATTAATAGAATCTAATGAAAGCTTAAAAAGAAGAACATAAATTGTGACTGAGACCCGGTAATAGAAAAAAGTTGGAAAATAGTAGAAAATAGGCCAATATGAAAAGCTTAAGAAAGTAAATAGGTCAATTTTTAGTTATAGAAATTAATAGGCCATAACTTGTCAAGTTATGGTTCATAACCAGATAAGTTATGGATAAACTTGTCAAGTTATGGTTCATAACCGAATAAGTTATGGACAATTATGAATAATAACTTGTCAAGTTATGGTTCATAACTAGACAAGTTATGGACGGAAATAATAATTTGGCCTATTTATTAACTTATGTAAACTATTAGTCTATTAATTTTAATTCAATCAAATTTTAGCCTATTTTTCACTTTCTCCCTAGAAAGTTATTGATTGAGAGCAAGTAACTTGTAGTGCCGACATAAACACAAATAAAGTGCAACCATAACACGGACCATAAAAAACTCAAACTACTTTCGCTATTATAGACTCAAAATAAAAACAAAACAACAAAATACAAAACTTACAAGACAGAGACATCATCATTATTTTTAAGAGACGTCTTGATGAGCATATTAAGCGACATTTAATGATTGTGGAGTAAAATAAATTATCAAATGACTTATATTGTTATTAATAGTTTTAAGCACCCACATCTGCAGGAAAATAGAACAAGCAAAGAAAAAACTAGACGTCATGGTCAACTACTACAATAATTTATAGGAAATAATTATAAAAGTTAAAAAAAAAAAAAAACTACACAAACATTAAACGTTGGATTGAAAGTATATTCCAAATAGAAAGTCAAGCTATCAAATAATTAGGCCTATATGATTGAACTTGTGTGCATTTTTTTTTTTTTTTTTTTAAATTGATTGTCTCTTAGAAAACTTTATTTAAGGTACCTAAATTAATTTTAGGTGAAGGCAAAACGTCATACCAACAAGAATAACTTAATAATAAAGGTAATATTGTATGTTACATCCATTCAATTTAAGATATATGTCAAAAATTAATTTGAAAGATAGACAGCAAAGAGAGGAAAAGGCAAAGGAAATTTGGTTCTCGAATAGTTGTTGCACGTACCTCCAACAAAATGGAAGTCCAAGCGAAGCTCGGGTAGCGTAAAATACACCCATATTAATAAGGGAAATAGTCATGAAAAGCTTAAGAAAGAAAATAGGCCAATTTTTAGTTATAGAAATTAATAGGCCATAACTTGTTAAGTTATGGTTCATAACCGGACAAGTTATGGACAATTATGAATAATAACTTGTTAAGTTATGGTTCATAAAACCGATTATGGATTAAAATAATAATTTGGCCTATTTATTAACTTATGTAAACTATTAGCCTATTAATTTTAATTCATCTCAAATTTTGGCCTATTTTCCTCTTTCTCCCTATTAATAATGATACCGTTCGTCTGCATAAGTTGCATATTATGTCATATATATATATATATATATATATATATATATATATACACACACACAGATATATGTTTGACTTTTTTTACTCTAAATATATATATATGCCAAATTATTAATTCCACAGTTCTCCGCTCCCTTTCATGTGGAAATTAGGAGAAAAATTAAAATCCTATGTACATTTAAATTTGAACTAATAAGATAACTTCAAAAATTATACTCACTGGTAAAGACTAGACAATATAACAGGATAATACAAAATAACCGTACTAAAACTATTTCTCATGCCTCTAGAATAAAGTACTCCACTTGCGCTTCACTTATTAGTTGTCTTGCGTTCATATATAAGCGAAATTTAACGTAATTCTTTTCAAAAAATAAAATAAAATAAACGTAATTAATAAACTTTTATATTACCTAGTCTAGTATCTACTAGTTGTTAATGCCACTTTTAACTTTTTATAAGATAACTAATATATTTCCAAGAACCCAACTATATGTATAAATTAAAACGCAAGTACATTAAAGATTTAGAGTATTAGAAGAAAAAAATAATACCAAAGGAATCACGATCGATGTTGCAATGGGAGATTCTTTGAATCTAAAAGGAGGAACAGAATAACACGTTGCTAATAGAAGACATAAATAATACGTAGAAGTTGTGATTCGGTCGGCGTTCATCAATCGCAAAATCAATATGCCAATAAGAACCTTAAATATCACCAAAAACCACGCTTGTTTCATTGACAGATCCCCAAATGCTATAGGTAAATATGGTTTGTTTATCCTAAAAATACAATATAAAACAGAATAGTTAAAAGGGCTTTTTTGCCAACAAATCAGCAAAATTACAAAATAAACAAAATGAAGATAAAAAGGCTTTCTTTTCCGTAAAAAAAAAAAAAAAAAAAAAAAAAAAAAAAAGAGATGAAAATGTTTTTGCATGGATTAATTTTTACAAAATCGTTGCTTAATTTGACTACAATCTTAATGAAGGTTCGGATTAGCATTAACACTAATAGTCCAAATGCCGTGATTTTCATGGTTATAGCCTTTTTCTAGAAGATAATACAAAACTTTTAATCTGTAGTCTCTAGGTACGCGGAAGCGGCGGAACATGGATATTTAGAGCCACGTGCTATTACTACATCGTAACGCGGGAAACAATTTAAAAAATCATATATAAAAAAATTAAAGTTATGTAGAAAGCGTACCTGTCAATATCTACATCGTAAATTTGATTGATGCAGATATTGTACGCTTGACAAAGAAGCACAGCAATTAGGCCAGGGATTGCCTTAAACAACAGAGACCATTTAAACAACTGTGGATTCTCAACCAAAACTCTCGCAAACAAAGAACTGTCGACGGAAAAAAAAAAAGAAGAAGAAAAAAAAGAGCATGCAAAAGAAGAACTATGTAACCATTTATGCCCTGCTGGGTTTAAAAATGAGAAGTTAGTTTCTTGCTTTTCGCATCATTAATTTCTTTTTTTCTCTGTCTCTAATTTCCTGAAAAATTTTACCTGGCAGTTATCAGCACTGTAAATATCCCTAAGGGCCTTACAAACTTAAACCAAGCAGATCCAAAGCGCAAAACTCTTGCAAGTATTGAATCCGCTTCATCTTGAGCTTTGAGAAGTGTCGGATCGGAACCAACAGATTCATTTTGAGCGAATGCCTTGTATAATTTGTTTCACATTATAAGTTAAACAGGAAAACACTTTTTCTATAATTAGTGATAGATATTACATGGGGATAACGATTCATAAAATTTGAATTAATCCTCTGACTAGCTACAAAGAAAAGCATATACCTGTATGGAATTGCGCTTATGTTGGCCGTATATTAAGAATCTTGAGAATCTGCTTTCGCCATGGAGCCCTAATGGACGAATCACTTTGTCACCGCAGTATTTTGACAGAGAACCGAAGGGTTTGATATTTTTGGTTATGGGCTTTATTGTTATCAACCTACTGTTATGAGAGGAGGCTTTGCAACATGAAGGGCTAATGGCCGGTAACCTTAGGGAAGAGTGACAGAATGTGAGTTCCATGTATATGTCAAGTACTGATACAACAGTCAAGGAATACGTACGTGTGTATATATATATATATATATATTTTTTTGGTAATTAACAATCAAGCAAGATTAGAAGGCAGGATAAACAGTACTTTTGGAAGCAATTAATGCTCAAAGAGCTTCAAAATTTATAGAGGCATGGTGATAGCAATTATTTCAACTCTGCGATCAGTCTATTTGTCTTATTAATATAAATGTTCCGATTGCGTATCATATTATTATATTATTGTTTTCGTTGTTGCTGCTGCTACTGCTAATTAACTTGCATACCCGTTAATTAGTTTTCTTCTTGGACTGCTTTTGACCCGCTTTTAGTGGCATTGCAAAATTTATTATAAATATGTATTACAGGCCACATTTAAACAACAATGTCAAGTTGAAACGCCCATGCCAAGTAATAATGGAAGGTTCTAAAGAATTTTTTTAGTAATATATATATTTTTTATTTTATAGTACAAGCTTGATATTTTAATTAGTTCACTAGGATAATAATAGCTGCCACAATAATGACCAAGCAAATTAAAGTGTTGAAGTCGTCGTAACTAGAGAAATTAATTTTCTATTGGGGTGTTGAAAATGTCAGAGCAATTATATATTTATGTATGGTAGCTAGAAGAAAATTCCATAAAAGTTGATTCTTTAGGGCATTTTTATGATAGAAACTATCATTTTACCTGCTAATATAGGAACTGTTGTTTAAATATTTGGATTAGTTTTTCAACAGTTTAACTGTCAGTAAGAGCAATACTGTATTACATATTGTAACTTCTTAGTGTAGATGCTCACATATTAGAACGGTAAAAAATTAGCCTATAGCAATACAGCTCCTATTATGGTTAGAGTTTCCCTTTTTATATGATATATCTTTTAGATTGTTATAAAAAGATAACTCTAATATTGATTGGAGAAGTTATCCAAACAGTTTTGTTTATTTATTTATTGCTAATCAGTAAGGAAGAAGGAGTCTATACCCATGCGGAAAATTCTCACACTCACATAATAGTTAGTCTCACTAGGTTTGGTCACATTACCCACCTAATGGGACTCATTCTATATAAGTAGTGCAGGTTTATATCTGTAGAGAAAATCACAGTATGCCACTAAAATATAACAGCTTTACAATTTTTATGTGATTCAGTCTCTTATTGTCTTTCTCGATTTTGATATTCTACTAGAATACTCTCAATTTATTTTGATATGATTGAAGTTGTTTTCTTCTATTTGCACGTGTTTGTTTCTACAGTATACTGTATACATCTACGTATGTATGTGTACTTACATATAAAACTAGAGTATACATTTTTGCGAATGTGTAAATACCTTTTTTTTTTTTTTTTTTTTTTTTTTTGCTTTTGGCAGAAAGATAAATACCATTTTATTATCTGTTCCTGAAAACTAACGCGGATAGAGTATATATAGGGAAGTGGGATCGTGTATTGGACATGATAATCCACATGGTAATGTCATCTTTCAAGGATATGTTTACCGATTACTATCCTTTCTCCAACAGAGCAGAATAAAGAAATGAAGTTTGCATTAAAAAAGAGAAGATTCGTCCGCCATGAAAAATGGAGCCACGTTAGTCCCTGCGGCATCTACGCGTTTACCTCAGATCGATATTGACCAAAAATAATACTATTAAAAAAAAAGGAGAAATTGCAAGTTCTTCATTTACAACTGGGATAGTAAAAAGACATGTTAGAAAATATCTTTTGACAAAAAAAAAAAAACCATCACTCCAAATCTTGAAACGTTCTTGTTAGATCATTAAGAATCAATAAACTAATAAGTGTAAGCATATTTAAATCCATAACGATTAATTAATCTCTAGAATTACGTAGTTTGTCTTTTAGATCAATACGTTTTTCAAAAAAATCATTTAGCTTTCTCACTGCTCACTCTATGATGATGAGATGTCGAAAGGATAGAATGTCACATGTGAACTATGAACCATATCCGTTATTTATAGACAACTTTCTTATTATTTTTTGGTATTTCTATTTTAATCTATCATAAAATTAGAAATTATCATTAAGTCTCTACAAATTAAAGGCTCACACTCTATCAGATATATTAAAGTCCAAATTATCAAAACATTAAAATATCACTTTTAAACGGGTTTAATCTTATATGATAGTTTACAACACATAATTATTCACATATAAGCTCAATATTAGATTAAGGATCCAACAATCTCCCTCACCTATAAATAGAGTAAAAAAAACAAAAACAAACAAACAAGCAAACAACCCTATAAATAGAGCAACTTAGCTCATGGTGTTGCGCGACAATTGGTAGCTTGCGTGATAACTAGTTCTTCATTTTATTGGTTTTTTTTATTTTAGAGGACATAGTATTCTGTAGTGATCTTGGTGGTGTAATAACAACAATATATGATAGAAGTTGTTTTCTTCTGCTTCCACGTGTTAGTTTCTACAGTATACTGTATACATCTACGATATATAAAACTAGATATTGCAGATCATGGTCCCTGATTATGCGGGATTGGTATATTGCAAACCTTGACCCGTGATTATACGGGATTGCATGATTGACATTAACATACGTGGAGTTGCTATATTTAACTAATGGTTGACTATAGATTGATGTACAGCAAAATACGAGCTGTAAACGATAGTTACTAATTTTTTTTATTTGTTTTCTTCATGTATTCTGTATATATGCTATTGCAGCGATCATAAAAGTGTGCAATTACCAATTATCATTCTTCTAGTTCATAGAAAATTTTCACTAGAGTATATAATTTTGCGAATGTGTAAATACCTTTTTTCCTTTTGGCAGAAAGATAAATACCATTTTTATTATCTGTTCCTGAATGGTGTATTTTGTTGTGTACTATATCATACAATTAGATACACCAAAAGCGTATGTAATGGGCAGTTTAACATTTATATAATAACGTAATTTTTGCAAAATAATTTCTCAAAGATAAAAGATGTCACAACACTCAATCATTAACTAGAGAAAATAAAATGATTAGAACACCTGTATGTATATTTAATTTCAAGGTGAACTAGTACTAGTCTCTGCGGATCCATCAAATTGTTTGCAAAGCATCTTCATCGGAGGTGTAATGTGGAGGAATTATTATTATACAATAATTCAATTATACTTTAATAATAATATTCAATTAGACTAATATTATTTTATTAACTATTTTATTTTTTATTGAAGAGACCAATATTATTTATATAGAGAACTGGGATCGTGTATTAGACATGATAATTAGCGCAGATTTCACAATCCACGTGACAATGTTATTAATTTAACTCAAATTAAAAATTTAAATTAAAAACTTAAATTTACAAAACAAACCGAACGAAGCCTAATCACTCACCTTCTCCTACATAGCAGAATAAAGAAATAAAGTTTTGCATTAAAAAAAGAGAAGAGAAAGCAAGTTCGTCAGCCATGAATAATGGATCCACGTTAGTCCATGCGGCATCTACACGTTTACCTGAGATCGATATTGACAAAAAATAATACTATTAAAAAAAAAAGAGAAATTGGAGTACGTTTGAAATTAATTTTTATTTATTTTTAAAAATGTTTTTATACTTTTTTTAAGCATGAAAATAAAAACGGTTTAAAAATTGTATTTGTTTAGTAAATATTTTAAAAATAAAAATAACAAATAGTGAGAATAGTTTTTGTGAATAAATTAGAAAACGATTGAAAGTTTTTTCCTTTTCTATTTTCATTTTTAGTACTTATCAATAATGTTATAATATATTAATTTATAATTATAACTAAACACGATTTCACTTTTTATTATACTCAAAATAATCTCTTAAAAAATCAATCAAACTCAATTTCAAAATCGGTTTCAGAATGATTCTCAAAACAATCTTACTTTTACTTTTGTCTTGAAAATAAAATCATTTTGAATACGTTACTAAATGAGCATGCAACAAGTTCTTTGGTAAACAAACTAATCACCCAAAATCTAAGAACGTTTATGTTGGATCACCGAGAATCAATAAACTAATAAGCGAAAACGTACTTGAATCCATGACAATTAATTAGTATCTAGAGTTGTGCGGTTTGTCTTCTAGATTAACACGTTTTCCTAAAGAATTCTTTAGCTTTCTCTCTGCTCTCTCTTTTTCTCTGATGGTAAGATGTCAGAAATAATAGAGTGTCACATGTGATCTGAAGACCATAGCTATTATATATAGATAACTTCTTTAATTATCTTTTGATATTTCTATTTTAGCATATTATAAAAATAGAAATTACCCTTAAGTCTCTACACATTAAAAGTCCACACCATATCAGATACATTAAAGCCGAACTTATCCAAATCGTAGCAAATCACTTTTAAACGAACTTAATCTTATATGATAGTTTACAACACATAATTATTCACATATAAACCTAATATTGGATTAAGAATCCAACAAGATATTCATTTCTTTCTTTGTTCTCTTGATCACAGTGTCACTTGTTTTATTCATCTTGCATTGTGATCCAAAGAAGCAATGGGAAACTGTGTCTCCATTTCTTTACAATCTAGTGCCACTGATTCCTTGGTTTCTCTATGCTGCAAATGCACTGGCAAACAAGCAAAGTACGTGTGTGAGCTTGAACAAAATCTTGAAGCTCTGAAGAAAGCTTTGGAAGAGTTGACAGGCGCAAGGAATGACTTGGTGAGGAGAGTCAACATTGTTGAGTGTTGACGTGGAATTTTGTCAATAAGATTACGCTGAATTACCACTCGGTGGTCTGTTGGGTTACCGGCCAAAACTAGTTATATTCTTGGATTTATGCACTTAATTGTGTTTGTTGTCAATGTATCAATTGTGTTTGAAAAGGATTAAGGGAAAAAAGGACAGAGAACCTTATGCAATTGAGCTTTCTGTGGTTGTTGCGTGCTAGACAATTTATCTAGAAAGTAATTCATTGTAACAAATGGCACCTCTACGAAAATTTTTCCTTTACTTACTACCTCTAGCACAAGTCGGTAATGTCCATTGTCTCGTACCTGCTTTACTTTGTCTGCCGTGGTAATTGTTAGCATTGTCTTGAATACAAGATTTTAGAATTCTGATCGTCTCATGATCTCTAAAGTTGCGTTTACCTTCTTTGTATGCATGTTATGTGAAGTCAGGACACTGCATTTCGGTACCTCTGGAATTGCAAACAGTACTTGGATAAGGTACATGGATTGTTGCCAACCAACTAAAGCAGGACTTGGCCTTTTTTTTTTTTTCTTTATTTCTGGCGTAACTTTTCTTCTTTGTTCTGTATGCGTAATACATTTTAGGCTTCTAGAATAGTTCTTGCAACTGATGGTGACACTCCAGGTCAAGCTTGGGCTGAAGAGCTCGCACGCCGTCTTGGAAAAGAAAGGTTACGATAATGTGTCAAGTTTTAATGATTTTGTCGAAAAATTCTTCCAATATGTGTGTTCTTTTCGTTCGTCATAGACATTGTAGTTTTGGCGTGTTTTGATCTTGTAGTTCACCTTTGCTTTATAATTTGTTGTGGAACACATTACACATTTCCAGATCATAGTGTATCATTTAGTGATTGTTTGTACACTGCTTTCATCTTGCTGTCTTTTTCTGAGGATAATTGATTGAATATTGAGGCTTAGAAGCTGTGAATATAAATTATATTTAGTAGAATTTATGGTTTCTTGTTTAGTGAATCACATTTTTTTTTTTTAATGATCCATGATTATATCGATCTCTTTGTGCTCATGAGATTTGTATTTATAATACGTTTTGAGTATATTAGTTCATTGGAAATCAAAGTAAGCAACAATATCTTAACAATACTACACACAACTCTCTTTTATTCTCCCCCTCCACTGTGGATAACGGAAAAAAGATGAACTTGCACTAATTTCTACATGAAAGGGAATAAAAGATACTCCAACGTAACAAGCTTCCAAAGGAATAGATAAAAGTTTGCACTTGCTTCCTGCATATATAATAAGTCAAATACCTAATCACTATCAATAATTCAATTTTAAGTATAGAAAAACATGTACTTACGTAGAAGCTGCATATTTTTACCTTTGCATAATTTGCATTGTCCAACTTCCATGCCTGAAAGTATGAAAGAAAATAAGTTGTAGGAAGTTTTTAATTTCACTTTAATCTTATATTTGTTTGAATTTAAATATGACAAACCTGAAAAAGTAGCCATATGGCCAAGATTATGTGAGCGGGCAACACTACATAGCTCTTGAAAGCCTGTAAGAAGAAGAAGAAGAAGGAAAAAAAATAAAAAATAAAAAAAAAAAAACTTCATTTTCTCTTCTTATTCTTCGCATTCTTTGTAAGGACTCGTCGAGGGAAAACAAAAAACGGAAAATAGGACTTCTAGGAGTTTGAAATATTTGTTTTATGTTAATAGCAGCTGGATAAATCTACCATTCTATTTATTTATTAAGATTAAATAATTGTTCCTAGTTTTTATACATTTATTTAAATATTTATTTGGGTTTGTTCCAATTTTTTTTTATACATTCATTTAAATATTTATTTGAAAAATCTACCATTCTATCTATTCATTGAGAGTAAATTAGTATAGTCACTTGAGTAAGTAACTTAACTTTAGAAAATTAATAAAGATAAAAAGTATAATTAGGTAAGCTTTTAATATTAAACTTAATTACCTGAGGCATGTAAATAGCAGCTGTTGTGGCACCAATATAATTTACCAATAATATCCCAATGCTAAACATTGTAATTTTTCTGGGTCCGAATATCACAGGAAATGTTCGTATATTGTGCCTGTAATTTAGATTTTAGATTTTGAACTCAATGGATATGATGAAAGTGAAAATACAAATGTAAAACTTACTTCATATCACCTTCTATATCGCTGATATCTTTCATGATACTGATAACCGTGAAGTACAATGTAGTAAAGGTGATGATGAAAACAAGTGAGGGGCTGTAGAGCAAATTGAAAGCCAACAATGAGGATTCTATAAAAAGGGTTTTTTTTTTTTTTTTTTTTTTTTTTTAAAGCATGAAAAAATTAAATAGCCAAGAGAATTAATGCATTCTAATTAAATTGTAAAAAGTTAAAAAAAAAAAAAAAAACTATGCGTCGTGGTCAACTACTACAATAATTTATAGGAAATAATTATAAAGTTAAAAAAAACTACACTAACATTAAATGTTGGATTAAAAGTATATTCCAAATTGAAAGTCAAGCTAACAAATAATTAGGCTTATATGATTGAACTTGTGTGTGTGTGTGTGTGTGTGTGTTTTTTTTTTTTTTTTTTTTTAAATTGATTGTCTTTCAGAAAACTTTACTTAAAGGTACCTAAATTAATTTTAGGTGAAGGCAAAACGACATACCAACAAGAATAACTTAATAATAAAGGTAATATTGTATGTTACATCGATTCAATTTAAGATATATGTCAAAAATTAATTTGAAAGATAGAGAGCAAAGAGAGGAAAAGGCAAAGGAAATTTGGTTCTCGAATAGTTGTTGCACGTACCTCCAACAAAATGGAAGTCCAAGTGAAGCTCGGGTAGCGTAAAATACACCCATATTCATGATACCGTTCGTCTGCATAAGTTGCATATTATGTCATATATATATATATATATATATATATATATATATATATATATACACACATAGTACATACATATATATATATATATATATATATGTTTGATATTTTACACTCTAAATAGATATATGCCAAATTATTAATTCCACAGTTCTCCACTCCCTTTCATGTGGAAAGTAGGAGAAAATTAAAATCCTATGTACATTTTTATAAGATAACTAATATACGTATAAATTAAAACGCAAGTACATTAAAGATTTAGTCTAGTATCTACTAGTTGTTAATGCCACTTTTAACTTTTTATAAGATAACTAATATATTTCCAAGAACCCAACTATATCTATAAATTAAAACGCAAGTACAATAAAGATTTAGAGTATTAGAAGAAAAAAATAATACCGAAGGAATCACGATAGATGTTGCAAGAGGATATTTTTTGAATCTAAAAGGAGGAGCAGAATAAACCGTTGCCAATAGAAGACTTAAATAATACATAAGAGTTATGGTTCGATCGGCATTCATCAATCGCAAAATCAATATGCCAATAGCCACCTCAAATATCACCAAAAACCATGCTTGTTTCATTGACAGATCCCCAGATGCTATAGGTAAATATTGTTTGTTTATCCTAAAAATACAATATAAAACAGAATAGTTAAAAGGGGTTTTTTGCCAACAAATCAGCAAAATTACAAAATAAACAAAATGAAGATAAAAAGGCTTTCTTTTCCGTTAAAAAAAAAAAAAAAAAAAAAAGCGATGAAAATGCTTTTGCATGGATTAATTTTTACAAAATAGTTGCTTAATTTGACTCCAATCTTAATGAAGGTTCGGATTAGAATTAACACTAATAAACCAAATGCCGTGACTTTTATGGTTATAGCCTTTTTCTAGAAGATAAAACCAAACTTTTAACCAGTAGTCTCTAGGTACGCGGAACATGGATATTTAGAGCCACGTGCTATTAGTAATTGTTAGAATTAGTTACAACTTGTTAATTAGCTTAGATTAGCTAGCTTTTGTTTGTTAGTTTATGGTATGTTTATCTACGCGTAATCGGAATGAGTATGAATCAGAGTGGGCATGATTCGGAGTGGGCAGGATTCGGAGTGAGGAATCGGAGTCAGAATAAGCTGTTTACTTAGTGATAAGATTCGGAATCAAAGTCATTCTAAATCTCATTCATACATTTATTTACACCCAGAATTAAAATGAAAAAGTGTAAAAGTACTAATATACCCTTTAAATCAATTTGATATTTTCAATTTAAAAAATATATTGTGTACTTATTATATTAAAATTAATCATAATTAAAATATTTAGTGTAATATTTGGATACTCAAATAATAAATATAAATTGTACAACTATTTAAAATATAAAATAAATTTTAAATAAAATAAATAAAAATAAAAAAACAGTGTTAAAAATAAATATATTATTAATTTATTAAAAAATAAAATACATATTTATTATATTAAAGTTAACAATAATTATATTAATATTATAATATTAAGCAAATAAAATAATAAATATATGTTACATTTATTATTTTTTGAATTTTATTTTTAATTGTGTATTTATAAGTAAAATAAGAGTATAACAGTAAATTAGTATTAATATTAGAAATGGGAATCACAATCCCAAAGGGGACATGAGAGTGCTAATTCTATTCTTCAATCTCAAATTTAAGTGAAATCTACTAATCTCACTTCTATTCTAAAATAAAAAAAAATAAATAAATATGAGATTGACTCTTATTTTTTATTCTTATTCTTCAATCTTGATAAATAAACATGTCATTAATGTAACGTGGTTAGTTACTCAGCTATGTTGAGCTGGTAAAGTGGTTAGATAGTTGTAACTTATTCTTACAAGTTGTTCTCATGTATATAAGCCTATACTGATGTACTGATTTGATAGATTGAATAATAATTAGTTTTTCAGCTCCAATTTTCTCTCTCTCTTCTCTTCTTCATCTCTGCGTGTCTCAGAAATTTCCAGAAAGCTCTGGAATCTAAGATGGTATCAGAAGATTTTCCTTCCAACTAATTTCTCACCTCCGGCAATCTTCGTGTTCCTCCGGCGATCTCTGTGTTCCTTCGGCGATCTCCGGTTTCGATTTGGGCTTTTCTTTGTGATCTACTCCTGATTTTTGTTCGTGATTTGTCATTTCTTCGTGATCATGGCTTTCGTGGTTTCAGGAGCTTCTAATGGCAGATCTGCCATTGATGACCCTTCCAGTGTTTTCTTCCTTCATCATTCAGACAACCCTGGGTTAGTTCTCGTTTCTCAGCAGCTTACTGGTGACAATTATACTTCATGGAGCAGAGCAATGACAATCGCCTTGTCTGTTAAGAACAAGCTTGGTTTCATTGACGGATCCATTGCCAAACCTGACGGTACTGATGTTTCTCTTCTCAATTCTTGGATTAGGAACAATAATGTCGTTATTTTATGGATTCTGAACTCTGTCTCAAAAGAAATTTGTGCTAGTATCATATATTCTGAATCTACCTCTGAAATTTGGTCTGATTTGCGTGAACGTTTTCAACAAAGCAATGGTCCACGCATATTTCAGCTTCGCCGAGAATTAGCTAACCACACTCAGGCACAATCTTCTGTTAGTAGCTATTTTACTAAATTGAAAACTCTGTGGGAGGAACAAAGTAATTTCAGGCCAATTTGTTCTTGTGGCAAATGTACTTGCGGAGGTGTTCGTGCTTTGAATGCTTACTACCAAATGGAATACATCATGACCTTTTTGATGGGATTGAATGATAATTTTTCTCAAGTCCGAGGTCAAATTTTATTACTTTATCCTCTCCCTCCCATCAATAAAGTGTTTTCTCTTGTGACTTAAGAAGAACAACAACGGAAAATTGGTAATTTTTCATCTGTTTCAACCTCTAATAGCATGGCATTTGCTGTTAAGAATGCAAATCTACAGTCAACTGGAACTGGTCCGGGATCTAAGAGTAACAAGAAAGAAAGGTACACACTATAACTTTCATGGTCATACCATTGAAAGATGTTACAAATTACATGGTTATCCTCCTGGATATAAGTCAAAGTCTAAAGCTGTATCTCAGTCTTTAGTTTCCGTCAATCAAGCTACTACAAATGCTCCCACCAACTCAGGTGGCCCTTTGGGTGATTTCTTCCAAAAGCTTTCCACTGATCAATATCAACAGTTTATGAGTGCTTTGTCCAAACAGATGGCAGCTTTCTCCGTTACTTTTGAGCAGTCTGCTTCAACTTCCTCCTCAGGTAGTTGCTTTTCAATCTCCTTGGACAACTCTCTATCTTCTCCATATTACTAGATTATTGATTCTGGCGCTTTTTGCCATATTTGCTGTCATTCTGCTGTTTTTAGTCTATGGTCTCTGTTAGGAATACTACAATTACTTTACCTAATCATTCTTCTATTTTGGTCAAGTATTCTGGTGATGTTAAGCTCAGTTCTGGTATGGTACTTCATGATGTATTATATTTGCCAGAATTCAAGTTTAATCTACTATATGTAGGCCTTCTCAGTGACTCTGGTTTTGCATTCAGTTTTTTCCCTGATCATTTTTTGATTCAGGAGATATTAACCATGAAGACGATTGGCAAGGGTAGCTGAAAAAATGGGTTTTATGTTCTGGACTTTGCAGCTTTGCATAGCCATTTTTTAGGCTTTGTTGCTTCTGTTTCTGCTGATATGTGGCAATGCCATCTTGGACATCCATCTTGGAAAAGGTTGCAGTATCTCAAAGATCAGTTGCATTATGAGATCTCAAGGCACTCAGATTTGTGTTACATTTGTCCACTTGCCAAACATAAGCGTTTACCATTTGTTGCTCGTAATAATGTGTCTTCTAATTCATTTGATTTTAGTACATTGTGACATTTGGGGGCCTCATCATGTAATGGCACATCATCGTTTTTTCTTGACCCTCGTGGATGATTGTACCAGATGTTCATGAGATCATTCTAAAATTTTATGCTATGGTGGAAACTCAGTTTGGTAAAAAAAAAAAAATAAAAATGTTTCCTTCCGATAATGCTAAGGAGCTTATTTTTTCAGAATTCTTTGCCAAACAGGGAACTTTACACCAATACTCTTATGTTGATACTCCACAGCAGAAATCTGTTGTTGAAAGAAAACATCAACACCTTTTAAATGTAGCTCGTGCCTTGTATTTCCAGTCTCATGTTCCCTTTCAGTATTAGAGTGAGTGTATCCTTACTGCTGTGTTTCTCATAAATCGTATCCCTTCCCCACTGTTACATTCCAAAACCCCCTATGAACTTCTTTACAACAAACCTTTTGATTACTCTTTACTCCGTGTCTTTGGTTGTTTGGCATTCGCCACAACACTTACTTCACATCGCACTAAATTCCAACCTCGAGCTCGGTTGTATATCCTTCTTGGTTATCCTGTTGGCATCAAGGGATATAGATTACTTGTTGTCACTATTAAACAAATCTTTGTTTCTCGTGATGTAGTTTTTCATGAGACCATTTTTCCCTTTCACTCTATATCAACACCAAAAACAATTCCTAACTTGTTTCCTAATCTTGTTCTGCCTAATCCTCTCTCTGATATTCCTCCAATTTCACCACTTTAAATCCTTATCCTGTTCACTCTCAGAGTCATATCACTCCTGATTCTCTTCCTGCCTCTACTCCCATTTTAAGGAGATCAACACGTCCTTCCAAACCTCCTTACCTTCAGGAATATCACTGTAGTCTTCTCCAACATACAACTCCTCCCGTCACAGATGCTTAATATCCCATTTCAGCTTGTCTTTCATATGATTCTTTGTCACCTCATTACAAGTCCTTTGTATTGTCTGTGTCATCTAATTTTGAACCACAATTTTATCATTAGGCAGTCAGGTTTGATCATTGGCGAAAAACTATGAAGGATGAGCTTGATGCCATGGATTGGAGGTCAATCAAACTTGGACTGTTGTACCATTACCAGCAGGAAAACACACGGTGGGTTGTCGTTGGATTTACAAAATCAAGTATAACGCTGATGGTACTGTTGAAAGGTTTAAAGCTAGTCTGGTTGCCAAGGGATATACTTAGCAGGAGGGTATTGACTACTTAGACACGTCTCTCTTGTGGCTAAACTAGTTACAGTTAAAATACTCCTTGCTTTAGCTGCTTGCAAGTCATGGAACATCGTGCAAATGGATGTCAACAATGCTTTTTTAAACGGGGATTTAGTTGAAGAAGTGTATATGGACCTTCCTTTGGGTTATTACAGTAAGAAGTCTTCTTCCTCCTCTGAAAAGCTTGTTTGTAAGCTTCACATGTCCATTTACGGTTTAAAGCAGGCATCTCGTCAGTGGTACACCAAGATTACTAATTCCCTTCTGCAGTTTGGATTTGTACAGTCCAAATCTGATTATTCTCTTTTCACCAAAGGTTCTGGATCGACCTTTGTGTCATTAGTCCATCTCATGAAGCCATTACTGCTATCAAAACCTTTCTTCATAGCCAATTCAAGCTCAAAGATCTTGGTCCTTTAAAGTATTTTTTAGGACTTAAGCTTGCACAGTCTTCTAAGGGTATTTTCTTTTCTCAGAGACATTATACCTTGCAATTACTTGAGGATACAGGATTTTTAGCAGCTAAACCTGCCTCAGTTCCTTTGGATCCAAGTTTGAAGCTGACCACAGATGATGGTCCAATATTGTCTGATATCACAGCCTATAGAAGACTTATTGGACGACTGTTATACTTAATTCTTTCTCGTCCTGACATCACCTTTGTTGTTCACATGCTTAGCCAATTTTTTGCTAAGCCACGGCTTCCTCCTTTACAAGCATTTCATGCCTTAATTAGATATCTCAAGTCAAATCCGGGTCAAGACTTATTTTTCTTTGCTTCCTCTTCCCTTCAAGCTCGTGCTTTTTCAGACACTGATTGGGGTTCCTGCTCGGACTCTCGTCATTCCACAGCAGGCTTTTGTGTTTTCCTAGGTGATTCTCTGGTCTCTAAGCAAAACACTGTATCTCATTCTCAACAGAGGCTGAATATCACGCCTTAGCAGTTACAACGAGTGAACTCATTTGGATACAACAGTTACTTGCTGTCTTTGGCATTTCTCGTCCTGCCCCTGCTGTTCTCTTCTGTGACAATCAAGCTGCGATTTATTTAGCTCACAACCCAACGTTTCATGAGAGAACAAAACACATTGAAATAGATTATCATTTTGTCAGAGATTGTATTGCCAATGGTTCACTCAAACTACTCCTTGTCAGTGCTAGATTACAACTTGCTGATATCTTTACTAAAGCCCTTCCAGCATCAAGCTTGTTTCCCTTATTGTCCAAGATGTCTGTGACAAATATATACCGTCCATCTTGAGGGGGGCGTGTTAGAATTAGTCACAACTTGTTAATTAGCTTAGATTAGCTAGCTTTAGTTTGTTAGTTTGTTGTAACGTGGTTAGTTACTCAGCTATGTTGAGCTGGCAAAGTGGTTAGATAGTTGTAACTTATTCTTACAAGTTATTCTCATGTATATAAGCCTGTACTGATAGGTTGAATAATAATTAATTTTTCAGCTCCAATTTTCTCTCTCTTCTCTTCATCTCTGTGTGTCTCAAAAATTTCTAGAAATCTCTGGAATCTTAGACTAATCCGCTTCTTTTAGTTTTTATTAGTTGAACCATTTACTATGCAGGTGAGGAACAACTTTATCAATTTGATATCGCGTTAAAATAAGTAACCTTCTTAAAAGTTAATTAAAAAAATCATATATAAAAAAATTAGTTATATAGAAAGCGTACCTGTCAATATTTACATCGTAAATTTGATTGATGCAGTTATGGTACGCTTGACAAAGAAGCACAGCAATTAGGCCAGGGATTGCCTTAAACAACAGAGACCATTTAAACAACTGTGGATTCTCAACCAAAACTCTCGCAAACAAAGAACTGTCGACGGAAAAAAAAATAAAAAAGCATGCAAAAGAAGAACTATGTAAACATTTATGCCCTGCTGGGTTTAAAAATGAGAAGTTAGTTTCTTGCTTTTCGCATCATTAATTTTTTTTTTCTCTCTTATTTCCTGAAAAATTTTACTTAATTACCTGGCAGTTATCAGCACTGTAAACATCGCTAAGGGCCTTACAAACTCAAACCAAGCAGATACAAAGCGCGAAACTCTTGCAAGTATTGAATCCGCTCCATCTTGAGGTTTGAGAAGTATCGGATCGGAACCATCAGATTCATTTTGAGCGCATGCCTTGTGTAATTTGTTTCACATTATAAGTTAAACAGGAAAACACTTTTTCTATAATTAGAGATAGATATTATATGGGGATAACGATTCATAAAATTTGAATTAATCCTCTTACTAGCTACAAAGAAAAGCATATACCTGTATGGAATTGCGTTTATGTTGGCCGTATATTAAGAATCTTGAGAATCTGCTTTCGCCATGGATTCCTACTGGACGAATCACTTTGTCACCACAGTACTTTGACAGAGAACCGAAGGGTTTGATATTTTTGGTTATGGGCTTTATTGTTATCAACCTACTGTTATGAGAGGAGGCTTTGCAACATGAAGGGCTAATGGCTGGTAACCTTAGGGAAGAGTGACAGAATGTGAGTTCCATGTATGTCAAGTGCTGAAACAACAGTCAAGGAATACACACATACATATATATATATATATATATATTGTAATTAACAATCAAGCAAGATTAGAAGGCAGGATAAACAGTACTTTTGGAAGCAATTAATGCTCAAAGAGCTTCAAAATTTATAGAGGCATGTTGATAACGATTATTTCAACTCTGCGATCAGTCTACTTATTTTATAATAGAAATTGTCATTTTACCTACCAATATAGGAACTGTTGTTTTAATTTTTGGATTGATTTCTCAACAGTTGAAACTGTGAGTAAGAGCAATATTTATTTACATATTGTAACTTCTTAGTCTAGATACTCACATATTAGAACTGTAAAAAATTAGTCTATTGCAATACAGCTCCTATTACGGTAAGAGTTTCCCTTTTTATATGATATCTCTTTTAGATTGTTATAAAATGATATTTAGATTGTTATAAAATGATAACTCTAATATTGATTGGAGAAGTTATCCAAATAGTTGTGTTTATTTATTTATTGCTAATCAGTAAGGAAAAAAGGATTTATACCCATGCGGAAAATTCTCACTCACATAATAGTTGGTCCAACTAGGTTTGGTCACATTACCCACCTAATGAGACCCATTCTATATAATCTATAGAGAAAATCACACAGTATGCTACTAAAGTCTAACATCCTTACAATTTTTATATGATTCAGTCTCTTATTGTCTCTGTTGATTTTGATATTCTACTTGAATATTCTCAATTGAATTTGATATGATAAAAGTCGTTTTCTTCTATTTCCACGTGTTAGTTTCTACAGTAAACTGTATACATCTACGAACGTTTGTGTACCTTTTTTTTTTTTTGCCTTTTGACAGAAAGATAAATACCATTTTTGTTATCTGTTCCTGAATGGTGTATTTTGTTGTGTATTGTATCATACAATAAGATACACCAAAAGGGTATGTAATGGACAGTTTAACATTTATATAATAACGTAATTTAGAGCAAAATAATTTCTCAAAGATAAAAGATGTCACAACACACAATCATTAACTAGAGAAAATAAAATGATTAGAACATCTGTACGTATATTCAATTTCAAGGTGAACTAGTACTGGTCTCAGCCGATCCATCAAATTGTTTGCAAAGGATCTTCATCGGAGGTGTAATGTGGAGGAACGTCAAACCATTTTGTTTATCTTGGGGTGGCGTGTTCATTTGTCAAATTTGACTTTCTATAAGTAGACAAATGTGACCAGCTCCTGAATTAATAATTACAATTACTATTCAATAATTCAATTCTACGTTATTTATAATATTCAATTAGACTAATATTATTTTATTAACTATTTTATTTTTTGTTGAAGAGACCAATATTATTTATATAGAGAAGTGCGATCGTGTATTGGACATGATAACTAGCGCGGATTCCACAATCCACATGGCAATGTGATCTTTTAAGGATATGTTTGTTAATTCTTATTCATTTTATCAATTTAAATTTTTAATTTTTAATTTTTATAATTAAAATTTTTTTAAAAATATTATATTTAATTTTTTTATTATAATAAAAAAAATTTAAAGAAAATATCACATCTCATTTTAAATTTAAAACTCAAATTCAAAAAAAAAAAAAAAAAAAAAAAAAAAAAAAAAACCCAAGCCTTATGAAGTTTTGCATTAAAAAGAGGAGAAAGCAAGTTCGTCAGCCATGAATAATGGAGCCACGTTAGTCCACGGCATCTACACGTTTACCTGAGATCGATATTGACAAAAAATAATACGATTAAAAAAAAAAGAGAAATTGGGATTCGTTTGAAATTAATTTTTATTTATTTCTAAAAATGTTTTATACTTTTTTATATACAAAAAGAAAAATAGTCTCTAAATCGTATTTATTTAGTAAATATTTTAAAAATAAAAATAAAAATCAAAAAAATAGTGAGAATAATTTTTATGAAAGTATTAGAAAACGATTAAAAGTTATTTTCTTTTTTTTTTATTTTCATTTTTTAGTACTTATCAATAATGTTATAATATATTAATTAATAATTATAACCAAATACGTTTTTATTTTTTTATTATATTCAAAACAATCTCTTAAAAAATTAACCAAACACAATTTTAAAATCAATCCTAAAATGATTCTCAAAATAATCTCATTTTTACTTTTGTCTTGAAAATAAAATCATTTTAAAAACGTTACCAAATGAGCCCACAACAAGTTCTTCAACTAGGATAGTAAAAACACATGTTAGAAAATATCATTTGGTAAAAAAACTAATTACCCAAAATCTAAGAACGTTCATGTTAGATCACCAAGAATCAATAAACTAATAAGCGAAAGTGTACCTGTATCCATGACGATCAATTAGTCTCTAGAGTTGTGCAGTTTTTTTTCCAGATTAACATGTTTTCTTAAAGAATCCTTTAGCTTTCTCTTTGCTCTCTCTGATGATAGGATGTAAAAAAAAAAATAGAATGTCACATGTGATCTGGAGACCATAGCCATTATATATAGATAACTTCCTTATTATCTTTTGATATTTCTATTTTAGCTCATCGTAAAAACAAAAATTACCTTAAATCTCTACATATTAAAGGTCTACACCCTATCAGACACATTAAAGCTGAAATTACCCAAACCGTAGCAGATCACTTTTAAACGGGTTTAACCTTATATGATAATCTGCAACACATAATTATTCACATATAAGCCTAACGTTGGATTAAGGATCCAACAAGATATTCATTTCTTTCTTTGTGTAAGTACCGGTTTAAGACTTGTAACACTTTGTAAGACAATATGAATAATGCAAAAACGTAAAATAAAAGAACACAAGAGAAATGGTATCGCGGTTCGGTAACAACCTATTCTATGGAGCCATGCCCAAATGACAAACAATCCACTAAGAACTCTTTTACAATTCAATTGGACTTAATCTACTCCAGACTCCCTCTCTAAGAAGACGCCTATGAACTTGCAATTTCTCAATAGACTTGAACAGCGAGATCCCCTCGACTTGTTAACATTGGAATCCCTCAAGCTAAGTTTTTCTCCCGAAAAACACTCAAATCATCTCTCTGAATATAAGTGCTCACCCTTGTCTCACAACCTAGAAAAAATTGATCACCCCCTCTACAAAGACTCAAGGGACACTTTGAATAAATAAACAAAGTGTGAATAGCTTGACACCTCTTTAATTAATTCGCTAAACTAAATCTGTTGCAACAATAACTGCAACATAGCTGTCAGAATCAGCTCTACCAAAATCAGTCCGAGAATCAACCTTCTTAACTCCTAAAATCTTTCCGAAACTGATATATGAATCTTGACACATTCCTAGGAGATAAATGTTGTGAAAAATCGTAACGCAAGTATACGCTATCGCAATCAAGTAATATAATAGTGAATAAGATTATCGTCCCACGAGGATTGTTGTTTACTAATTACCGAAATTGTATTAACCCCAATTTTATTTGGATACTTGAAAAGAGAGTTTATAAAATTAAGTAAAGGAAAACTAAAACAATTAAATAAATTAAACAATGCTAAGCAATTGATGGAAATTCAATAGATTAAGATTCTAGGGTTTCCGATTTCACCAAATTAATCATGTTCAAATTCTCATAATTCAAGCAAATTAACATTCAATCCTATACTGACAGCAATTTCTCTAAAGCAATCATTATTCTTTCTCAAGCAACAATAATATTAATCCAACAAGTAAAATCTACATCTCTATCAGACTTATAAACCTGTTGAAAATCATTAAGCGCAAGAAATTCAAAAGAACTGCACAAGCATCATAGATATCTCTATCCTATGAACAACTCATGGTATTTCAATTAAGAGCTTATTCAATTATCACCTCTCGGTCTCAAATCAAATACAAAATCATGTAATAGTTGGCCAAACAATCACAAGCATTAAGAATAAATTGAAATACTCAAAGATATATGGATTAAACATCAATTACTTAAAAAGAAGATTGAGAATTCGAACATTCATAATCCGCTACATCGTAGCCCTAGAAAAAGGAATTAGTTCATCTCTAAACAAAATAAATTCCTAAACAAAGTCTTAATCATTGGAAAGGAAAGAAAAGAACTAGTTTGGAGTTGAATTGAAGCGTCGCCGTCTCCGGATTTGAGCCGTTCTTCTTCTCCATCCCAATTCTCCTTTTCTTCTCTTGAATACTCTCTCAAAAGCCAGCCGTCATTCCACAGTCTAAAGGTGTCCTTTTAATTGCCCTAGACTCATCTATTTATATGTTTCAGAGCCTTAGGGTCAAAAAGGATAAGTTTTCTCACGATTGGTCTTCAAAACGAGATTTTTTTCGTATCGCAGCGCTGCGGCGCTGGATGGGAAATTTCCTGGGCGCCAAAACGCTGTCTTGGGCGCCAAAACGCCGATCATTCTGCCCGGTGCATAATTTCTGCCGGATTTCAGCGTTGCGGCGCTGCAGACTGGCGCCAAAACGCCACCCATTTTGCCCAAATGTCTTGTTCCGTCACATTTCAGCGCCAAAACGCTACGAATGGGCACCTAAACGCTATGTTTGCTGTCTTTTTTCATCACAAATTGTCCACAACCTTCCAAATCATAGACTTTCACCTATCCTTCAAACAAAGAACGAAAACACACATAAAAACTAACAAAAAACCTCGAAACCAACTAGATATTAAGTATAAAACGATACTAAATGAGCGAGTAAAACTCACTCATCAACAAAGAAAGATCATTCAGCTACAGAAACTCAATCAAATTACCAATTATAAATTTATCATCTTTGGATCAATAGTTGACTTTCAAAAATAGAAATTATATTCAGTTTCCTGATATGTAATAACTTTCCCTTTCTCACAAATCTTCTAGGATACTTCCTTCCTTCTACTAAACTCCAATCTTCTAGGATACTTCCTTTCAAAAATTGATTTCAATCAAGAAAAGAACATTCCATATTTGAAGCAATCAAGCAACTAAAAACACATCTGATCTTCTCCATAAACGTAAGTTGCTAAAAATACCTATTTACATTTTTACAACCAATGCCAACAAATTGCCAACTAAAGTCCTAACACTTTGTTCTCTTGATCACAGTGTCACTTGTTTTATTCATCTTGCATTGTGATCCAAAGAAGCAATGGGAAACTGTGTCTCCATTTCTTTGCAATCTAGTGCCACTGATTCCTTGGTTTCTCAATGTTGCAAATGCACTGGCAAACAAGCAAAGTACGTGTGTGAGCTTGAACAAAATGTTGAAGCTCTGAAGAAAGCTTTGGAAGAGTTGACAGACGCAAGGAATGACTTGGTGAGGAGAGTCAACATTATTGAGCAAGAAAAGCGGTTTAAGCAACTTGAAAAGATGCAGCGGTGGATTTCTAGGGTTGAATCCATGGAAGCTGAAGTCGATGCATTGATACTCAGAAGCACTCAAGAAATGAGCAAACTATGTCTTTGGAGTTGTTGTTCTAAGAACTACATCTCCAGCTACAAGTTTGGGAAAAAGGTGTTTGAGAAGCTCGCCGAAGTGATCACTGATCTGCAAAGCAAAGGAGATTTCGAAGTGGTGGCTGAAAGGGAACTGTTAAGTATTTTTATTAGTTGGCAATTTATTGGCAATCTTGTAAAAATTCAAAAAATAGGTTCAAGAAGATTTTAGATTGCAGAAGAAGAATTCGAATCAGATTTGAAGTTAAAGTTGCTGATTTTATTGAGTTGAGATTTGAAAAGATAAGGATAAAGGATTGGTCAAAAGAAGATAAGGCATTGGTTATTTGAATTTAAATGAGATTCTAGAATGAGATAAGGATCAAAAAAATTATGTGGAGATTTTATTGTGATGGTTATCCGGTTTTTTGACTTTTGGATTGGATTTGAATTTGAAGTGAATTAGAATTGTACGTTGGCAAAAGAAAAATCTATATATATATATATATATATATTGTGATTGGAATTGTACGGGAGATCAACTTAGAGCCAATGTCATATCTAAGTCATTATATAAATATATGTGTGTGTGGAGGCATTGACGTGGAGAAAGCTAGAGAAGATTTTGGAAAAATATAAAGAGAATCGGAGCTTCAGTTTTAAATGAGATTCTCGTGAGCTTTTGGAGATATTATTAAAGGTTTTGGTTTCAACTAGAGAGAAGAGGTTTAATAGAATATTTTCAAAAAAAAAAAGTCTATGAGTTTTGGTGAGCCTAGTACGCTATTGAGATCATCCTTCGGGAGAGGGATTTGTTGCTTTCAGGAGGAAGCTCTGTCGGTCGAAGGGAGTTCACCGTGCAGCTTAGAAGACGCGTGGTGCACGCTAAACAAATCACTATGGAGATTTGTCATAGCGGCATCGTTGTCTAGGAGGGAGTCCTTGAGTGAATAAGTTCGTTCGGTGTTTGTAATTTCTGGAACATAGTGAACTGTTTATTTTCTGGGCGTAGCCCTGTAGAGTAGGTGTGAGCACCAAACTACGATATCATATTGTGTGTTCTTTTACTTTCTGCACTTTATCTTACTCGAACAATTTGAACAGTAAGAAATCCGGATCTTAATTAATTAAGTCATCTTCCAGACGATGTTCTAACATCATCTGGAACATCGGACGTAACATCAGATCTAACAAGCGGAATCAGAGTGGTTCACTGACCATAAGTTTGGTGAGATCTTGGAGAATTGATCTGTTATGTTTGGAATGGATTTTTTGAAGGAAGGAGGTTCAGTTGTACGTCCCCCTCTGCTCGATGGTTCGAATTATTCATATTGGAAGGCTCGGATGAAGGCTTTCATCAAGGCTCAAGATGAAAGAGCATGGCGTGCAATCCTGATCGGATGGAAGCTTCCAGAAACAAAGGATGCAGAAGGAAAGGAGATTCTTAAGCCTGAAGAGTTATGGAGCACTGATGAAGACAGGTTGGCCAACTACAACTCACGTGCACTCAATGCAATATTCAATGGAGTGGATGTTCACTAGTTCAAAATGATATCCACATGTGAATCGGCAAAAGAAGCATGGGAGATTCTAAAGGTGGCTCATGAAGGAACAACCAAACAATCAAAATTGAATATGCTCACAACCAGGTTCAAAACTCTTCGAATGCATGAAACTGAAACTATTTTTGAATTTAATTCATGGTTGTGTGATATAACTAATGAATCCTTTGCTCTTGTTGAAAAAATTCCCTAGGCAAAACTTGTTAGCAAGACGTTGAGATCATTACCACAGAGATTTGCCTACAAAGTCACTGCCATTGAGAGGCGAAAGACACTGAAACTATGAGACTTGATGAATTGATGGGATCATTGAGGACATTTGAAATGAATCTAAGTCAAAATAAGAAGGAGACAGAGATTTCTCACGGAATTGCTTTCCAAGCCGAAGTGGAAGATAATGTTAAAGAAGAAGATGAAGACTTAGCAGAATCTCTCGCCCGATTGACTAAAAATTTTAATAGGGTGATGAAGAAGTTCAACGAGAAGAACCAAACTCCAACTTTCAACAACTCCAACAATTTTCAGAAAAATAAGGGAGCTACAAATTCCTCCAATGATAAGAAGAAGAATAGGAGAATTCAATGCCGGGAGTGCGAGGTTACGGTCACATTCAGTCTGAGTGTGCTAACACTCTAAAAAAGAGGAAGAAGTTTCTCAATGTCACATGGAGTGATGAGGATTCTGAAGGCAACCAAGAAGATGATGATCATGTAAACAACTATGTTGTGTTTAATGTCTACCAAGATGTTCCATGCAGTGTTACAGATCGTGTCACAGCTCATGTTGGAACATCATTTACAACACACTCTGGAAAACCAGAAGAAAAAGAAAATTTTTCAGATTCTAACGGTTCCAACGATGGTGAAGAACTAACTGAGCATACAATCCAAAAGGCATATGAAACTATGTTCAAAAAATGGGTTTTGGTGGTTAAAATGTATAAATCTTTACGGGAGCGAGTCGATGAGCTTATTAAAGAGAAGGATGTATTTAAGAGGGTTGCTATAAACTATGAATTCTGGGCTATTGAAAAAGAGAAAAAGCTGCAGGAGACAAGAGGTGAATTGGAGCACACTCAAAAGTCATTGAAGATTATGAATTCAGGCACTTCAAAATTGGATCACATTCTCTTAATAGGAAAAGTGAGTGGTGATTGACATGGCCTTGGCTATATTGGTGAGAGCTCAACATCCAAAACAGTGTTTGTGGAGAAGATCCCTGCCCCTAAGCCTTCAACTTCCTCTAGTAAGAATGTTACTATCTCATCCCCTCGACATAGAAGGTTTGTCACTACATGCCATTACTGCGGTATACATGGCCACATAAGACTGAGATGCTACAAGTATTTAAATGCTTTGAAGAAATGTATGTTTATTAATCCACCAAATTCCGCAAACTCAAAGAAGACACCTAACGTGAAGATTGATGTGAAAAATAATTTTTCTAGACGTGTGTGGGTAAAGAAATCTGATTTGAGATGTCATAAGGCTTATACTTCTTTAGAAGCATGTACTAATTCAGGGGGAGTAAGACACAGGAAAAATTCAGGGGGAGTAAGCTATAGAGATCAATGCCCTCGAAGATATCTAGTGCGAAGTGTTGCACCGAATGTTCCAACTAATGTTACAACATGATCTGCAACATCAGCTGCTGAAGACGGTTCTTGGGTGTATTTTTTTTATTTTTAATTTTTTTCGTTGTGTCTTTGGCTTATTTTTGTCAAAAAGCGGGAGAACAATGTAATCCTTTACGTTTTTTTTTTTTTTTTTGAATTTTTAGGATCATTTGTTAGTTTTGCAAAAAAATGCCAAAGAGGGAGATTGTTAAGTATTTTTATTAGTTGGCAATTTATTGGTAATCTTGTAAAAATTCAAAAAATAGGTTCAAGAAGATTTCAAATTGCAGAAGAAGAATTCGAATCAGATTTGAAGTTAAAGTTGCAGATTTTGTTGAGTTGAGATTTGAAAAGATAAGAATAAAGGCTTAGTCAAAAGAAGATAAGGCATTGGTTATTTGAATTTAAATGAGATTCTAGAATAAGATAAGGATCCAAAAGATTATGTGGAGATTTTATTGCGATGGTTATCCGGTTTTTTGACTTTTGCATTGGATTCAAATTTAAAGTGAATTCAAATTGTACGTTGGCAAAAGAAAATTCTATATATATATATATATTGTGATTTAAATTGTACGGGAGATCAACTTAGAGCCAATGTCATATCTAAGTCATTATATAGATATATGTGTGTGTGGAGGCATTGACGTGGAGAAAGCTGGAGAAGATTTTGGAAAAATATAAAGGGAATCGGAGCTTCAGTTTTAAATGAGATTCTCGTGAGCTTTTAGAGATATTATTAAAGGTTTTGGTTTCAACTAGAGAGAAAAGGTTTAATAGAATATTTTCAGAAAAAGTCTGTGAGTTTTGGTGAGCCTAGTGCGCTATTGAGATCATCCTTCGAGAGAGAGATTTGTTGCTTTCAGGAGGAAGCTCTGTCGGTCGAAGGGAGTTCGTCGTGCAGTTTAGAAGACGCGTGGTGCACGCTAAACAAATTACTGTGGAGATTCGTCACAGCGGCGTCGTTGTCTAGGAGGGAGTCCTTGAGTGAATAAGTCCGTTCAGTGTTTGTAATTTCTGAAACATAGTGAACTGTTTATTGTTTGGGCGTAGCCCCGCAGAGTAGGTGTAAGCACCAAACTGCGATATCATATTGTGTGTTCTTTTACTTTCTGCACTTTATCTTACTCAAACAATTTGAACAGTAAGAAATCCGGATCTTAATTAATTAAGTCATCTTCCAGACGATGTTCCAACATCATCTAGAACATCGGACGTAATATCAGATCTAACAGGAACCATCGGCTTCTTTTGGAGTGCAGTTAGCCATTTGAGAGGATTTGAGATAGTTTATTTCCTTTTCATTTTTAACCTCGCAAAAGTTAGTGAGCTGCACTCAAGGTTTATCGCTTCGACACTTAAAACGGTTTGTGCTTCCTTGACATTTCACCTTTTGTCAATCCATCTTCTCAACTATATGAATTTAGCGTCAAGAATTGTGCGAGCTTGGAAGAGTTAAAGTTTGGCTTGGATTGGGAAAGAAGAGATCAGTCCCAAATAAATTGTCATCCACAAACGTCAATGATCACGGCCCAAGGATGCTTCCTAAGCCTTCATGAAGTGAGAATTTTGTTCTGACATAAAATAAAGGGCTTGAGTTGGCTTATTTAGGCTCAAAACCTATGTTATCTTCTTATAAATGATTGTTTTGCACTAGAAGAAATAATAAGCCCCAACAAAATTGATGATTCTCTGGAGGTGACGAAACATGTGGAACCATTCGCAAAACTGACGTACCTACAATTGTTCTACTTACCATGATTAAAGAGTATCTACCACAGACGATGACGACTAGACTGACAAAATGTGCGGAGCTGAAGAAACTTCCACTTGATTCATCCATCACTGAGAGATAAAAAATGACCATTTCGGGAGAAGAATATTGGTTGAATGAGTTAGAATGGGACAATGAGGCTACTAGAGATGCCTTTCTTCCGAGTTTTCGTCATTGTATAGAGAAAGAACCTCCAAAAAAAAAAATCTAAAACAGATAACCATTGAGGAATCCTCTTCAAACTGAGGAGCATAAAGACAGACTTAAAAGCTCGAAATCACCAATAATTGGCAAATCTACAGGTTAGTAACTCCATCTCCAAAAGAAAGGCGCTTTCTCACATTTTATTTTCTGTTTAGAGAAGTTTAGTTGATGATTTCATTCCTCGTTCACTTCTATTATTTGAGCAGTTGTCTTGAACCAATTGATTGGCTGCAAATAAGTTACTGCTAGATATTGAAAATTTTGTGGAGACCAAAAAGGCTGCAAGTTGAATGGTTAAGCATACAGCAGTTCGAGAGAAACTTTAACAAATGAATGGTAAATGAAAAAGAAGAAAGAAACGACAAATTCAGTGATGACTTATTGTTCTTTTTCTTTCTTATGCCAAGCTGAACTACTATAGGATAGAAGGCGATTACGGCTTTAGTTATCTAAGGTACATTTAATCTCTTAAAGAGTTTATTCAGATTCTGTTTTTAATCAACTCTTATGTTTGCTTCCTATGCTCGATTTTCATTTCAGAAACAATTAAATAATATTCTCAAGAGAGTAGAAGAGACGTATTAATCATCTCTTTCTGTAATCTGTACCAGTAAACAAAATAAAAGGTTTTATTTATGAATCTATTTACATTTTTTAATACAACCATGATGTTCTCACTTGGTGGTCCTCACCGTCAAGACGTGCCTCTTAAAAGTTGCATATATTGTGTGTGCCATGTATATTAGAGAGAGAGAGAGAGAGAGAGAGAGAGAGAGAGAGAGAGAGAGAGAGAGAGAGAGAGTTGATGAGGACAAACACCTTCTTATTCATACCTGAGTGATGCTTTTTGTTATCAAATGTATTTTACATAGAAAAAATAGAATATATGTGCAATATTACCATTTGTACAACATCAATAGAGAGAATGGCCTGGAACAGATAACCATAGTTTTCTTCTTCTTCTTCTTTCTTTATTTATTTATTTTTTTTTTCATTTTTCCCACATGCAGATTAAACGATATCTCCAATATTAGAACATAACATAGCACAGAATCATCAACAATATTAGATGGAAAGAAAACACGAAAGGAGCAGAGAGATTTTTCTCTGCAGATTTATCAAGTGAAACACAGGTTGGAAAAGCATGAACTTCCTTTCGCATAGACCGTCTGAACTCAATTGCTTTGATTATTATTATTTTTTTTAAGCTTTTCCCTTTTCTCCGCCTGGAAACCTTCTCCATCCAAAAAAAAAAAAAGATAAAAGTTACAACACAAGTAAGAACTGATAAGAGAAACTCTACAAATTTCTCCCTTTTGAAAAATAAAGAACAAAAAATGCCTTTAGTTTGACGTCTCACCTGAAGTTAATTGTATTTTCTCTTCAATAATACGTCAACGCTTCTCTGAGATAGCATGGAAACATGGAAGAAAAGCGTCTCGAGTGGCCTCATCATCCCATTCGAGCTCATCCCACCAATATTCTTCTCCGTTGATCTCCAATCCAGATTCCTTGGTAATGTTTGAACCGATAGGAAGTTTCTTCAGGAAACGACACTTTAGTACTTCAATTTTCATGAGATGTGGGAAGGACAAGGGTTTCTGGTGGATACTCATCAAGGATGGTAAGTATCGCAAATCTAGATCCATAAGTTCCTTAAATGGTTCCAGATGTTTTGTCACCTCTATAGCATGAGCTAGTTTGTTGAGACATATTATTTCTTGCAGTGCAGGGCAATTACTTACATTTAGAGAACTTAGCTTTGGAGCAAAAATAAGGCAAGTCAAGTCCTTCAGTGATTTGCAGCTTACGATTCCAACTACACGAAGGCTCAAAAAGCACATTTCATTTGTGATATTTGAGTGGTGAAGGTGAATCCCATGGGACTCTCTTCCTATGTAATCCCAGTCAATCTTTATCTCTTCGAGCCTCCTACAGTCCGAGATCATGAGCTTTTCTAAACGCTTCATATTTACAAAAGATGACAGATAAAGGAAACGGACACTCCTTAAACGTTGGAGAAATAGAGCTCGAGTGCAGTTTTGTAGCTTTTCTGAGGTTGAAAGTCTTTCAAAGGCAGAGAGACTTTTCATTGAGACTTCCAATGTATTTAAGTCTTTCAAACATAGTAATTCCTGCACTAATAATTCATTACCCCCACACTGCACAGTGTTGGCCCCCTTTAGCCGGTTTTCATGCAATCCGCAGAAAAACATGTTTAAGCGTTGTAGCCGAAGAAAGCTTGATATGATCTCATGTGGGATTCCGTCAAGGTTTATTGCATTATTTAAGTTCAAGTACTTGAGCATTACCAAGTTCTTTAACTCACTTGGCAATTCTTCTATCGCCGTATTTGACAGATTGAGATATTGCAATGAAACTAATTTTGAAATTCCAACCGGCAAATAAGTCAGACATGGATTTGCTGCCAGATCCAAAACTCTTAGTTTTGGCATAAAGTCAAAGAAGCTATCCGTGATCTGACTCAAACTGTTACGGTTAAGAAATAAAGTCAAGAGATTGGGGCATGTTGGAGTTCCTGAAAGACTCTCAATGCGGTTTCTTTGCAACGAAATCCTACTAACCTCATTCCATGTTTCGTTCATGGGAAGTTTTAACAGTTCAGCATTGGTTTTCACCAAAAATCTATTCTCTGCCTTACCACAGTCACAAGCTATCCACAAAGCCATGTCTCGGACAACATCATGCATCTTTACAAATTTATTGTCAATATCCTCTAGTAAGCATGCATAAAGAAGTGAACCAATAATATCACATCCTTGATTTTTTGCATGATCTATATCCAGATATTCATCCAAAAATCCCTCACTCATCCAATAATCTATCAAAATATTTCTATCAATCGGCCAATCTTCTGGGAATAACGCGCAATACAAGAAACAAGATTTAACTTTTTCACTCGACAAATTGTCATAACTGAACTTCAAGAGTGGAAGTACCTTATCACGCATGCCTGAAAAATCGGATGCTGAATTCTTCAACACCTGAATTGCACATTTCCATTCTTGAAGTGTTCTTTTGCAAGCCATGGCACGACCAATGGTAATTAGCGCAAGAGGTAAACCATCACACTCTTTGGCGACAATCTCAGCTAAACTCGGGATATCGGGGTGGACATTGAGGGCTACTTCCCCAACCTTCTCTTGAAACAACTTCCAGGATTTATCCCATGCTAAGCACTTCACTTCTACCATCTTTTGAGCGTCCATTTGACAACAAACTTCCATGGAACGAGTTGTGAATACAACCTTGGATCCATTTTCTTTGGTAGGCAAAGGAACCCCAAGTTCAGTCAGATCAATCCTGTCCCATATATCATCCAATAAAAGCACAAATTTCCTTCTGCTGAGGATGCTAAAGATGTCTGCAGCTTTATTATGGTAGTCTCTTCTTTTCCATGTTTCCTCGGAATAGCCTATCTTTTCCCCGATTACATTTTGTAAGTTATCAAGTCTGTAATCCTGAGATACTACTACCCAGATGACATTGTAGTCACTGGTAGTAATCTTGAGAAAATTGTTGTTGATATTCTTCAAAAGGGTAGTTTTTCCTACCCCTCCCATTCCATATAACCCCATAATCCCAACATTTTCATAATTGAGATCTCTCCAAACGTTGTCAAATAGTGTTTCCATGCCCACAGTTGGCTCAAGGGGCATTTCTACCACTGAAGCTATGGGTGCCCGTTCAGCCACAACTTCAAACGCCCCTTTGCCTTGCAGATCCGTCACTTCGGAGAGCTTCTCAGACACCATCTTGCCAAATTTGTAGGTGGAGATGTAGTTCTTAGAACAGCAACCCCAAAGGCATAATCTGTTGATTTCTCGAGCGCTTCTTTCCATCAACGCGTTTACTTCAGCTTCCATGGCTTCAACCCAAGAAATCCACCTCTCAACCTTATCAAGCCGCTTCATCTGCTGTAGCTCCTCCGCAACGTTGACTCTCCTCAGCAAGTCAGTCTTTGTAGTTGTTAACTCTTCAAAAGCTTTCTTCAAAGCATCAATATTTCCTTCAAGCTTAGACACGTACCTTGCTCGTTTAGTAGTGAATTCGCAGCAATGAGAAACCACGCCATCAGCGGCGTTAGACTGAAAGGAAAATGATATACAGTTTCCCATGATCACTCAGTTGCACAATCCCACAAGAGGAAACTAGAGAAAGAAATTAGTGCTGATGAATTGACCTTTGCTTTTTATTCTTTTTGTAATTAGTCTAAGGAAGATAAGAAACGTGGGAGAAATGATATACTTTTTTTTTTTTTTTTTTTTCAACGTGTTTTTCTAAAAAATTTATCTATTATAAACTATAGTCTTCTATACCATATATGAGAGCACCAGTGTGAGGTTTGATCCTATCCCACCATGCTCCTGCTCCCTCCTCATTTCTTTGCTTTTTTTTTTTTTTTTTTTTTCATTTTCTTCTTTTCTTCTTTGATCCTATAGTATTAAATTTTTTACGTGTACTTTGTTCTGTTTTAATCTTATTTTTTAATGGTTTTTTTTTTATTTTGTCAAGGGTATTTTATAATTTAGGGTTATTCATTTGCACAAGGGTAATCTTGATAAATATATTTTAAAAGTATATGAGTTAAAATATTTACTATTTATTATTTATTCATAATCTTTTTAATTAAATAATTACATTAATAAAAATAACATTTATTAAGAATAAAGAGTAAAAATTCAGACTTATTTACTCTCAAAGATAAATTTTTTTTTTTTTCTTCAAAAATAGTAGAAAATATGCCAACATGAAGAGCTTAAGAAAGTATATAGGTTAATTTTTAATTATAGAAATTAATAAGTCATAACTTGTTAAGTTATAGTTCATAATCAGATAAATTATGGACAAATTTGTCAAGTTATGGTTCATAGTTAGACACGTTATAGATAAAAACCGTAAATTATGAACAATAACTTGTTAAGTTATGGTTCATAACAATAAGTTATGAACAAAAATAGTAATTTAGCCTATTTATTAACTTATATAAACTATTATCGTATTAATTTTAATTCATTTCAAGTCTTTGCCTATTTCTTACTTTTTCCTTTTCTTCTTTCCAAAGACCCAACTCAAATGAGTCCAACTAGAGTGTGGGTTTCAGCCCAAATTCGTGTTTGGTGAACCAGAAACTCGAGTGTTGACTCGAGTATCAACGCCTAGATAACTTTGACCCCGTTCATTTCACAAATTTGAGTTTTCAGTTCTAAATTTTTACAGCAAAAAGCTCTAAAAAAATATCACATCTAATTTTTTTACTATAATAAAAAGCTCTAAAAAAATATTACATCTCAACTCGAATTAAAAACTCGAATCCGTGAAGTGAACGATGCCTTTAATTATTTTTTTTCTTCTTTTTTTAACTTTTCTTTTCTTTCTTTTTTCTTCTTTTTAACTTTTTATATTTCTTCTTCTTTTTCTTTTTTTTTTTTTTTTTTTTTTGTTAACATTTTTTTCCGTTCTTTGTTTTGCAACATCTCTTTGAAATACTTATATAATTTGTTGACCGTTCTTTTTCTAAATTTCTTTAAGTAAAATAATTCCTTTTAAAATGTCTTTTTTTTTTTTTATAAAAAAATTCTTAGATAATTTTAGTTCTTTTTTTATATGATTTTTAAAAATAAATTTTTTATTACTTCAAATAATGAACTTTAACTTCTAAGGTGGTTATTTTTATTACTTCAAATAATGAACTTAACTAAGGAGGTTTTATGATGTGAAATCAAATTAAAGTTTCACTCGTTTCGTGAATTTAAATTTTTAATTTAAATTAAAGTGTGATATTTTTTAAAAAAAATTTTAACTGTAACAAAAAAAATTAAATTTAATATTTTCTAAAAAATTTTAACATTAAAAAATTAAAATTAAAAACTCAAATTAATAAAATAAATTAAATTTAAATTTTATTTATTTTACCAATTTAAATTTTATTACAATAAAAAACTCTTAAAAATAATCACATTTAATTTTTTTTATTATAATAAAAAACTTTTATATAAGATTATATCAAAACTAAAATTAAAAATTCAAATTAACAAACTCTCACACAGCCATATCTCCTGAACGATTATTCTATGGAAAAGGGGTGAACATAAAGGGATTAATGACTGATCAGAAAAAAAAAAAAAAAAAAAAAAAAAAAAGGTCCAGTTATCATCTTCCTCGGCTTGTAAGCGGGGCACAAAAACGGCGCGCTTCCGGTGTCTTGTTCTTCTTTTCTCAGAAACGATTCTCTCCTTTTCTATTCATCAGAACGAAGCCAATACACATTTCGCAGTCCTTCGAGGTTGAGGACGACGGATTGGGATTCTAGGGTTCCGATTGGCTTTGCGATTCCGGTAGCATTTACTCTCTTCGCTGCCGTTCTGATATCGTAAGATCCTCCACTCATCCCGAACTGTCACATTCTAAGGTTCCTGTTTTTCTTCTTCTTCTTGCCAATTGAATATATTTTCGTGAATTCTGAATTTGTTAAGTTATGGTTTTCAGATGTTTTTCCGCTGAGAACGGAACAAGTACTGTAGTTTTCATTGAAATGATTTTTTATGCCCGGCTTTTATTTTCAGTAATTGTTCGTGAATGGAGTTTATTGGAGTTTGATGCTCCTAATTTGAGTTTAATTTACGAGATATTGTTCCTTATTGCCATTAACCACCGGGATTTTTTAATTGTTATGATAATGTAATTTGGCTCTGGATAAACCTGGTCGACGGATAAAAATTTTCCTTAAATTTTTAATTTTAGCAGAGAAACCTTAATATTTTTTTATTTTGTATTTTTTAGGCAGTTGCATATTTTAAGTTATGATTCATTTAGGTGATGCTTTAGAAACATTTGGGCCAAGGTCATCGGATTCTTTGAATGTTAAACATGGATGGAGATGGGAGGTAAGGACTTAATTGCAATAGAGTTCTGGGATTCTAAGTTCATCTTCATTTTGCAGTTGCTGTTGTTTGTTGGTGGAGAGAAGTTATTGGATTTGGATCATAGATAGATTTGAGGGGGAAAATGGAAGGAGAGGAGGGAGAAGGGCTAAGGCTGAGCAAGAGATTTTCGGAAACAAGTAAAAGCGGTGAGGTCGATTACAAGATGAAGGCGGGGACAGCGTGGAGCCACTCATACCTCAACCAGAAGCCATGGCATCCTCTCTCCTACCCAAACCAACGCCGCAAGTGGATTGCAGAGCAGACCCATGCCAACCGCCTCCGTCGCTCTGAGGAGGTCTCTCGTGAGGCAAGTTTTTCTCTCTTCTCCCTCTTCTTTTTCTTCCAATAGTCCTCAATTGCTTACTAACTCTCTATGTCTTTTTTATCTCTCCAGTATGCTCAAGAGCAAGAGTTCTTTCGGCAGACAGCTCTCGTCTCCAAGAAAGAAAAGGAAAAGGTTCTTCTCTCTTCTTATCCATAGGCATGATTCCTTTTTTCTTTACTTCTCCTAACAGATATCCTTGCTGTTATCCTTTCTCCCTTTTGTCTCAGATGGTAAAGAAGCTTGAATATTACATTCGACCATCTCAATTTGAAATAGACAAAAAGTTCAAGCAATTATGATGAACATCATAGCTTTTGTTTTGTTGTCCTAACTTAGTTTGTGTTTTGTTATGAGCTGTTTTGCATACTCTAATAAAGAGTGGGTTGCACTTTTCAGCTGGAGATTATGAAAGCCGTTAGCTTCATGTATGTTCGGCCACCTGGTTACAATGCTGAAAGTGCTAAAGCAGCAGAGATTGCTGATGAAATGAAAACACATGAGCAAGAAAACCCTTCCCAAGACCCAACCACAACTGGGGCGTCCACTTCAATGTATTACTTACACCTTTTTTTTTTCGTATCTGGAAACAATAAGATATATTAAATGCCTTTTCAATTGCTTTCTTCATTATGTAAGTTGCTTTATTTGGTCATAACATAGTAGACTTTTCTATCTTGCAGGCCCCCGGAATCCATGCCTGGTAGAGATCACTTAGTCAGGGAAGAGAAGAAGAAACCAAGGCCAAAAGATGTTTTTGGCCGCTCTTTACCAACTGAAGAAGAATTTGAAGTTTTGAAAAATGCTCCACGGTATAGTTTTTCGCTAAGGCTCCACAGTATGATCAAATGCTATTGTGCTACTATCATAAATCTATAAATACTCGCACGCAACTTTTTGATGTTATTTTGAGGTTGCTTGATGTTTTACTGTATGCTAACGAAAAGGCGTATCCTTGACCAAGGTCTACTTCCTATTTAGGTTCTTAGAGGTTTCTGTTGATTTTTTCTTTTTTTTTTTTTAAATGGTTCATTGGAATTTTTTAAATAGATGAGTTGATGAATTCTTTGAAATTCGTAGAGTTGACTTATTATAGATCTATTGACCAATAATTTTGATTTTGTTTGTTTGTTTGGTTTTTTCTTTCTTTCTTTCATTCTTCTTTTTATTTGTCTGCTTCATACATTTGCATCAATGCACATGTGGTTTAACTATGATGACTTTTAGATTGGAGACTGGTGTTCCTGCAAGGGTGAAACCATTTGGAGTTGAAGTGCGCAATGTGAAATGCGTTAGATGTGGAACTTATGGTCACCAAAGCGGTGATCGTGAGTGTCCATTAAGAGATGCTATAATGCCTAATGAAGAGAGTCGATTGAAAAGAGATGACCCCTTGACTGCTATTCTTGCCCACACAGATCCTAGTGAGGTTAGTTTAATTGTTTTTCATTCTCAAGACTCTAGAAAGTTGATTAGGATGTTAGTTCATAACTTGGAATTACACTTTCTCTGTTTGTAGAAAACTTCTTATCATTATCTAATACGTAAGTCATAAAGTTTGAGGGGGTTTAGGGCCCTTCCTGTGGGAGTGGACATGTCGGAATACTAGTAGGGGCATCAAGAGACAGTTGATTGGTCTTCTTTGGCTGTTTTATGTTTTACATCGAATATATGCAAATAATATGAGAACATACAGAAAATTGGCATAGGGGAGGGGGATATAGAAGCACAACCTTCTTGTAATGACAAACTCGACATTAGGTTTCAGATAGCCACAGCTAATTGAAAATGAGTTGAGAAGGCATAGAATTTAGAAATGGGTCTCTTAAGAAACTTGAGCTGTCAAACGTGTAGTCTTTCTATTCCTAAATGATCGATCACCTATTATAGGTCTTTCTACTGGCGGCTGGTTCCATTGATTCTATAATGGGGTTTGAGCAAGGGGTAAAAAATTGGTGGTGTCAAGAATATTGTCATTTTCTTAGATCATATAATGAGATTTTTGGTTATGGTGCAGCCTCTAAAATGGGAGCTAAAGCAAAAGCCAGGAATTAGTCCTCCTCGTGGAGGCTTTAAACCAGATGACCCCAACCAGCAAATAGTTGCCGAGGACATATTTAATGAGTATGGAGGTGATTTGTTATTGTCTCATGCTATTTTTACTACGTCAATTTATTTCTCTCTAATAGGTTTTTGATATTTTATCTTCGTTCCATTTTTGTAGGCTTCCTTAGTGGGGGTAACATTCCGGAGTTGCTGACCAACTTCTCAAGCAAATCCAAGAAGAAGTCCAAGAAGAAGAAAAGGCACAAAAAGCATCAATTTTCATGTGATAGTGATAGTGAGGAGTTGGAAGAAGATGAATTCTCTTCTGCTTCCGAGGATGGAGAGAGGCGGCAAAAGAAAAGAAAACATAAGAGGAAGAACAAGAAGCATAATCATTCTGAATCGAGTTCCTCAGATGTTGAGTTGTATAGGCATAAAGAAAAGAGCAACCGCAAGTGTTACTCGTCAGGGGAATCTGATGCTGGCCGGCATCATTCTAGTACTGGAAAAAGAAGAAAGCATTCGTGTTCATCTGAAGATTCTGGCAAGGATAGGCATCATAGAAGTGACAAAAGGAGGTGCAGGCCTATGAAATCTTTACCATCAAAGGATTCCAATTTTGATAGGCATTATAAGAGCAGAGACGTGTGTTCCCATTATTCGTCTGAAGATTCAGACCGCAATGGTCAGTCTACAAGTAAGGGCAAGCAAAAGCATTCTTATCCACGTCAACATTCCGAAACCAAGAGAGAGAATCACAGCAGCAAGCAAAAGAGTAGACGGGAGAATGAACATGAGCATTCACGTTTATCTGTGTATTCGGAGTCTAACCAACACCGGCATAGCCATCACCGTCGTCATCATCGGTCAGAGTCTTAGTCAAAATGAGAGATTTATCGGCGATTCACAACAAAAACTGCCCTGGCTGAGCAGGTGTTGTAGACCTGGAGCAGAAAATGTCAACACTTGATGTCTAATTTATGTCTTTCCTTGAGAATCTATGAGTGGTTGGCTCAAATATTAGGTTCTTTCTCAACCTTGTCACTCGATGCTATCAGAGAAATGCAGTTGTCGACTCATCTATAGGAGTGATCTTGAATTGGCCGTCAGTTGATTTTTTTTTTTTTTTTTTTTTTTTGGTAGTATAAATGATCTATAAATTGTTTTTGTGAACGTTGTTACTTTTAGGGGTTTAGAGGGAGCATAAATTGGCAATCCAAATGTATAGAAGAATGTTTTTTTTTTTTTTTTTAAAAAAAAAAAAAGCTCCAAAACACAAGCTATAATTTTTTTTAATAATCTTGGGTATGGAGATGTAAGTTTTCCATTTCAAAAAAGCATTTCATCCAGCAATTCAAAACGAAAGTAGTGCTCCTATAGCTCTGACCCTGTTTATCCGGTGTTTGGTTTAAACCCTCATCACGGCTATTTAAAATATGTGTGTGGTTTTAATAAGGAAAAAAAAAAAAAAAAAAAAACCCCCAGAAATATCACTTAGATGAAAATATATATATATATATATATATATATATATACACTTCACCCAAAGAAAAATAATTTATTTAATTAATAAAAAGAAAACAAAAGATCACGAAACCTAATTATTTTAAAAAAAAAATAAATAATAAGTTTGTATAAAATCATGATAAATCATTTATTTTTATCTTTTATATATTAATTACTCCAATATTTATGAGTTGGTGGGTATTATTAAACTAACCAAATAGATCTCGAAGAGTCTGAAATCCTCTTCTTTTATTTACTTTTAACTAATTACTCTAACAGTATCTATTAGGCCTACGTTATCCAATTAGGTTTGGAGCTGTGTAAATTAGATTCTACACTATTAAAGTCTTATTCAAGTATACCACTTTGACGTAGAAATTCTATTGATTTTATTGATTTGAGTTTTGTTACAGTAAAAAGTTCTCAGAAACAGTCACATCTAATTTTTTTATTACAGTAAAAAAATTCTCACATAAAATTACATTTCAACTCGAATTACAAACTCAAATCAATGAAGTGAACGAAAATAGATTTTTCAATAAAGTGATTGATATGAATTTCCACACTCACTAGAAATTCTCCTAAAAATAAATGAGTAAACCTCTCTTTAGAAAATATAGTTGTATTTCTCTACTGTTAAGTAAAAATTACATTACATGGAAAATTTATGGAGGTTGTTTTGGAATATTTTAGAATTAACAAAAATTACACTAATTATTTTAATGGTATAAAATTTTGCTATTTATAAGATATTATATTATAAATTTTTTTTAGGAGAAAGAGAGAAATAGACGACTTGAGATGAATTAAAATTAATAGGCTAATAATATATATAAGTTAATAAATAGACCAAATTACTGTTTTTGTCCATAACTTGTCTGGTTATGAATCATAACTTGTTTCATAACTTAACAAGTTATTATTCATAATTCACAATTTTTATCCATAACTTGTCTGGCTATAAATTATAACTTGATAAGTTTGTTCATAATTTATCTGGTTATGAACCATAACTTGACAAATTATGATATATTAATTTTTATAACTAAAAATTAATCTATTTATTTTCTTAAATTTTTTATATTAGTCTATTTTCTATTATTTCTGATTTTTTTTTGTTATGTCCCTTTTAATTCACCCAGAAAAACAAAAACCAAAACCCGACCCATGTTGTGAGTTGCTTGCTTCTCACCTAAACCGAAGAATGAAGAGTATCTTCCGGGCTTCGTCACTCTCTCTCTCTCTCTCTAACAAGTCTTACCCAAATCTCTCTTTCTCTCTCTTAAACGGCCATGGACGTGCTCTCCCTCTCATCCCCAATTCCTTGCTTCAAACTCCCCAACAGCTCTCGCCCCAAACCCATCTCCTCCCACCTCCCAATCTGCTCTCTCAAAACTAAAAGAGCCTCATCCTTTGCCAAATGCTTCCAATCCATTTCCTCTTCCAAACCCCAATCCCTCCTCACCCCATCTCTTCTCTTGGCCTCGTCTCCGCAGACGCCCGATACCGCCATGAGAGGCGCCGAGTCCGACGCCATGGGCCTCCTCCTCAGGGAGAGAATCGTCTTTTTGGGAAGCAGCATTGATGACTTCGTCGCCGACGCCATTATCAGCCAGCTTCTCTTGTTGGACGCCCAGGATTCCACTAAGGATATCAAGCTCTTTATTAACTCCACTGGTGGCTCTCTCAGGTTCCAAACAAACCCCTTTTCTTTTCTTTCTGGGTCTCTTTTTATTTTCCCTTTCTTTAATTTTTAGCTTCACTTGGTTTGTTTTGTTTGGTCATTTTTTATTGGTTAGATGAACTTCTGGGTTTTGCATTAGATGCCTCTAATACTAATATTAGCAGACAAATGAAGTGTTTCTGCTCAAATGTTTTCCTAGTCAGCTTCTGAGTTAATGGCCCGTTTGGTTCACACATTTAATTCAGCGTTTATGATTTTGAATTTAAATTTTGTGAGAGAATTCATTAGCTGGAATTTTTTCTATTCAATTTTTTTTTGTGTGAGAAAAGTACTTTAGCAGAATTAGAATCATGTATTCGAAAAACAAACGGTCCTGACTGTTTGTAGTGCAAGCGGGCTCTTGTTTAAGGCTGCGTTTGGTAGGAGGGAAAGAAAGGTGTATAACCTAGTCAAGGAAAATGTAGAGGGATTGAGAGACCTTTCTCTTGTTGTGTTTGGCATGTATTCTCTTCTTAATTTGTTTCCTGTGAGGGATTGAAATTGGGGTTCTTTGAAAGATTTAAAACTATCACCCCTATCAAATCCCTCCTCGCAAACAACCATAAGTCCCATAATCCTTCTACTAATCGTCCCACGCCTATTCCTCCTTCCACTTTTCCCTCCGACCAAACAAGCTCGTGGTTTTCAATTACCATAGCTTCTGCTCTTCAATGCTTCGATGGGGGTCAAGTAGTGGTCTAACCTGGTAAAGTAATTGTTGTGTTTACCTCGTTTGAATACCAATGGTAAGTGTTTCATGTTGTCTATTTGTTGGGATGTTTTAGGATGCCAATTACTAAAGCTCCACGGCCCGGTTGGAATTGAATAATTCTTCCCTTGTACAGTGAGTGCGGGGTTTGCTGATGGAAAGAGCATAACCTACTAAACTTCAAGAAAAGCATAAAATTTAGAAGTGTTAATTGCATAATTGTTACATACATGCATGTGGTTTGCGGTTCCCCATTTTCAGTAGCGTCAGACATGTATAGGCCGTAAGATTTTGTTTCCTACTTTATAAATATCCAAAGCAAATCAGTAGTCAACCTGAAAATCAGCTAACTGTCGAGCCCCCTGTGATTTTGACTCCTGAAGTTGAGAATATAGTTGGTCGCGTAGCGTTCCACCCCTTAATGGTGGCAATTTTTATAAATTTGAGTTTTGCTAGGTGGTACTACATTAGTATGCGAGTTTGAAGTGAAATGACTGGTATGATTGATGACTAACACAGGTACAGCGTTATCTATTAAGTTTGAAGAAAAGCCATGGGTAATGATTCATGGGTCACCCTGTAGGAAAAACAAATTTTTAGTTATGTGTGGGGGCCCAAACACAGGTCGAGGACTCGTAACAAGTGACAGAGATGTAAAAGGCGGTCTTTTTGTTTCCCTTATATTTTTATATAAGTTAATTTTGGAGAATACTAGCCTAAGACCTCTTAGTCTAGTGGTACTGGGGGGTTTAGGTTGGGAGTTGCGGGTTCAATCCCGTATTATATAAAAAAAAAAAATGGAGAATACTAGTTATGAGAATTCTTTCAATGAAAAAGTTGTATAAACTTCATGTATTTGCCTATGTTTTCCCCTTTTTTTTTCCTTGGATAATTTATTTGGAATAAGCATACTATTAAGAGTGTTCTTGTGAACACTCTGTCATGTGCAATTAGGTTATGTGTTGTAATTAACTCCTCTCCATCTCCGACTCTACGGTCTACACAATAAATAAAGATGATGAATTATGCTATTCAACATCAGACTCTAGAATTTGATGGAAACTCCCTCACCCCATATATTTGCTGACAAGACTGCCTTTTGAAGTTGCCCATGGATCAGTGAAGCGGGGATAAATATGATTTTTTGATCTTGCTATTTATGACTTCATTATCTCTATGTCTGAGACAATCTGGCTCTTGGTTTATGCATTCCTTCCCTCTTTGTTCTTCTTTTAACGCAAAGGAAAACATAATCATATGTCTATTTCTGTGGAAACTAATAAAATTCCTGCTTCTTAGCATAAGATTTCACTGAATTGAAATACCCTTGTGGTGCCACAGTGAACTGAACTAGATGAATTAGTGATCTACTGAAACAGGTTTCTTGTCCAGAAACATGTATTTTTTATTTTTATGTTTGGTACTTAAGCTCTTGTCGCACTATAAATTTTCATAGCTGATTTGCTTGTCCAGAAACATGTATTTTTTTTGTGTTTTTTGTTTTGGTACTTAAGCTCTTGTAGCACTATAAATTTCCGTAGCTGATTTGCTTGATGTTATTTACTTCAGCGCTACAATGGCTATCTATGATGTTGTTCAGCTCGTGAGGGCTGATGTATCAACAGTTGCGCTTGGCATTGCAGCATCAACGGCTTCTGTCATCCTTGGTGGTGGCACCAAAGGCAAGCGTTTCGCAATGCCCAACACGCGGATAATGATTCATCAACCTCTAGGAGGTGCTAGTGGACAGGCAATAGATGTGGAAATTCAAGCCCGAGAAATCATGCATAACAAGAACAATGTCACATCAATTATTGCTAATTGCACTGGTCGCACATTTGAACAAGTTCAAAAGGATATCGACAGGGATCGTTATATGTCCCCCATAGAAGCAGTTGAGTATGGACTACTAGATGGAGTTATTGATAGAGATAGCATTATCGCTCTTGTGCCTGTACCAGAAAGGGTGAAAGCAAGGATTACTTACGAAGAAATCAGTAAAGATCCAAGGAAATTCTTGACTCCAGATGTTCCAGACGACGAGATATATTAAAGCTCGTGGTGTTAAATACAGAGGTATATTATTCTTACAGCTTTCACTTCATGTGTTAGTTGCACAGAACTCTATGCCTTCGTCACAAACTTAGGTTCCAGAATTTGTGGAAGGGAAACAAGGATAGCTGTTTTATTCCCAATTTAAAGTAAATTCCTGCAGTTTTTGTCACCATTAGAAGTCGTTTAAGAAAAGTGGAACTTATGTTTTTGTGCAATGTAAACTGTAAAACCGGTGAGCGTGAGATGGTTTATATGGATTTTCTGTTTAGACTAATTCTGCTAAATGGCAATGAATTGATTTATAGTGGTTCAGGGAATTGTTGTTGATTGATGTGTAATATCTTGATTTGTTTTCACTTAAAACGTTTCTAGCTGACTTTGCCAGGACTTTAGTTAGATATACAACTATTTTGATCGACATGGAACCATTATTTTCCTATAGAATTACATTTACCTTGTAATAATTCTATAATGAAAATTGCCTTGTAATATTTCTATAAGAAAATTGCCAAGAGTATCGATAGATCTTTGTTTCAAACCATATTCACACAGAAACTGTTAATTTTGACCTCATTCATTTCACCGATTCGAGTTTTTAGTTTTAAGTTTTTACAGTAAAAAATTCTTAGAAAATGTCATATCTAACTTTTTTTTTTTGCTACAGTGAAAAACTCTCAGAAAATATCACATCTCAGTTCGAATTGAAAATTTAGGGGATGTTTGGTTGGGGGACATCATGATTCATGGTTCGAATTGATTTCTCTCACAAAAATTTAAATCAAAAAATCAAATCCCTGCACCAAACGGACCCTTAAATCTACAAAGTGAACGAGACTAATTTAACATGATTTTAACAAAACATACACTAGGTAAGCACCCGCACCATTCAAGGCACAAACTCTATACTGCTTTACGGATCTTTAGTTCAATTTTAAAATAAAATAAAATAAAATAAAGGGAGAAGAAAGAGAAATTTTTCTTCTAGAGAATAGATACGAATGGCAGGATTTCAAAGATTAGAAATGCATAGCCGTTTTTCTTTGCAATTGCAAAACTGTTTCTACAGTTCCGAATCTCACTGTCAAATGTCCGGTGGCGGATCTGCTAAGGGCAAAGTAGGGGCAGCCGCCCCCACTAATTAAAAAAATATATATCAAAATTTGACCATTCAAAAAAATTTTCTTTTCAATTTTACCCTAAGTTTTAGAATTATTACTTTAAAAAAAATATAGATAAACAACTTTACTCCTTTTACGCATTAGCTCTTGTAATGTGTTTTTAAGTAATTACAGGTGTGCGACACGTCGTTTCAGCCAAAAGGAATTGATGTTATGCGTCGTTTTATTCATCAAATGGAAATTGATGGAGCACGTGTCGTTTCCTAGCAAAAAAAATATCATACGTGTCGAAGTAACTACTTGTTATTATCGGCTGTCAGGAATTATGTTGTTGGATAGTTTTGTGTTCCATTTAAGTATGTTGTAGGATGGTTTAGTGTTCTATTTGTTTGTTGAAACGCTCCCCGCCCTGCCTTCGTCTGATCTTCATTTGTTATATATTTTGACTGCATTTATTTTACCACTTTAAATTTTGATACAGTAAAAAGTTTTAAAAAATAATAATATTTAATTTTTTTTTACAGTAAAAAATTCTCACATAAAATTATATCCCAATTCAAATTAAAAACTCGAATCAGCAAACTAAACGAGCCATTTATATAAATTAATATATGCAATACTATATTTGTAAATAATTTCAGTGTTTTTGTTAAAATAATTTCAGTATTTTTGTGGCATTATTATTAAGTTTGATTTGCATATGATTTGTTTTATAAAACCTAATTTGATTTTGATTTAAACTTACACTTTATTTTTGTTTTAAATTGTTATAATTTTGAAATATATAATTATATTAAATGGTAAACAAGGTGAGTATGGAAAAGAGCTTCTCAATAGAGAATTTCCCAATTTTGGTCCCGTTTCTTCTTAAGCGGAGATGGGGACGAGAATAGAGATGAAAAATAATTCTCCATCCTCGCCCGTCCTGTTTCTATCCCTAAATTAGTGTTCTATTTTTAATTATTTTAATTGTCTTCTATTACTTGAATATGATTAGGAAACTTGGTTGTATTTAAGGCTTGTTTTAGTTATTTTATTATTAAGTTTGTGGTGATTAATAATATACATTTTGAGAATTCTCTCAACATCCCTAGTTCGATTACTCAGTATTTTTTAGACCCATTTAATTCGCTGATTCGAGTTAAGATGTGACTTTATGTGAAAGTTTTTTTACTGTAGTAAAAAAGTTAGATGTGACTGTTTTTGAGAACTTTTTACTGTAACAAAACTCGAATTGGTAAAATAAATGGGGTTTAAAATTAACGAGTCACTGATGACTGTTTTCTTGATGTTCGTGGGTGAATAAACTAGTTTATAAATACCCTATTTTTCGATATCTTAATTAAATTGACGGATCTTATCATTTTTTTCTTATTTATTTAGAGTTCCGCTACATCACTATAAGCTTTGTCACGATATGCCCCCCGATCTACAAAACATAAGTACATTCTCTCTGGATTTTGAAATGTTAATGAAGAAACTCTTTCCTTTAAAATTTTCAATAGAAATAACACATGACACGTAAAATAACAATTAGTGAACAATTTAGACCTTGTTCATTTCATCGATTCGAGTTTTTAGTTTTAAGTTTTTACAGTAAAAAGCCTTAGAAAATGTCACATCAAAATTCCCTGCTACAATAAAAAACTCTCAGAAAATGTCACATCTCAGTTCGAATCAAAAATTCGAATCCGCGAAGTGAATGAGGCCTTAGTGTACAATTACTCTACAAGTTTTCCTAGTGCAATAACAAACAACAAAAGTGGAGGAGGGATGAAATAGCAACGAACCCCCACAAAAAGATAGCACAAATAGTAATATTAATTGGTGCAGAAAATTTATAGTGCCTAATATCATTAAGTTATCTTTTGGTTAATAAATTTGAAAATTCAAATTATTCTCACGCCTTCTACTCAAACCCATATCAAGATATATTTAGCAAACAAACAGACACGGACATGGCTTGCAGTGTTAATGTGCACAACTTAAGCGGAATACTTATAGAGCTCATTTAATTTGTTGATTTAAATTTTTAATTCGAGTTGAGATGTGACTATTTCTTAGAGTTTTTAATTGTAGCAAAAAATAATATATGATTATTTCTGATAGTTTTTTATTATAATAAAACTCGAATTCTAAATTCAAATCGGCGAAATAAATAGGACCATAATGTGCAAAAACAATACATATTTAATCATATTTACTCGATCAGCCAGGTCCTCCAAAATGGTTTTGACCATTAATTTTTATTTTGAAGGTCTTAAACCGAATATTCATCTTTCGCGAAAGTAATTGGTCATTTGTTTAATGATAATAAAACAAATCTCAAGATTCTCGTCACATTGTTACAAGGAACAATTGTTGGAAATTTTTGGACTATAGTCTATAGACGTTCACACATCTTCCATAACTTTCTGCGCATCACATGGAAGGAGGACAGTTATATAATAATTAAATTTGGGTCCACCTTCGAAGAATAAATTTGATAAGAGGCTGAGGGTCTATATTAATATCGTGGACGGCGGTATTGAGAATCAACTTTTCACGAATCCGATAATCTATCAACCACATGCAGGAGGTTGAGCGGTTTTGACAACTAATGATAATGGGCAATATGACTCAGTCAAACATAGTGGTACACGTATCTCATCCATAAGGTGCTGCCACGTGGCAGAAATGAGCAAAGTACGGAGGTGCAGGGGATTATTTAGTAGACGTTTGGTTTATAAATTAAGAATAATTTTTATTTTACGTGTATTTTTTATTAGAAAAAAATATTATAGAGAATTATGAATCATGATTTAAAATTAAAGACGAATACATGCTTATAATTCGTAGAGAATTTATATGTGTGTAAAAAAATACACATAAATAAAAAATAATTCTGATTTATAATTCTAAATTTACGAATTAAACGTCCTCTAATTTCATCCAGAGGATTTTATTTTTATTTTTTAAATGATCCAAATATTCTTTTTATTCTACACTGAAAAATAGATCTAAATCCTGTTTAAAAAAATATATCTAAATAAAAAAACAGTTGCTGCATTTTTTTTTTTTTTGAGCTAAACGTTCCCATCCTTATTTTACTTTTTTTTTGTCTTATTCTTCGTTTTGAACAGTAATGCAAGCTTACGAGCCGAGATGCTGAAGAATTGAAAGATAACTTCCTTTGTTTTTTTTGTTTTATTTTTTTATATTAAAGATGACTTGCTTTTTAGTGTGTGTGTGTGTATTTGTATAAAACTTTTTTTTTTTTTTTTTTTTTTTTCAGATGGTCTGTTGTTTTCAATTTAAAAAATTGCTGTTAAGGTTACTCCTTTGTTTTTATTTTTTTTTTTTTTTTTTTGAAATAGTATTTGATGGTTCCAAAGAACCTTTTATTGAAAATCTAAAAGAAAATCTAGCTAGCTGTCCACAAAAATAAACAACGCTACTAAAGCTTGCCAAAAAAAAAAAAAAAAAATCCAATTAAGAAAATTGAAAGACAATCATCAAATGGAATCAAAGCTGGCTCATGGTCTGTCCCTCATGCCGTGACAACAATAAACGTTCCAAATTAGAGAAGAAACGTTATATATTGCTTTATTCACTTTGACCTTTCTCCCTTAAACCAACGACATAAGATGTTTGTTTCGTGTATCATCTTTGTTGAATTATAATTCATAATTTTATATAGTATTTTTTTATAAAAAATTTAAATTTTAAATTATGATTTTAAATTTATAAACTAAATAAATTTTTAAAAGTTGTCAATTTCATACGTTTAAACTTATGATTTTAATTTTATTAGAGTGTTTTTATCTCACATAAAAAAATTTAAATTTTAAATACAAAAATTAAGAATAATTTTTTAAATGCATGAACTAAACGGATCCTTATTCTAATAATAACTAAACGCATAAACTAAATATCTCATTTATCTCACTAATTTAAATTTAAAATTTAAATTTTATTATAATAAAAATTTTTATAAATAATCACATTTAATTTTTTTATAATAAAAAAATTATATATAAAATTATATTTTAATTTAAATTAAAAATTTAAATTAACGAATTAGATCACCCTCGAGCACATCTGATCTGGCCTCCGAGTTCCACATAGAATTCTCTTTGTGGGCCCAAAATGGTTCTTGCACGCCAAAAGTATGCTGGCCTCCAGGCTAGCACAACCCTTAGAAACTGGAAAAAAAAAAAAAAAAAAAAAAAAAAAAGAGAAAAAGAAGAATCCCAAGATTACCAACGGCTCTCCTATGCGGTGGCTACAGATAAGTGACCGTTGGTGGGGTCCACTGACTCCCCTCGTTTGAAATTTTCAAAAAATATATAAGAAAGCCTCTCTTCATTTTTATCTTTCACTCCTCAAACCATCCCATCCCACCAAAGGCTAAAAGAAAATCCCATTCTTTTTCTCTCTTCATTTCGTCATTTTTTTTCTCTTCCACTGAAATTTCTGGGAAAATGGCTGCTGAGGTTGCTAAGCCCGAGGAGACCCAGAAGGGAGATGTTTTGGCTCATGAAGAAGAGACGAAGAAAAACGTTGAGGAAGCTCATGAGAAAGATGAATCCAAACCCAGAACTGTTGAGAAGAGCTCTTCTTATAAGGAAGAGAGCAACTCTCTCTCTGATCTGAAAGAGTTTGAGAGGAAGGCTTTGAATGAGCTGAGATTGAAGCTTGAAGAAGCCATTCTCGGAAACAATCTCTACAGAACTGAAGAGCCAAAGAAGACCGGAGATAAGGCGAAACCCGAAGAACCCAAGGAAGAAGAGAAAAAAGAAGAAGCGAAGAAATGTGACGATCAGGAAGCAAAACCAGAAGAGCCAAAGAAGACCGAAGAGAAGGCGAAACCCGAAGAAGCCAAGGAAGAGGAGAAAAAAGAAGAAGCGGAGAAATGTGACGATCAGGAAGCAAAACCAGAAGAGCCAAAGAAGACCGAAGAGAAGGCGAAACCCGAAGAAGCCAAGGAAGAAGAGAAAAAAGAAGAAGCGGAGAAATGCGACGATGAGGAACCAAAACCAGAAGAGGGTGATAACGCAAAGGTAAAGGAAGGAGAGAAAGATGAAGAAGCCGAAGAGAAAATCGAAAAAGAAGAAGAAGTCAATAAGGAAATTTCCCTTTGGGGAGTTCCCCTTTTGCCAAGCAAAGGCTCAGAAGGTACTGATGTAGTCCTCTTGAAGTTCTTAAGGGCTAGAGAGTTCAAGGTCAATGACGCCTTCGAGATGCTTAAGAAGACCCTTCAATGGAGGAAGGATTCGAAGATCGATTCGATCTTGGACGAGGAGGACTTATGCGTCGACTTGAGCTCGGCGGCCTACATCAATGGCGTGGATCGGGAGGGACACCCCGTGTGCTACAACGTCTTCGGCGTGTTCGAGAACGAAGAGCTTTACCAGAAGACTTTTGGGACGGAGGAGAAGAGGACACATTTCTTGAGATGGAGGTGCCAATTGATGGAGAAGAGCATTCAGAAGCTTAACTTGAAACCGACCGGAGTCTCTTCTTTGCTTCATGTCAATGACCTCAAAAACTCGCCGGGACCTTCCAAGAAAGAGCTCCGAATCGCCACGAAACAAGCTGTCGGCATTTTGCAGGACAATTACCCTGAGTTGGTCGCCAAGAATGTGAGTTTCCTTAAAATCTCTTGTTACAAAAGCACTATATTGAACTTTCAGAAGTGAAATTGGTATTGATACGTTGTTTATGGTTTTGGTGATAGATATTCATAAATGTTCCTTTCTGGTACTACGCTTTGAATGCCCTCTTATCACCTTTCTTGACACAAAGAACCAAGAGCAAATTCGTCATTGCTCGGCCGGCGAAAGTTACTGAAACCCTTCTTAAGTAAGTAGTATTTTCACATAATTTACCTTATATATACCAATAATCTCAATGTGATTTCATTAGAAATTAAGGACATGTTTTAACTCCAAATCATGAATCATCACAGGTACATTCCGGCTGAGGAAATCCCTGTGCAATACGGTGGCTTCATGAGGGAGAATGACTTTGACTTCTATGGCGATGATTATGCTGTTTCTGAACTCTTTGTCAAAGCAGGAACTACTCAAACCATTGAGATACCCGCACCAAAGGTATTCAAAGAATGGAATTATGTCCGATATTACCATTGTTTTTCGATATTTCTGTAAAATGATCGCACAATACAAGTATATCTTGAAGAGAAAGAAATATCCATAAATCAAATATTTAACAGTAACAACAATGACATTCTTCTATGACATTTTCCAACTTTTCGATATTTTTAGACATATTTGCCAAAAAAATGTTCAAATTTAAGAACTTGTATTTCTACAAACACCGGCACTTTTATCTGATCATTTTTATTATGCCCCTTTTGGCTTATCCTTTGGATATTAATTATAAATTATTGGTAAACAGGCTGATACCACAGTGGTGTGGGACTTAACGGTTTTGGGTTGGGAAGTAAACTACAAGGAGGAATTTGTTCCTAACGATGAGGGATCTTACACCATAATTGTTCAGAAGGCCAAGAAAATGGGACTGAATGGAGGACCGATTCGCAATACTTTCCGGAGCAATGAGCCCGGAAAGGTTGTCCTAACAATCGAGAACAATTCGAGCAAGAAGAAGAAGGTTCTTTACCGGTACAAGACCAAGAAGCAGTGCTCTTCCTTTTAAGAATTTCAAGCTTTACAGTTTTAATATGAAAAAATGTCCAGATTATTTTCTTTCATGTTTTTCACATTCTTTTTTAGGCTGGGACAGTTCATTCTTTTGCAGGATTAGTAAAATCCTGTCTTTTGATTTCTTCCAGATTCGAATATCTTGATGTCATTCATTTTACATGTTTTTGTGAGAGTGAAAAGATTTGTTTGAAACATAATATCTGATGTAGTATATGTTACTTTTCCAATGCCGACAAAAGTTTCGTCAATTTCCTTCTAAATCAACCCACCGTAAAAATTAAGGCCTCATTTATTTTATTAATTGAAGTTTAAAATTTAAATCAGTAAATTAAATAAGTCTTAAAATGTGATAATTTTTGTTATCAGCCATATAAGGAAATTATGTAGAAACTTTTTATTGGAAGGGATATATAGTTTTTTTTTTCAAAGAAAATACCACTTTTGCCCTCTTATTATGATAATGCTCAAAGCACTTTTTATATTTATAAAAACATACCTAAATCTAGCCTTGAAGTAATTGAATTTTTGAAAATGTCATTATTACCCTTCCAAATCTACATTAAATATTATTTTAGATATTATTTAACTAAAAAGTTAAATATTCTCAAATAAATATTCAAATAATGCCTAAAACACTTTTTATATTTATAAAAACATACCTAAAACACGCCTTGAAGTTTTAAAATATCCAAAACATTAAAATTATTTTAAATTATTATGCCCCTTCTATAAAAAAAATAAAACATTAAATATTATTTTTTAGATATTATCTAACATTAAAAAAGATATCATTTAACTAAAAAGTTAATTAAAAACTTATAAAAATTCTCAAATAAATATTCAAATAAAACAAACACATTTATTATTTTGAGAGTTTTTTTTATTTTTTAAGATTGATTTTATTTAATATTTTTATTTAATAGTGTTTTAAAATGATTTAATAAAGATTGAGAAGAGTAATCTTGGTATTTAGTTGCTTCATGGAATATTTTGAGTTTATTTTCACAAAACACAAAGAGTGTTTGGGGTATTTTACATAATAAGTTAGTGAAAGTGATATTTAGTGAAAGTGATATTTTGATAAAACACGAGGTATTTTAGGTATTATTCCTCAGGAATATAAAGAAAATCACAATCACAAACATCATTCGATATTGGCAAACAACCTGGCACAATCTTAAAACAAGATTGAACTTGTATTCAAGTCAAAAAAAAAAAAAAAAAAAAAAAAAAAAAAAAAAAAAACGAAAATCCATTGGTTACCTATTTCTTCAGAAACAAAAGCACGGACATAAATAGCATAAGTTGGAAAATAGAATCGGCATCAACAAAAACAACAATCTCCTCAACCTTCAACCGTGAAAAATGTATGCTAAAGTATGAGATGACGTTGTAATTTTCCTGATGCCCTTCGCTCATTAACGACAAGTTCAAATCCTTGTGCACGTCTAGAAAAGACTTATTTTGCTCGTTCGTCATGAGCAGATCATTTTTTTTTTTTTTTTAATTAATGAACTCTAAACAAATATTTTTTATAACTTTTCACAATCTAAACAAAAAATTTAGATGTGATATTTTTTGAAGAAATTCCACGCATTTCAAATTACTCTAAACTAAAAACTCGAGATCATCATAGCGGGAAAATCTGAGTTTAAAGCGTAATGCCTTATTTCCATTTAAATTCGTAATGAGCAGACTTAAATTTTTTTTTTTTTTTTTTTTCCAATTAATGAACGAAAAAGTAAAAAAATAGACCAAAATGAAAAATTTAAACAACTAATTTCTAATTTTTATTTTTCTTTTTGGTCATAATTCCAGTTATAGTTCAAATAACTCTAAACTAAATGGTTCAGAGATCAAGTTACATTAAAATGTAAAATGGACAATAACTTTAGTTATTAAAATATAAAATTATTTTTATGGTTACATCTTAAATTATGAATAAAAATCGTGGATAAATTGGTAAACTAACATCAGTTATGGTTCGGAAAATCTGATAAGTTCAAACTCCGTAATTTGGCCTATTTTTATCTCTATTTAAATTTTTAATATATTTTAATTCATCTCAAGTTTTAGCCTATTTTCCTCTTTCTCTCTTAATTTACCTACATAATTGTTTATTATCCAATTCACATGTGAGGAGAAGTGTTAAAGTATAAAATTATTATCCCAATAGCTTAAATTTTTAAAATGAATTAATAAACTAACACAAAAGTGTAAGTTAGAAAGTTTGATTTGCACATTATATCAAGCCTAACGAGTTCAAATAAGCATCTTAATCTATTAATCCCACATTATTTAATACAATAACAAACACCAACTTATAGAGACGTTGGGTCGTCCTATTTAATATGTCGACGATTTAAGAAAAGTTTAAAGAAAAAAAAAAGTCAAAATTTAAGATAATTAAAATCATAGGCCAATAGCCCAACAAGTTCAAAACAGACCAAATTATTATTTTAATCCATCAAGATGCTCACGTAACCTTCATTGTCCTTAATAGATGTTCACGTAAAAAAAAAAAAAAAAAAAAAAATCCATAACTTTTTATTGGAACCATAATTACAAGTTATAATTTTAATTTTGAATGGGACCCATTGTTAAAAAGAAAGTTAAATGGGTTAATCGTAAAAAAAAAAAAAGACTAAATTGTTAAATTTAAAAAGTTGAGAGAATGTTTATAAAAAAAAGTCCAACATCGACAATTTTCAAATTATTTTAACTCTTAAAATATATTTTTTTTATAATTTTTAATACTTAATAATAATTAAAAAAATAAACTTTTAAAATAACATTATAGATTTGAGCGCAAATTAAAACAATATATCAAAAACTATATATTTTCACACTTTTCATACCAAATATAACATTTTTACTGTTTAATTATTTGCGGTCATCACTTTTATCACAAAGTACAACGCCGGACTCGAACCAATCACAATCAAATGCTTCCTCCGCAGTTGGAAAGGATGATGCTCGGCGAACTATAAATGAACCGAAACATACGGACCCACGATCCACGTAAACGACAAAATTTTTTTTTAGAAAAAAAAAAAAAACCCAATAATAAGAGGGCGTACGTAAAATACAATCACATGCGCGCCTCCAACAAGTGGACCCCACCAGTCTTTTCTACTATCGGAAGTGTCGGAATGCTCTGCTCGTTCCTGAAGAAATTCCCGGGATCAACTCTGGTCTTTATCTCCACCAGCCTCTGGAAATTATCCTTGAAATACCTAATCCCGTATTCCCTTCCCTTCTCGTAACTCGTCTTCTTCGAATCATGGCCGTTGATTCCCAGGTCGAGATCTCTGTAGTTCAAATACGACTCCCTCGGATTCTTGGCCACAAACGGAGTCATGTAATAGTAAAGCCTCCGCAACAAACCAATGTAGAAATTCGCCGCCTCTGTTCCCGGCTCATCCCAATTCACCAAGTACTGAATCTTCGCCAAGTTTCCGCCGTGCGGAAACGGCGTCGCATTCGCCGGAATCCGAGCCATTCTTCCTCCGTATGGATTAAACGACAGCATTGGAAATTCCAGTTCGATCATTCTCTGAAAAATCCAGTTAAGACCACTTTTCGGAATTGGCTCTTTCAAATAATCAGATTTTCTCTTAAAGTGAACGAGCTTTTTAGGCGTTCGAACGAGAAGATAATCGTCTGGCGTCCCAATTGGTAAATCTGCCCAGAAAAAAATGGATTGGACCCAGCTTGTGAAAGTACAATCGGATTTTTCTAAGCCAAGTTCTGGAAAACTTTCATACACCAAATTTAAAAGTCTCTCAGAATCTCCAAGAAAAAACCCTACAAAAGAAGCTCTTACAGTCTTCTTCTCTCTTTGATCGTTACTCGTCACAACGTCGAAGAAAATTCTAATGAAGAGGTCGTCGTCTAGCTTCGGCGCAACTTCCTGCCACCGGTAAACGACGTCGTCCGTTCCTTTCTCCTCCAGAGTTTTCTCGACTCTGAAAACGACGACGTTTTCCGGAATCCGAACCAGATTAATTTTGTAAGCCACGACCACACAGAAACTAGCTCCGCCGCCTCCTCGAATGGCCCAAAACAAGTCTTCTCCCATGGTTATTCTGTCGAGAATCCGTCCGCGAACGTCGACGATTTGAGCATCTGCGACATTGTCGACGGAAAGGCCGTACTTTCTCATCATGGTGCCGTACCCTCCACCACTTAAGTGTCCTCCGACGCCGACTGTCGGACACAACCCGGCCGGGAACCCGTGGACTTTGCTTTTCTTGGCGATTTTGTAGTAGACTTCGCCGAGAGTTGCACCGGCCTGGACCCATGCTGTCTCGGTCGCCATGTCAATTTCGACGGAGCGGAGGTTTTGCATGTCGAGGAGGAAGAAGGGGGCCTTGTGGGAGACGTACGAGACGCCTTCGTAGTCGTGGCCGCCGCTGCGGATCTTCATGTGGAGATGATGCTTCCGGGCGGCGATTATGGCGGCTCTCACGTGGGAAACGTGAGTTGGGGTGATGATTAAAAGTGGTTCCGGGGTTTTCGGGGTGGTGAATCGGAGGTTGCGGATGTGGGATTGAAGGACGGAGGTGAATGAAGGGCTTTCGGGGGTGTGGATTATTGAGGGAGAGATTGGGTGAGAAGGATCGGAGGAGTTTAGGAGTGAGTGAATGAAGGACTCCTGAGTGTGAACTGGGTGATCAGCCATGGTTTAGTGTTGAGTACTGGATATAATGTGAGTGAGTTGAGAAATTAATGTGGTTCCTGGATGTATTATTATATATGCGTGGACACTTTGATATATTTGAATCTCGAATAGGGTGATTTTAGAAGAATGTTATTTGAGGTCAGAGCACCACCCACTAATAAAAAAGAGTCTCATAATATGAGACTCACATATGTGACTCCCATTCTATTAGGATAATGTTTAACACTAATAATGTCTTTAAATATTTTTTATTGACACATCATCAATTTTTACTTTTCATATCCACATTATAACTACACACTCACATAAAAATGATTAAACTTAGAGTATATTTGGTAAAGGGATTCGTTTCCTGATTCGAATCATGATTCGTAGTTCGTTACAGTATTTTTTCTCATAAAAAATACACGTAAATCAAAAATGTTTCGAATCACATGATTTGAATTTTCCAATCAAACGTACTCTTACTTTTTAGGCATTTCTATTATTCTAAAATTACCCGTAATTATCTTTCATAAAATTACTAATTTTATCACTTTATTTTTCTCTTCACACATCCTATTTTTATTTTTATTTGTTATTCTAATATTACATCTACCTTTTTTTTCATCAAAAGCAAAACAACTCAAAACTAAAAAGAAATAAATGAAAAAAAAAAAAACGAGAACATGACTGTGTTATATAAATTAACGTGCAACTAAAAAAGACAAGATAGCAAGTGAAAGTGCCAGTTTGGTATTGATATAATTGGCGTAGAAGCCGATTGGGGGCTGTGAGCAACAAATCTGGTAACAAAATCGGAGAGGAATCACGTCCAAACCAAGAAGAAATGCAGAGAAAAAAAACAAGGAAAACCCCAATTTCATTCACCAAATTATCACAGCTGCGTAAAGCCTCTCAACAAGGGATATTAAGCTAGAGGAATTCGATCAGAACGACCAAACTCAACTCTATCAGTCACAAAGTAAAATGACCTGCAGCTAAACTCTTCAAACGGCTTGCCGTTTGAACTCACAAAACGACACAAACAAGCAGAAACGACACATCAACATCAGTCTAGCCATTATATAAGTTTTAGTCTTGGCAGCAAATAACATAACATGAGCAACATATTAAAAATTGTCAACAAAAGGACTGTCTCCTGCATCATAAATCACATATGAACATAAATAGCAAAAAAAAAAAAAAAAAAAGAAAAAAAAAGAATGAAAGGAAAAAACAAAATCAATCAAACTATTAAAAAAAAAAGCCAAAAAGTAAAATAAAATAAAATTGTCAAACAACAAATATCAAAGAAAATTAATATACCTCCACACAACTCTTTTAAATAGCCTTTGAAATGTGAAAGTTATGGTTATGTTATAGATTTATAATAGCAATAGTTCAGAATGAAGAGATGATGTGTTTGAGGTGTGTGAAGAGAAAAAAAAAACTATTTTTATTTTTCTTAATAGTAAAATTTAACTATATATTTAAGTTTAGTATACTTGTCTTTTTTGGTCATTTTATATGAGGGTGTTTTTGAAATAAGAATTTTTAATTAAAAGAGTGGTCATGTGAATAAAACCACCTTACTTTCATTTAAAAAAAAAAAAAAGAATAAAACCACCTTATTTAATATGATTTGCTCTCTCTTGTGGATGTTTAAGAATATCCCAAGTGGGAGCTTGGGGAGTAAAGATCCAAAGTTTAAGAAAATAGGAGTTGAGAGGTCGGGTTGTCCATATTTTCAAAAAAAGAAAACAAAAATGAACACAAAAACTAAATGTCAAAAAATTTAAGGACTAGGTAAAAATCCCAACATTAATTGAATGTAAATGAGCGAGCTATTGCCCTTGATACTTTTCTTCGTCATTTTATGTGAGGGTGTTTTTGAAATAAGAACTTTTAATTAAAAAAGTGGTGCGGATAAAACCACCTTACTTTCATTTAAAAAGAAAATAATCCCAACATTAATTGAATGTAAATGAGCTTGCTATTGCCCTTGATACTTTCTACAATCCATCTCTCCTACCAAACGAAGACTTTCCTAGTTGTCGCTGTTGTGTTTATACACCTCGCAATCTTGGATGATTTGCTTAGCTAAGGCTTTTGGTACTCTATCTTTTCATCGTTTGGACTTTAGCCATAGCCCTGAGTTGTCAATGACCACCAATGGAATGATATAGTTGTTTGCTCAAAGCAAAGGTCACCTTTTGATCATTTTACTGGTTGGTTTTGTCAAGTTAAGATATACATTTGATTCCAAGTTTCCAACTTAAAATATCCAGATATACAACTTGATTTAGACCTCAAAATAGATGTAGTAAAGATCCTATTTAATTTATCTAATCAATCAGGAGAGTGTGTGTGTATTCAACAAAATAACAAAGAAAAGAACAAAACTGAAGAGTTTAAAATGGAAAATAAATATTCTATTTTTTAAGGACTTAATTTGGACAACAAGTAAAGAGAGTGTATTTCACATTTAAAATAAATATTTTTATAAAAAGCTTCAATTATTGTGCGATTAAAACTTGATTATAATAAGTATAAAATCTCATAATTCACTACTCGAAAATTATATAGGAACTAAGGGCCTTTTTTTTTGTCCAAAAAATTCAAAAAAAAAAAAAAGACAACTCGAGTTCTAACTTTATTTAAGTTCATGTTTTTTAAGTTCTAATTTTGTTCAACTTTACTCAACTTTATTCAAGTTACAATTTCAACTCAAGTTATAATTCAAATTCAACTAAAAAACTACACTCAAATTACACTAAAAAAAAACAGGCCCTGACACCACACTACAGATTTACTTATAAAAAAACCAGTTCAAATTTTGTCACTGTTCAGCAACCGACCATGTGAGAAATTAGACAACTTATTTGATGCAAGTAAAACTTCAAATCATTGTATTCATAAGAAAAGATGTTCGTCTAACCAATGAGAAGCCATCGATTACAGCGAAACTTGTCTAGAAACCAAAATGACGCTGAATTGATCAAAGGATTCAACAAGTTCGAATATTCTAAAAACTGTTTTTTAAAGGCATTCTTAGTCGTCAGCCGTGTGACCCCAAAACGCAGTTCCACCAATGAAATTACGAAACATGAAGAACAAAAGTGGGGCTACGGGTTTTATCATAATTTTATTATATGATAAAATTATAGCCAAACTCATATTTAATATACTCAACAATATCTAATGACAACATCTAAATATATGCAGAATTACTGTTTTTAACTATATGCGTTTGCTGAAAATGTTGTTCCTATCATTTCTCGTTCACTCTAAGGTTTACCATTAGTAGGATTTAAAATTCAACTAAAATTTATATATATATATTTATGAAATGACTTAATAAAATCACCATATGATTGCATTTTATTTAAATATAAATTTAAAAACTGTATATAATCCATAATTTTCGTTTTTCATCGATTTATCCACACAAATGTAAACAAAAATATGGACTAATTATTATAATGCAAAACCTTCTCTTGAAAAAGCATAGCCTAAAAAATATGGTACGGAACCGAAACCTACGTCATAAATTTTATCCAAAAAAGAAAAAAAAAAACCTACGTGATAAATCCCTTATTAATATTGGTGGTAATTGGGGTATGGAAATAAATTTTAAAACACTTTATTTTTAAATGTGAATTTGGAAACTCTATATAGCTAACAATACATAAAATAGATAAAATTCTCAATTAAAATACTAAGTATATTATAAATATGAATGTTAAAAATAAATATCAATTCTAAGTTTTTTTACGCAAAAGATATCGTCTCTTTTCACATCAGTACTTCTAAAATAGAGAAATTTCACGAAAATATCGTAAAAAATAGAAATCTCAATTTTTTCAACCTTGACTCTGACTATTACATATATATATATATATATATATATATATATATAAGCACAATTATGAAAGCTTTCTTTGTAACAGTTTCTGGAAAGCTTTACGAGCAACTAGTCATTTTGTGTCGGCAGCAACAGTTTTCCTTTTTTTTTTTTTTTGGCTGAAGGAGGAATTTAAGACCTATAAAACATTATAGAAATAAATTGCATATAATTTAAAACATTATAGAAACATTATAGAAGTTCAATAATTTAAATCCACCATTTGCTTCACGTGCTAGGCCTTTGTAAAAGTAACACTGGGGACACCCAATATAATTTTGAGAGCGACATTAATTTGTCATTATTTCACAGATTAGAGGCCTTCCATAACTTATAATAGACTGGAAAAATCTCCATCTGTTATCATCTAACATTCTTTTAACCAATACAATCCAATTTAATTAATTGCATTGTATATCTATAGATTGAATTTCGCGGATTTACAGATTGGTCTTTTGAGTTTAAGACTTGTAACCCATTTTCCACTGTCACCATAAACTCGTTACAAATTAGAAATTAAAATAAGACAGACAATAACATATAATAGTTTACTAAAATCCAACTTATTTCAATACAATCGTATTTAAGTATTCGACAATAAAGTATGTGTACATATACATATATATATGTATATATATTTATACACATATAGACATGTATAAATATATAAACACACACGGTGCACATATGAATATAGACTTATATAAATCTTTGTCAAAAACGTATGTATTTAAAACACAAAACTCTAGGAGATTTTTGAATTGCGGACAAAAGCAAATAATACCATATGTGATACGGGCTTCAAGGGTCCCAACATAATTGGGATGTCTTGTTTTACCTTGATGTTAGTTGCTTCTTCTCATCATTTATTTAATCAAACAATCTATATGTGTGTGATTAAGACATTCATTTTGCAGTATAATTATTATTTGAGAAAATTACTGAACTTACTTTTAAAGTGTATGAGTATAAATTTTTACCCCTTAGTACTCTTATAAATAAATATCTTTTTGACAAATATAATTATATGACTAAAAAAATATAAATTAAGAGTAAGAGGTAAAAATCTAGACCCATACACCCTAAAAGGTCCCTTTCCTTTTCATAGCATGATAGATAAATATTTATTTTTTACCATTCGTAGAATTAATTATACCATGATTTTTATAGTTATACTAGCGTGAAGACGTCCCTAAGGCACGTCTCATTTGTAACTTTTTTTTTTTTTGTTTTGTTTTTGTTTTTTTTTTTTTTTTTTTTGTTTTACTTTACGATTTGGATGCTTTTGTTTTTCATAAAAGAATTATTTTAACAAAACAATTATAATTATTTTAAAATTTCATATTATGTATGATGATGGTTAAAATCAAAGTTAAAAATACAAACGCATCTTTTCCCTACATGTATGTGAGCGCACGCAGTAAAGAGTATTTAAAGATTTACAAATTGAATTTATTTGAGAAAATAAAAGAAGAAGAAGAAACAAACAAGAAAGCATTTGATACAAAAAGAGTGAATTAATAAATAAAAAAAATTATACTTGGGGTGCATTTCAAGAAAAATGACATTTTAAAGTATAGCATGAAGAAATATTGAATTTGGAATATATTTCAATAAAAATTATGTCAATGGGTAAATTAGTGAAAAGTTTTTAATGAGAAAACTCTATAAATATAATATTAATTTTTATTTTTATTTTTTATTTATTTATTTTTTTGTTAAGAAGTAGCCAAGCAATTAAGTGTAAAACTAAAAACAAGCCTCTCTTCTTATATATCTACTCGATTTGTTCTTGTCCATATGTTTAGCATATTCATTATGAACATGCGCAATTCAGACAGAAAACCGTCCACAGTAAATATTATTGCGATGGTTTGCATTAGAACTTAGCATATGATAATTCAAAAGTAGGACCAAAATTCAGCACTTGATCAATTGCAGAATATAAGATCCAACACATATATATACAATATAGGGTGTACAATACAGACACAAACCATTATATAAGAAGGCGAATAAGATGTTAGTTGATTTGTCCCACATAGAAAGGACATAAAGGAGAAGCGGAAGAGTTAGACTATGAATACGGCACTTCATGTGCAGCACAAATCAAGGAGTCGCGTGGTAAGCACAGAGCGAACTATTCTTTCGCCTTTTACTAAAGAATACCGTGTGCATGCCACATTAAGCGACATACTCAAATTTTTTAAAGGGGTTTCTTCTGTTTGGTGAAGCCCCACAGTTTAGTTCTAAAATTTTGAGGTATTAATATTATTCCTGCTATTATTTTAGTGGCATCAAATTGGATTGAAATAAATAGAGAGTAAAATAATATTAACTCTACTAATTGGATACTAATTAAAGTCTAATTAGTGTTAATAAATTATTGCCAATTAATAAAAAACAATTAACAAATGTACTTTTTCAATATATTAACATAATATGTTACTCATATATTGATGCATTACTATGACAAGTTAAATAATAGTATTAAACTTCAACAATCTAAACAAACAGTAAATATATATATATATATATATTAAGCAAACAAGTTTAAAGTGTGAGGTGTGATATGAGGTGTGGGAGAATGCATAAACCATGTGTATAAATCTTGATCATTCCATTTGAAATTAAAAAATAATTGGGTGACGTGGACCATTAGATTGCTTGGTTGAAGATAAGATATCATTGTTATTCCATTTATCTTTTTTTTTTATTTGATTAGATTCACTATCCTGCAAATATCGCATTATGGGCATTGCCCATTTTGAGAAATTCAAAAAAAAAAAAAAAAAAAAATCAAGCTTTTTGTCAACTTTCTCCGATATATATAGCTAATAGCTTGCAATGTAATTTAGACAAAGGCTGGCAAGAATTCTTCTAGTTGGTCATCTTAATTGTAGTTATTGATATATTTTTATTGTATCTATTTGGAGGTGTGACGTACCTCGTGTATATATTTCAACTCCTATAGTAAAAGGGTACTATTTATTTAATGATATTTATGTTTCCCACTTCTTCTAGCTTGAATTAAACTCTAATAACAAAGGGAAAATAGTGAAAAGATTGGGATGTTATCTAATCATCAAGCCCCCAACTTCCGAAGTGGAATTAAAGGCAGAATGCTTTGTTCATTCCTAAAGAAATTAATCGGATCAACTATAATCTTAACACGAACCAATCTTTCAAATTATTCTTGAAATACTTAATACCCCAAACACTTGCTTGCGCGTATGTAGCTTGTGGTGCCATTGTTGCTATTCCTCCAAATATCAAGGTCCCTATAATTGACATATGCACCTCTTGGGTTCTTTGACACATATTCAGCCATGTAACTATGAAGCCTTCTTATCTGATAAATATGTGTAGTTTGCGCAACAACATTTCCTTCTTGATCTGCTCCGCTAAATCCCAAAATATATAGAATCTTGTAGATATTTCCAGCTCGGTGAGGGAAAGGAATTTGAGATTCAGAAATCTCTTTCATTTTCCCTCCGTAAGGAGTCATTTGCATCAAATCCCTTCCCACATCTTCTTCATACAACCTTTCCCATATTCCTTCCAATCCTTTCACCGGAATCGGCTCTTTCACATAGTCGGATTTTCCTTTAAAGGGCAATTTCCTTTGTGGCATCCTCTGAAGCAAAACCACCAGAGACGATCCTATTGGAAATCTGGCGAAATACAGAGCCGATTCAATCCAACTTGTTTCGGTGCAATCTTCTCTCACCAAACCCAACTCAGGGAAGCTCTTTTGCATAAAAAAATAGAAGCCTTTACTCCTCCGAGGAACAATGAAATAAAAGTAGCTTGCTGTATTGTTTTGTTATTACTAGAGCTCATCACAGCTTGCAATCTAATGAGAATAAAAAGATCTTCATCAAATTTGTCGGCAACATACTGTCATCGATGAACAAGTCTCGTAGCATTTTGTTCCTATTGACTGTGAAGACCGTGGCAGTCGATGGAACAAGAACAAACCGGATTTTCCATGCGAGAACAACTCCGAAGCTCACTCCTTCGCCACCTCGTGTGGCCCAAAATAGATCTTTTCCCATGGATTCTTTGTCAAGAGCTCTTGCGTCAACATAAACTAACTCTGTGCGTCAATAATATGATCAGTCGAAAGGCCATACTTACGTATCTTTGTACCATAACCTCCTCCACTAAAGAGTCCTTTGACACCAACAGTGTGGGCAATGGCTGAAGGAAAGCAGAGAGTCGCACTTTTCTTGGTGATTCTGTAGTATACTTCACCGATCGTTGCTCCAGCTTGAACCCAAGCCGTTTTCTCTTCTACATTTACATTAATTGGGGTGTTGTTTTAAGAAATGTAGGAATGCAAGAAAGGCCCTCATAGTCGTGGCCGCCGCCTCGGGTTCTAATCTTGATGCTGTGTCTTTTGGCATAGCAGACGGCAGTTTGGACATGGGAGGGAGTCCTTTGTGTGACAATGACAAAGCGTTTTGGGTTTGATGAGGTAGACAATCGTGGATTTTGTATTGAGAAATTCAAGACCGAACTTCTAAGTTTGTGACAATATATATCATCAGCAATCTAATTTCAACAATAAAAATTTCTCAAATTTTTGTTTTTACGACAATCAAAGAACAATTGTTAATGCTCATCTAAGGGCAAAAATTTTTTAATGAGAAAACTCTCTAAATATAAGATTAATTTTTATTTTTTTTTAATTTATTTATTTATTTTTTCTTAAGAAGTAGCCAAGCAATTAAGTGTAAAACTTAAAACAAGCCTCTTTTCTTATATATCTACTCGATTTGTTCTTGTTCATATGTTTAGCATATTCATTATATTCTCTTTTCTCTCTCCAGCGCAAGTAAAACAGAAAACCGTCCACAGTAAAAATTATTGCGATGGTTTGCATTAGAACTTAGCATATGATAATTCAAAAGTAGGACCAAAATTCAGCGCTTGATCAATTGCAGAATATAAGATCCAACACATATATATACAATATAGGGTGTACAATACAGACACAAACCATTATATAAGAAGGCGAATAAGATGTTAGTTGAATTGTCCCACATAGAAAGGACATAAAGGAGAAGCGGAAGAGTTAGTCTATGAATACGGCACTTCATGTGCAGCACAAATCAAGGAGTCGCGTGGTAAGCACAGAGCGAACTATTCTTTCGCCTTTTACTAAAGAATACCGTGTGCATGCCACATTAAGCGGCATACTCAAATTTTTTAAAGGGGTTTCTTCTGTTTGGTGAAGCCCCACAGTTTAGTTCTAAAAATTTGAGGTATTAATATTATTCCTGCTATTATTTTAGTGGCATCAAATTGGATTGAAATAAATAGAGAGTAAAATAATATTAACTCTACTAATTGGATACTAATTAAAGTCTAATTAGTGTTAATAAATTATTGCCAATTAATAAAAAACAATTAACAAATGTACTTTTTCAATATATTAACATAATATGTTACTCATATATTGATGCATTACTATGACAAGTTAAATAATAGTATTAAACTTCAACAATCTAATCAAACAGGAAATATATATATATATATATATATATATATATATTAAGCAAACAAGTTTAAAATGTGAGGTGTGATATGAGGTGTGGGAGAATGCATAAACCATGTGTATAAATCTTGATCATTCCATTTAAAATTAAAAAATAATTGGGTGACGTGGACCATTAAATTGCTTGGTTGAAGATAAGATACCATTGTTATTCCATTTATCTTTTTTATTTGATTAGATTCACTATCCGTGTAAATATCCCATTATGGGCATTGCCCATTTTGAGAAATTAAAAAAAAAAAAAAAATCAAGCTTTTTGTCAACTTTCTCCTATATATAGCTTGCAATGTAATTTAGACAAAGGCTGGCAAGAATTCTGCAAGTTGGTCATCTTAATTGTAGTTATTGATATATTTTTATTCTATCTATTTGGAGGTGTGACATACCTCGTGTATATATTTCAACTCCTACAGTAAAAGGGTACTATTTATTTAATGATATTTATGTATCCCAATTTAACGCTTATAACAAAGGGAAAATAGTGAAAAGATTGGGATGTTATCTAATCATCAAGCCCCCAACTCCTGAAGTGGAATTAGAGGTGGAATGCCTGAAGAAATGAGTCGGATCAACTCTAGTCTTAATACGAACCAAGCTGTTCAAATTATTCTTGAAATACTTATTAACCCAAACACTTGCTTGCGCGTACGTTGCTTGTGGTGCCATTGTTGCTATTCCTCCAAATATCAAGGTCCCTATAATTGACATATGTACCTCTTGGGTTCTTTGACACATATTCGGCCGTGTAATTGTGAAGCCTTCTTATCCGATCAATATGTGTAGTTTGCGCAACAACATTTCCTTCTTGATCTGATCCGTTAAATCCCAAAATATATAGAATCTTAGTAGATATTTCCAGCTCAGTGAGGGAAAGGAATTTGAGATTCAGAAATCTCTTTCATTTTCCCTCCGTAAGGAGTCATTTGCATCAAACCCCTTCCCACGTCTTCTTCATACAACTTTTCTCATATTCCTTCCAATCCTTTCACCGGAATCGGCTCTTTCACATAGTCGGATTTTCCTTTAAAGGGCAATCTCATTTGTGGCGTCCTCTGAAGCAAAACTGTCAGAGACGATCCTATTAGGAATCTGGCAAAATACAGAGCCGATTCAATCCAACTTGTTTTGGTGCAATCTTCTCTCACCAAACCCAACTCAGGGAAGCTCTTTTGCATAAAAAACAGAAGCCTTCACTCCACCGAGGAACAAGGAAATAAAAGTAGCCTGTATTGTTTTGTTATTACTAAAGCTCATCACATCTTGCAATCTAATGAGAATAAAAAGATCTTCATCAAATTTGTCGGCAACTTAAGTGAACAAGTCTCGTAGCGTTTTGTTCCTATTGACTGTGAAGACCGTGATGGTTGATGGATCAAGATCAAGCCGGATTTTCCATGCGAGAACAACTCCGAAGCTCGCTCCTCCGCCGCCTCGTGTGGCCCAAAATAGATCTTTTCCCATGGATTCTTTGTCAAGAGCTCTTGCGTCAGCATCAACTAACTGTGTGCAATAATATGATCAGCCGAAAGGCCATATTTACGTATCATTGTACCATAACCTCCTCCACTAAAGAGTCCTCTGACACCAACAGTGTGGGCAATGGCTGAAGGAAAGCGGAGAGTTGTGCTTTTCTTTGCGATTCTGTAGTATACTTCGCCGATCGTTGCTCCAGCTTGAACCCAAGCCGTTTTCTCTTCTACATTTACGTTAATTGATCGAAGGTTGATGAGATTGATTATCACGAAAATGCGGGGGTGGGGAGTTGGAAGAAACGTAGGAAAGGCCCTCGTAGTCGTGGCCGCCGCCTCAGGTTATGATCTCGCTGCCATGTTTTTTGGCGCAGCGGACGGCATTTTAGACATGGGAGGGAGTCCTTGGTGTGACGATGACAAAGCGTTTTGGGTTTGATGGGGTAGAGAATCGTGGATTTTGTATTGAGAAATTCAAGACCGAACTTCTAAATTTGTGACAATATATATCATCAGCAATCTAATTTCAACAAAAAAAAATTTCTCAAATTTTTGTTTTTACAACAATCAAAGTACAATTGTTAATGCTCATCTAAGATCAAATATAATTACACATGGCACGTGATCTATAGGAATTTCATACTAAAATGCATAGAAAACACAAAATCCACCAAATTATACTAAGATACAAAAAACAACATATAACACATGATCCCAAGTCATGTTGTCCGAGGTTGCACTGCTGCTAGCAGCATAGTCATGCCTTAAATCAAATGGATTTCGCCTTAGTTGCGTAAGCGTCACCTAGAAATTCTATTGGTTTCAACGTCTACTGGATTGTTGAAAAATCCATTGAAAATAGTGCGACAGAATTTAAAAATATTTATTTAATTCTAGGAAACTAACTCATGTTGCTATGAAAAATAAGTTATTATTCCCTTCGTAAATGCGTAAATAACACATTTGACAGAACTTTTATTTCTTGAAGAATCACAACCATTTGATCTTTTATGCTACTCTCGTACTATAGACTGTCGTGTTTATGGCACAAGCTAAAAAATTTCTTCTACATCCGTATCTCCTTCTAACCACTCAAAATCTCTGGTAACTTAAACAATTTATTGACTAATTTTAAGCCTATAAACTCCCTCTTCTCGTCTATACTTTTCATTAATACTTCGTCAACTCATTGGGTCAAAAAACCTCTCTAGAATAATTTATCAAGCCCAATAAGCCCACTATAATGTTTGCCCATTAAGTTTATATAAGTGTTGGGGGGGTATAAGTGGGTCAAGGGGTTGAGTGGGACATTTTGTCTTTGTATGGAGAGACTAAGTATGTATTTAGAATGAAAATTTGTGTTATAATTTGTAATTCGTTATAATATTTTTTTTTATAAAAAATACATACAAATTAAAAATAATTTTAAATTATAATGTTAAATTTATGAACTAAACATTCACTATGTAAGAGGATATTTAAGCCCGTTTTACAACAAGTTTTCGACGGCTTAGCGGTACGCATACGCTTCTAATAGGTAACACGTGATCATTTCGCTTTATGCCATGTCTTAGACACTGTGTCTAATTTTCAACACAAATCATCACGTGTTTAACATTACGAGTGATCATTACTAAGAAGGCTTAGAAGTTTGACAATTTGTTGTTTCAGTGATGGTTGTCAAACGTATTAAGTTTTTTTTTTTTTTTTTTTTTTTTTTTTTTTTTTTTTTTTTTTTTTTTTTTTTTTGTTTTTGTTGAAGAAAATATACTTGTTGATAACTTATCCTTCATCATTTATACGGAAAATACTTGGATAAGCTCTCCATATCATTGAACCGTGGTTTTCTGTATAAAATTAGTTTTCCAATGGTTATCAATTTTGTCACATCTTGCTCTGTGTCTCTGTGTGTGTGTGTGTGTGTGTGTGTGTGTGTGTGTGTGTGTGTGTGTGTGTGTATATATATATATATATATATATATATATATTATACACACACATAATATTGCTTAAGAAATCAGAAGTTATTGAGAAAATAATTAATTTAAAAACATTTCATAAATAAACTTTTTTTTAAATGACTTTTGACAAACTTTAATCGTAGACAAATTACAATTAGAGAATTTTGTGTCATCATGCATGACGCCAGTTTCCAAATCTTTCTATTTCTTATTTCCTCAGTGGGATTTAATAATTTAAGCTGAAACAAATCCAAATTTTTCTAAACAAATTGAGAAAACTCATTTTCAGTTAACGGCCGGGTAGGCAAGAATTGCTCACTTATTATTATTATTATTATTATTATTATTATTATTATTATTATTATTATTATTATTTTCTAACATATACTGTTTTATTATTTATTTTATTGAAAAATGACATTAAGAATACCTCAATACCACAAATTATCCACACAAATAATCTACTATTATTATTGCTATTTCAGTGACGTATATATACTTTGTTTTATATATTTGACTTTGAAACAAATAATTAACGTGGAATTGGGTTTTCACACGTGTGCTTAAATTGTGTAGCCGTTGTTTTATACTTTTAGGATGACACGGAGGTGGCCAATTATAAGAAAATTTTCGGCATCTTTCTTATTCGTAAATTCTGACTAATAATTTGATTTTTTGGGAAGGATAATTTCCAATATACAAGGCATTCCACGTTATTTATAATGTCTAAGATTTGATCAAGTACGTAATTTTTACAATGGAACCATAAAACACCAATTGTCGTCTTTAGTTCTTCACTCCAATGCATGTCATTCTATATAGTGCTGTTAGAAAGTATTCGTTATATTACATATCCTCCACATTTATATATACTTTTTAATGTATTACTCTTAGCATATATATATATATATATATATGAATTCATGTCATATTTTTTTTTGTTATATGAATTCATGTTATACCATATTTATATAATACAATTGATATTCTGACCAACAAGTAACTGTATTAACAGATTCTGTACTTCTACACTAGTATATTGCAGCTGCCTATATTGGTCATTGGCTCTATGAAAAACGAAAAATTGGATTCAACCCCACTTTATATAATTACTAAACAGAGATACTGATTCAACGTATATATCTTTTGAAGGAGCAGCGACAAGATGCAAATTCAACATATATAGTCGTGGACATTAATCTCTAAAAGTGTTTGAATGCACTCCATTAATTAGGAAAGCGCGGAGGCTCAATTGCTTAATGAAAAAGAAAGAAAGAAAGAAAGAAAGAAAGAAAGGGTCTTATTAGAAATTAGTATATTGCGTTTTCATTTAGCACGATAGATAAGAAAAATATTTAAGAGTACCATTAATGTTAAACATCTCTATTAATAAAATGTGAACTACATTTAATAACGGAGACGAATGGCCTCCTCAAGTTTTTTTTTTTTTTTTTTTTTTTTTTTTTTTTTTTTTTTAACGTAATAGTTTTAATTTTAATATAAAAGTATGTATATAAATTAGATTTGATCCTCTTAAATTAATAATTCTTTATATTTGATAAATAAAAATTGTTATATATACACATATTAGTATAATCTTGATAAAAGAAAAATTGGATTCAACCCCACCTTGTAATTACTAAACTCGGGTACTGATTCAACATATGTATCCTTTAAAGGAGCAGCGACAACATGCAAATTCAACATATATAGGCGTGGACATTAATATCTGAAAGTGTTTGAATGGACTGCATTAATTAGGAAAGCGCGGAGGCTCAATTGCTTAATGAAAAAGAAAGAAAGAAAGAAAGAAAGAAAGGGTCTTGTTAGAAATTAGTATACTGTGTTTTCATTTAACACGATAGATAAGAAAAATATTAAGAGTATTATCGATGTGAAATACCACTATTAATAAAATATGAACTATATTTAATAATAGAGACAAATGACCCCTCAAGTTTTTTTTTTTTTTTTTTTTTTTTTTTTTTTAACATAATGGTTTTAATTTTAATATAATAAATATGTGTATAAATTAAATTTAACCCTCTTAAATTAATAATTCCCTATATTTAATAAATAAAAATTGTTATATTTACTTATTAGTATAATATTAATAAAAGAAAATTTTCACTTCTTATCAATAAATTCTAACACTGTTACTTACTACATCCTGTAAGATTCATTTTTTTTTTTATTTTTTATTAATGAGTGTATCACCGCTATCAATAAATAACATTACTCTGATAGATAATCGTCACCAAATTTACTCTGACACCTCTTTTGATTAAAAAAAAAAAAAAAAAAAAAGAAGAAAAAGATACCGAGCCCTCGACACGTTCACCAGTTAACATACGAAAGTAGAATTTTGTTTTTTGGCCTTTTGAAAAAATGAATTTAATTATTATAAACTGAATCATTAATGAAGTGTGTACGTTGTTCACACATCATTTACAATGAACAATTCAACGCTAAAAGATTTCGTAAAAAAGTCTGAATAGAAAGTCCAATGTTGGTGCAGAAGACGCTCTAGAATCCCACCAACATAAATCTAGATAAGTACTACCCTCCATGTAAAAGTGGGCCACAGAGAAGGTAACATCCAAAGTGTTACAAATGGCGCGTTTCAACGTGGCGGCACGTTTTCCAGTTGCGGCGAGATCAAAGATTTGTTTTTTGTTTTCATCTGAGCTCCTTGTTCCCATAGATCTGATCATCAACAATATTGTATTTAATACGCTGACAAAAGAACCCAAAAAAACAATATTATATTTAATACCCTTTTCAGTTTCCATGATAACTGCGTTATAAATTTTCCCAGACTAGCCTGGCCCAATCATGTCTAATTCGATTTGTGTATGATCAAATTTTATATTATATACTCTCATATTTCTTCTCATACAATAAACCAAAATAAATTTATAGGGCTTATCCATGATTGTAGGACCGTATTTTCACCTAATATATAAAAAATGAATGATGTAACAAGATATTCATTTAACGCAATAATGGTCAAATAAGACACATAATGCTATGGAACACCAAGAGTGATCACATCTAATAATAAATAAGATTGAATTAGAATTAATCGAATTAAGCAAGTGGTGAAAAATTAACACGTTCAAACTGGAGTGGTAAAATGGAGCAGACGGCGGTTTGGACATGGGAGGGAGTCCTTAGTGTGGCGATGGCAAAGCGTTTTGAGTTTGATGGGGTAGAGAATCGTAGATTTTGTATTGAGAAATTCAAGACCGAACTTCTAAGTTTGTGACAATATATATATCATTAGTAATCTAATTTCAACAATTGAAATTTCTCAAATTTTTGTTTTTATGACAATCAAAGTACAATTGTTAATGTTCATCTAAGATCAAATATAATTACACATGGCACGTGATCTATCGGAATTTCATACTAAAATGCATAGAAATCACAAAATCCACCAAATTAAACAAAGATACAAAAAACAACATATAACACATGATCACAAGTCATGTTGTCCGAGGTTGCACTGCTGCTAGCATAGTCATGCCTTAAATCACATGGATTTCGCCTGAGTTGCGTAAGCGTCACCTAGAAATGCCGTGTTCATATATTTATTAAAGCTTTTATCCCTAATTGATCTTCTGCATGCTGAAAAGGACGTCGACTTTTAATTTCAATAGGAGAGCCTTATTAGCGCCTTAGAAACTATTCAATTTGCATGTTACCGGCCATAAAGCGAGTAGTAACTAGTAAGTTGCATATTAAGTAGCACTGAAACTAACTTGTTTATTTCGTTGATTTAAATTTTTAATTTGAACAGATATATGACTTTATGTGAAAGTAAACACTGTAACAGAAAAAGTTTGATGTAGTTTTTTGTGAGATAAAATATTGTAGTAAAAACTTGAATTATAATTCGAATCGATAAAATGAATGAGAATTGTTAATAAATATCTACATAGATCAGAGTAAGTTGGTTTTGTTTCTGAAAAAATTACCAACTAAATCAAAATTCCTAAGTTTGATCTATTTCCGGTAAAACTTCCGCTTTTCTCCCCCTTTTTTTTTTTTTGGTTGCGCGACTATGTACCAAAAAAATTATCCTTAATTTGATCCATGCGATTAATTGCTATCGACTCCATGAGTTCAACTACTGAAGATTTTACCGGGGTGATACAATTAAATGAGTCATACTTTATAAGGATGAAATTCATACAATGAAACAGGAAAACACGATCACTTTCTTATTTGTTTTGCACTAATCAATATATATGAAAGGATTTCTTACAAGAAATGGTTGCTTGAAACTTGTTCCACTGAAACTCATTGCGATTGACTGACAATGATATAGTGTCATTGGACTAGTAATATACTATATATGTTTTACAAATCTATATATTAATAATATTGCATCGAGTTGTGTGTTTATTTATGAAAAAATAAGATAAATATCTTTTTAGAGTGTATAAGTTTAAATTTTTCTTACTTACTATAATTGACTAATATCTTTTTACTCAAATAATTATATTAGTTAAAAATGTATTAATCACAAATAAAAGATAAAAATCAAGATTCATATACTCTTAAGGATAAATTCAGTAATTTTTTTTAATAATTTACTCTTAAGGATAAGTTCAATAATTTTAATAACGGGTATAAATGTTGTGCTGCTTGTCATGCTTGTGCTTGTGCACTTACGTGACCCTTAAAAGTTGTGCTTTTAGTGTGTTTTTTGGTTAAAAATATCATTAAGGCCCATTTGATAAATGTGATAACTAGGCTCATATAACTAGCTCATTTAGGTCTTATTTAAGTTTCATTCATTTCACTTATTTGAGTTTTTAGTTTTAAGTTTTTACAATTAAAAACTCTCAAAAAATGTCACATCTTACATTTTCTGTTACAGTTAAAAGTTCTCAGAAAATATCACATCTCAGCTCAAATTTAAAACTCGAATTCGCAAAGTGAACGAGTCCTTAGTAATCATATTGTGTCAGGGCTACTTCTTTGTGTATGGTGCTCATACCAGCCCCGGAAATTTTACCCGCTTTGACATCTCTAATTTTAAGATGTCGGCGTCATGACATTTTTTAAAATATCAACATATGCATGAAATTTTTTATAATATCAGCATATGTTATAGAAATGGTATTGCAAAATGATTTTTCACGAAAAAGGAGGATACCAATTTGATTTTTCCGCTTTAAAATTTTGCTCCCCAATCATCTAAAGCGGGCGTTCCTATAACAACTAGTAATGTTTCATTAATAGCTTCTTAACTCTTTTTTGGCTCTCCTATTATATAGGAAAACTCTAATATCCAATATAAGGAAGTTTAAGGAAAAGCATTCACTGAGGTGAGTTTTGGATTGTTGTATTTTTAAGAGAATCACGTACTTTTGCTTAACGCAAAAATAGAAAGCAAAAGTACAAGTAGAAGTTCTAAAAGCTACAAGTTTTAAATTCTTCAAATAACTTAAAAAGTGTATTGGTTTTTATGCAAAATGCTCTTCAACCTTTTAGCCAAATACTAAGTTGCATAGATTTTTGTAGAAAGTGCTTTTAGAAAATGTAAATTCAATCCCAACGTAAAATGCAACGATAATTAGGCATGACAGGTTCGGTAAGATAAGTACAGACAATTGTTGGAGTGTAGAACGCACGACAGAAATTGTGGTAATACTGGCATTTTTTTTTTTTTTCTCTTTTTATTGTCGTGGACACACACACACACACACACACACACACACACACACACACACACATATATATATATATATTCACACACGTATATAGATGCTTTATGCACCTTTTGAGTTCAACAAGTCGTCAGGACAAAATTCAAGATATAATTTTTATGTCACAATAAATTGAGTATATATACTATCTTACGGAATTAATAATTAATATAATAATGCAGTCAGCGGAGAATTTGACATTAACAAAAACAATTGATATTGTCAGAGGACCTTCTCAAATACATACGCATTGAATAATATCTTAAGTTTTTGTCAATAGAAGGAGGTGACTTGTACAACCTTCTAATGCACAAGATCTTTGACTTTTCTGATCACCAAAACATATGCCGGCATGCCTATAAATTCTCACACAAAACATACCATAGAAAGCACGATCAAACTTAAATCAAACATATCACACACAAAACCTTTTAATTTTAAGCAAAAATGGCCACTTTCAGGTTAACAAACTTTTTGTTCTCCACATTTCTTCTACTTTGTTGGCTTTCTTGGTCAGCTTCAGGAAGCACTTCAGCCCCTGAAGACTTCATTCCATGCCTTCTAAACAACTCTGATCCTTCCCACCCAATTTCCTCAGCGATCTATACTCCCAACAACTCTTCATTCTCATCTGTTCTCCAAGCTTACATCCGAAACAGCCGATTCAACACTTCCACAACCCGAAAGCCTTTTCTCATCCTCACCGCCTTGCATGTCTCGCACATACAAGCCTCAATACTATGCGCCCGCCGGCACAACTTGCAGATGAAGATAAGAAGCGGAGGCCACGACTACGAGGGCGTTTCCTACGTCGCCGAAGTCCCGTTCTTCATCCTCGACATGTTCAATCTTCGAGCAATCGAAATCGATATCGAGAAAGAGACCGCATGGATTCAGACTGGTGCAACTCTTGGTGAAGTCTACTATCGAATCGCGGAGAAGAGCAAAGTCCACGGCTACCCCGCCGGTGTTTGTCCAACCGTCGGCGTAGGAGGACATATAAGTGGAGCTGGCTATGGAAACATGATGAGAAAATATGGTCTCACTGTTGACAACATAGACGACGCTTTGATAGTTGATGTTAATGGTCAGCTTCTTGACAGAAAAGCCATGGGGGAAGATTTGTTTTGGGCCATAAGTGGAGGTGGAGGATCCAGTTTCGGTGTCGTTTTGTCGTACAAGATTAAACTTGTCCGTGTCCCAGAGAAAGTCACTGTTTTCAGGGTTACAAGAACCTTGGAACAAAACGCGTCGTATATCGGATCTCGTTGGCAGCAAGTTGCTGATAAGTTAGACAGAGACCTTTTCATAAGGTTTATCATGGATGTTGTGAACGACACACAAACTGGAAAGAAGACGGGAAGGGCGACGTTTTTAGCCTTGTTCCTAGGAGACGCCGAAAGGCTTTTCTCAGTGATGAACACGAGTTTCCCAGAACTGGACTTGAAAAGATCGGAGGTTAACGAAACGAGCTGGATTCAATCTGTTCTGTTCTGGACGAACTATGCTATTGGGACTTCGGAGGATGTTTTACTGTCTCGAACGCCGCCGGTAAACAGCTTGAAGCGGAAATCTGACTACGTGAAGAAGCCGATTTCGAAGGAGGGTTTGGAGTGGATTTGGGACAGAATGGCCACGTTAGAAGCTCCATTGACGTTAACTTTTAATCCTTACGGCGGAAGAATGGCTGAGATTGCGTCGACCGCTTCGCCGTTTCCTCACCGGAAGGGGAACTTGGCGAAGATCCAGTACGCGGTGAACTGGAATGAGCAAGGAACTGAGGCTGCAAATTACTACATTGGTTTGACGAGGAAGCTTCACGAGTACATGACCCCTTTTGTGTCGAAGAATCCGAGAGAGGCATTTTACAACTACAAGGATCTAGATTTGGGAATCAACCATAATGGAAGAGAAAGCTACTACGAAGGAAGGGCTTATGGGATTAAGTACTTTTTGGGCAATTTCAACAGGTTGGTCAAGATTAAGACGAAAGTTGATCCTCAAAATTTCTTTAGGAATGAACAAAGCATTCCCACTCTCCCACGTAATTAGTGATTTGGTTTATTTATTTAGCCAATTATGTCGTGGTGTTAATACCCTATTTTTAATTGGCCAAAGCATTCGTGAACCTATAAGCATGTCTGATGATATCACAGTTGCTGGACAAAATTAAATAGCGTCTCTTAACGCACTTAGACTATTTAGTATATATATAGCTTTTATTTATTTGTATGCAATTATTGGCTCCCTGGAAGGATAGCCTAGTAGGGGACAAAGTATTGTAAATCTAGTAAGTTTTCGTTGTTAACGAATTCATATATATATATATATATATATATATATATATATATATATATACACACACACACACACACACACACACACACACACACACACACATACACATATACGTGTCGTAATGAATATTAAATAAAATTTGTTATATTTGAATTACAGTCGCCTTGCGGTGCTCAGAATATTGCTTTATCTTGATTTGTTTTTTCTTTACGTAAGTATGTGTATAACTCTTTCCCAAATTGATTAATTTGACCACTTTCTTTTTCTCTCTATATATTTAACTTTTGGTTCTCTTTTTTATAAATCTTCGGATCTGAAAGAACTGATTGACGGATAGCAAAATAATTGCGTTCAACGAGAAAAACCGCTCAAACCGCACCCCACATCTGCATGGTTAAATATCCTAATAATAGTGACACCGTGCAGTTTGGTGCAACTTTTTCTATGCTGCATTTGGAGTAAGGATTCTTGCCATGGTTCAAATCATAGTTCGTGATTCGCTATAATATTTTCTCTCATAAAAAATACACATAAATCGAGAATGATTTTGAATTATGGTTTTGAACCTATGAACTAAACGTCCACTTAATATTTTGGTTTGAGGTCTAATTAGTACTTGCGCATTGTATTTTGGTTTGAAAAATTTAAGAACCCCGATAAACCGAACCACAATACCACATATTTTTATAAATGTGATTTTTAAATATTTCTTACATGATCTTTTTGAAGTGAAATGAACTTCATCATCTCAAATCCAAAGCATCAGACTTTAAAAGTGATCTTACAAACAAAGTCATTGAATGCAAGTCAACGAGATCATTTGGAGAAGAAAAAACAAAATTATCCAAACAGTGAATTACCAAGTTTTCTAAACGAGAAATGTAGCAATCATCACCACTAAAAGCTTGGAAGATAACTTCTCAAGTATGTGATATAACATATGATTTAGGAGCTCGTGTCATTAGTGAACGAACAATACAAATAGCATTTGGAAGCATCCGAATCAATAGTCCACTTTTTGATAGCCGCAATTAGAGAGAGATTAGCCCCTTCCCACACTGCTAAGCATTCCACAATGTGCGGAGAAAAGCAACCCTGAATATCTTCACTGCTCACCAAAGCTCCTTCAAAAATAAGTTTTGTTCCTGTCAAGCCGATTCCATGCAACCATGTACCACATTATCACCGTCGCCTTCATTTGCCAAAACCATATATAAGTACTCCTCAAAAGGCCACCAGAGAAAGCCCAGAGTAACGGCCACAACGCACTAGATTGCCATACTTCCTATGGACAACCACAATACCTTAAAGGATGAGAAATGTCTACCACACATTCTTGACACTTTAGGTTTTGCCCGCTACTTGAATGATTATTTTCTTCGTAAGATAAAACCTAGGGATTTGGTATGCAGTAATCTTAAGGATGAGAAATAGAATCTACAATATTACCATGTTTGGTACAAAAATTATAATTTTTAAATTCTCAAGAAAGTGATTATCATGGGATTCATTTTCTCTCATTTTAAGATAATTTGAATACCACCCAACATGGTGTTATTCAAATTCCCGGGAATCTCAAAATCATGGGAATATTATTATTATTATTTTTATTTTTTATTTGAATACCCCAACATGGTGTTATTCAAATTCCCAAGAATCTTAAAATCATGGGAATCTTATTATTATTTTATTTTTAATAATAATAATAATAATAATAATAATAAATATTATTATTATTATTATTATTATTATTATTATTATTATGGATATTCTTCCATGCGAACAACTAAACACAGTAATGTAATATTTTTTGGAATTTGAAAAAGATTTCAATATGGAACTAAACACAGTAATGTATTATTGTTAGGAATCATATTACCCTCTATCACTTTTTAGGAATATAATTCCTACTGATTGCTGCATACCAAACGCCCCCTAGAGTAGACATATATGTTACAATGTAAAAAAGAAACCGGTCACTTAGATTTGGAAACTAGTAAATTGTTTCATGATTGTGTTTTATTGTCACATGATGAGTAACAAATTTGTTATGTTATTTGCTTGGTCCAATTATATCAAAAATTAAATGTCTGAACCGCACGACCAACAACACACCGAAAATAGAAGCTAGACCTAAAACAACCCATGGGATTTTTTTTTTTTTTTTTTTTTTTTTTTTCCACATGCAAGAAATTTTTGTGATGGTAACTCTTCAAAGTCCATGTTCGACTCCAGTACTAAAATTGGCGGAGTCGTTTGAATCCTTGCAATTTGTGGTCTTAGTTCAGTCATTCATATTTAATCAAAAGAACAAAACGCATGTGAAGTAATGATTCTTCGGTCATGACTCATCACTGAAAAAGAAAAAAATAATCATAAGATTATTCTCATTCCAATCAACTAATTGACAAATCATTTCTCGAGGATAATATATAAAGGCTCCTATTCGTTTTGACTCTTGACCATGAAGAATTGAAATATATATATATATATAGGCCCGTTCACTTCGCTGATTCGAGTTTTTAATTCGAGTTGAGATTTGATTTTATGTGAGGGCTTTTTACTGTAGCAAAAAAGTTAGATGTGATTGTTTGTGAGAGCTTTTTACTGTAGCAAAACTCGAATTCTAAACTCGAATAAGTGAAGTGAACGAGGCCTATATATATTAAATTACGTAATCCCTTCGATTAAATAAATAAAGCAATTAATTAATTAGTAATCACTTATGAATCCTACTCAAATGATCATATCAGACGTATCAGGAAAATAACATATACGCGGTTTCAGCATGAAAATCACATCCAAATCAGCAAGATCTTCTATATCGCGCTTAATTTGGAAACATAATTTTTTATTGGGAAAATTTTATATTTGTACCTTATGTTTTAGCCTAATTGTCTTTTAGTATACTGTGTTTTTAGTAATTTTAAATTAATACCTTGACGTTTTAATTTTTTTTTTTTAATATCTTGAGGTCATTTTTTAATATGTAAAATGTCAAATTTATTATTCTCATGACTTTACTAAAAACTAATAAATTTACAAAAAAAGACTCTAAAAAATTATTTTTAATTTAAAACATTATTTTTTTTATTTTTAAATGTTTAAAATATTTTTCAGAATTTTTTAAAATTTATTATTAGTTTTTTTGGTTTATTAATGAGAAGAATAACTTTACCATTTTACATTCTAAAAAATACCATAAGATACTAAAAGTTAATTTTTTTAAAACGTACTAATTTAAAATGATTAAAAACACAAGTACTAAAAAAATTATGTTAAAACACAGGGTACCAATGGGAAATTTTCCCTTTTTTTCATTTATTTACATGGCGTTTAATTTGGAAACACAAATTTTCATTTATTTACATGACGCTTACGCCATAACTTGTCTATTCCTAGGCACCTTAGCAATGTAATAATCTTCAAGATCACCTGACTTTACTTCCCTATAAATTCTGAATACATTCACCAAAACCTCACAATCCCGACGAAGAAGAAAACAAAAAGATAATCGATATAATATCAATCAAGATTAATATATCAAAAAACAATGGCTTCACGCATTCGATCCCCAGTATTTGTTCTTCCTCTCTTATTTCTTTTCCACTCATTTCCGTCCACAACAGCTTCTTCAGATTCAATCCTCTATAACTTTATCCAATGCTTCCAAAACATTTCCCAATTTTCCACCACAACCTCTGCAATCGTTTTCAGATACAAGAACTCCTCTTTCTCGTCCACGTTAGTCTCACGAATCGACAACCGCAGATATTCAATCCGAGAAACCCCCAAACCTTTAGCCATTATAGAAGCCACTAGCATACCCCACGTCCGAACGACAATCCTCTGCGCGAAACGACATGACCTGCAAATAAGAATCCGCAGCGGAGGCCATGACTTCGAGGGCATCGCTTCGGTCTCCGGCGTCCCGTTCGTCATCCTCGACATGCTCAACTTCCGCAACATCGAGATCAAAATGTCCGACGAGACGGCATGGGTTGAGGCCGGCGCGAGCCTTGGCGAGCTCTACTACAAGATCGCCAATACCAGCAAAGTTCACGGGTTCGCAGCCTCGGTCTGCGCCGGGGTATGCACCGGTGGGCACATCAGCGGCGGAGGGTACGGAAATATGATGAGAAAGTTTGGATTATCAAGTGATAATGTCTTGGACGCTAAAATAATGGACGTGAATGGTAGAATACTGGACAGAAAAGGCATGGGAGAAGACGTGTTTTGGGCTATTAGAGGAGGCGGCGGAGGAAGCTTTGGCGTTATTCTTTCATGGAAAATAAGGCTCAATAGAGTACCCGAAAAAGTGACGGTTTTCAACGTTGAAAGGAACGGAAAAGAAGTTGGTTTAGAGGCTATGTATCGTTGGCAATATGTTGCTCCAAATCTTCCTAATGAGGTTTTCATTAGGGCAATGGCTGGGGTGATTAATGGTAGTGAAGAGGGGACTAAAACAGTGGGGGTCTCCTTTATTGGCATGTTTTTGGGACCCAAAAAGAGCTTGTTTCCTTGTTGGAAAATCGTTTTCCTGAATTGGGTTTGAAAGAAAAGGAATGCTTTGAAATGAGTTGGGTGGATTCCACTGTCTTCTGGAGCAATTACCCAGTTGGGACTTCATTAGACGTTTTGTTGAAAAGGCTTAATGGGGCTACTCAGTTTTACAAGATCAAGTCGGATTACGTGAAGGAGCCTATTCCAAAGAAAGATTTGGAATCCATTTGGGAAATGATGTTGAAGATTGGTCAAGTTTGGATGAAATGGAATCCTTATGGAGGAAGAATGAGCGAGATTTCCGAATTTGAAACTCCTTTCCCCCATAGGGCAGGGAATTTGTTTTTGATTCAGTACTATGTTTATTGGTTTAAAGAAGGTAGAGACATTGCAAATGAGTACTTGGATCTTGCAAGAGAGTTGTACGAGAAGATGACCCCTTTTGTTTCGGAGAATCCTAGAGAGGCCTTCCTCAACTATAGGGACTTCGATATTGGTGAAAATCCAGATAATAAGACGGACTATGAAACCGCGAGAGTTTATGGGAAAAAGTTCTTCAAGGATAATTTTGATAGACTGGTGAAGGCGAAAACCATCATCGACCCTGATAATTTCTTCAAGAATAAACAAAGCATTCCACCACTTCCAAGACGGAAATGAAGAATGATGGAAGCATGGACCTGATAAAAAGCCACTTTAGTAGTAATTGCGTATTAGAATTTCTTGAAAGTTGAAGGTATTGGTTAGACTAATCGAATAAGAATTTGTAGTTTTTTCCTTCTTTTTTAAAAAAAAAAGAATAATATATAAGAATTTCTAGTTGCTTGTCACCTTGTATTAATTATATTATATTACTGTTTTAAAGGGTCAGAAATTAAACTTTGCAGCTAAATTTACTTATAAATCCTGTATGGTTGAAACTTTTCTGTTCGTATAAAAACAATGTTGATTTACTGTGGAAAAAAAATAAACAATCATTAATGGAGATTAATACAATGATAGGGTTATTTAACGTAGAAAAAAATCCTTATGGAAAAACCACGGTGCTAATTAACCAAATAAATAGAAAGATTTTATTGACTTCAAATTACGGTTACAAGTGTCACGACTCAAAATTGCGGGATCAGTGCAAATCGACACATTTCTAAAATGCCGGGTTCCTATACAAATGAGAAATTTTAAGAAAAAGTCTCTAGTTTTTTTTTTTTTTTATTATTTTTTCCCCTAATATGTGGAATGTTATGAGGAAAAAACATATTACATAAAATAAAATTAACCATATAAAGAACATGCCTTAAAATAACCTATAAGAATATAGCCAGTAATATATATGCTTTATAAATCTCAAATAGGCATTTGGATAATGTTGTGTAATAATTAATATTTCCCTTAGAACTTCAGTGTAATTATTTTTATATAAATCTTTGGTCTGAAATTAAAATTTTAATACACATCCAAGTAATTAAAAGGAAAAAAGAGATAAATATTCCTAGAATGCATGGTTCTTGGATTTTGACCTTTTATAATTGATTAATCTCCTTTAATCAAAGAACTATATTAATTAAAAGGGTATTAATTAAGAATAAAGTATAAAAAAACTTAAAACAATACATTCAGAGTTGACAAATTTTCTCTAGTTAGAATGGCTAACGCGACTCCATAATCTCTCCAGAAGAATTACCCAAGTAATCTGTGACGAGCCTATCATATGCCTAACTACTCAATCAGACTAACTAAATTGCACACCACAGGGGAGAAAAAGGATGAGCTATATAGCCTAGAAGGAATACCGACTACTTATTTTCAAATCAATAAAATAAAAGCAAACATATTCAAATAAATAATATATATGAATTTATATATATTATATCGTTTATTGAATTTATAACTCCAAAAGGAATCCGCAAAGTTAATTAAAACTTCCAACAACTTGTAATTTATTTAGTCCAAAGGCAACCTAACCATATATCGTGATCCGGCAATGAATAGGTGTTCGGCGACGAACCGGTTCTCCCATCTGTAACAGATCTGGTTGTGTTAAAAAGATTGTGATAACTTCTTTTTTTTTTTTTTTTTGGACTGAGATGATGTAATTCTCTGTAATTGGATATTGTGTATAATAATTTGGAAATATTTTGATAGATTATTAAGGATAATCTATCAGATTATTCTTCAGGGGCTGGCACCGGAAATTGGAGGTAACTGCACTGGTCATATTTAAGTTGAAAAAAAGCAAATAATTTTGCAGATAATGATTAGCAGATTACTCTTTAGTGACCGGCGATCGATGTCGGAGATCAAAGTCGGTAAATCATTTTTGAGTTGAAAAAAAAAAAATAAATTGGCAGATTATGAAGTTATCTAACATATTCTCTCTACTTACTAACTGTAACGATTCACACCTTTATTTAGTATGATATTGTCTGTTTTGTAGCAATGTAGGACTGCACAGCTTATCTTGTCTTTATCATTTTGCCTCAAGAGATTGATGACTTTCACACTGACTCTGAAGTAAAAAATATACTTTTATTTTTGGGTTGAAAATATAAAAATAATCCAGTAGATTATGAAACATAATCTTACAGATTATGACCATTGGTCGACATATTATGAAACATAATCTGGCGGATTATTGTCTGGCCACAAGTGACCATGTTCCTCGACTAGTGAATAGAGATCAGAAACTCCCTTCCGCCATCATCTGGTAATTTACTAGTGGTAAACATATAGATTACCTTTTTGACCATTGGGTAATTTCAATAATCCATATGTTGGATCTGTGATCGATTTCAGTCTAAAATTGTATAAATCAAGGGATTAATATTTCGGGGTTAAACATTAAAGTTTGCCTATTTAAAGGGATATTTATCTCCTTTTCTCATGTATTGATTGCTACAAACTTGTTTTTGAAGTACTTCTATACACGTCTTAAGAAATGAACTTAATGAACAAAAACGGAGGGGGTTTTTAAGAGTGGTCTTACCAATAGTCGGTGAGGCCCAGTCACTCAGAATCTATCCAGATAGATGTTTTTGGATTTCTTGGTTTATTTGGATGGGCTCTTGGTTTGTTCGGCCCAAAGAGGGGGATACACGAAATATATATATATATATATATATATATATATATATAGTGAAAAGTAAGAGCAATAGGATTTTTATTTTTTTTTTATTTTAAATTAAAAAATACAAGTTTTATGGTCTAAATAGGCTAAATAATTGTTTTTAACAAACGTCTAGAAATAACTGACTACTTGTTAGATGACACGTATCATTTGTGTTTAAAATATAAAGAATAACTTTTAAATGTATAACATTTATTTTTTATGAATCATAATGACAAGTTATGACCTATTAATTTTATAATTAAAAATTATGATATATACTTTCTTTATTTTTATTTTATTTTATACTATTTTTTATATATAAAATATATATATATTGGTTATCTCAAATGTAAATGAGGATTTTTATTTTCATAAAAATACAATTATGGTCTGCCAAGTAGAATAATAATTGCACAACAAAGGTTAGAAACCACTACTACTTAGATGACACGTATCATATGTGTTTAAAATTCTAACAGAAGGGGTTTTCATTAACATTTTGTTTTTTGGGAGGATACATCATACATATGTTACGTTTATACGTTTATACGACATTCGTGCATTCAGAACTATAATTTATAACTAATCTTATTTTATATGTATTTTTATAAAAAGAAATATTATAATTAATTATAAATCATGATTCGAATCAAAATATGAATTTCCCTTTTAAATGAACTCTGAATTTAAAAAGTCAGTTCTTTTACTTCTTGTACTCCTCTCCGCTACTTGACCAAGAACATGCCACCTAGTGCATTTCACCAAGACTCCAATACTGAATTTTATCCTAGTTTATCCTGCTTCCTAATTTCTTTTTTTTTTTCAATTATAATCATTATTATTTATCAAATCTTTCTTTCTTCAATTATTAAAAGCTAATGTTTCTATCAAAAAAAAAAAAATTTTATTAAAAGCAAATGTCAAGATGGGAACTTGCTATTCAAGATAGGAATAGAAAGTAGCAACTTCCAAGTCATTTCCTTAGCGATTAATTTTCGGTCCCTCTAATTACCGAGTGAAGAAGAAAAACTCCCATTTATTCTTGGAAATCAGAAAAGAAAAACAAAATCCCAGCTATCTAATATCAAATGAAGATCCGAATCCCCGCAATCCTCACAATCTTCTCAACCTTTCTTCTCCAAATCTCAATGGGAATTTCAGATCAAACCCAAGAAACTCTCCTCTACTGCCTTTCTTCCCACTCCCAACAGACCACCCCACCAATCTCCTCACTCACATACTTCCCCAACAACTCTTCATACTCATCACTGCTTAACTCACACATCAGAAACCTCAGATTCACATCCCCAACAACCCCAAAACCACTCTTCATTATAGCTCCAACACACGTCTCTCACATCCAAGCCACAATCATATGCTGCAAAATTCACGGCCTTCAACTCAGAATCCGCAGCGGCGGCCACGACTTCGATGGCCTCTCGTACATCTCCGACGTCCCGTTCATCATAATCGACATGTTCAATCTCCGAGCCATAGAAGTGAATATTGAGGAAGAAAACGCTTGGGTTGAGTCAGGTGCAACTCTAGGCGAGCTTTTTTACAGAATCGCGGAGAAGAGCAAAATCCATGGCTTCCCAGCTGGGGTTTGTCCGACTGTTGGGGTTGGAGGGCATTTTAGTGGTGGAGGGTATGGTAATATGATGAGAAAATATGGGTTGTCTACGGATAATGTGATTGATGCAAAAATAGTTGATGTTAATGGTAATGTTTTGGACAGAGAATCAATGGGTGAAGATCTTTTTTGGGCAATCAGAGGTGGGGGTGGGGCTAGTTTCGGAGTTATTGTTTCTTGGAAAATTAAGCTGGTTTCTGTACCAGAGATTGTTACGGTCTTTAGAGTCGAAAGGACTTGGGAACAAGGCGGTTTGGACGCTGTTCTGCAATGGCAAGATGTTGCGGATAAACTCGATGAAGGTGTTTTCGTTAGAGTGGTTTTGATGCCGGTGAATAGGAAGACTCAGAAGACTGTCAAAGCTAAATTTGTTTGTTTGTTTCTTGGGAATGCTACAACGCTTGGTCTTTTCATGGATGAAAGTTTGCCCAAATTGGGTTTGAGGAAAGAGGACTATTTTGAAATGAGTTGGATTGAATCCGTTCTCTATTGGTATAACTACCCAATTGGAACTCCAATTGATGTTTTGTTACAAAGGGTACCAAAATCAGACAAATTCCTCAAGAAAAAATCGGATTACGTGCAAGAACCAATTCAGAGGGAGGCACTTGAAGGAATATGGAGAAAAATGATGGAGCTGAAAAAGCCAGTGCTCACATGGAATCCTTATGGTGGGAAAATGAGTGAAATATCCGAGCTTGCAACTGCATTTCCACATAGAGCAGGGAACAAGTACAAAATCCAATACTCAGTGCAGTGGAAAGAGGAAGGTGTTGAGACTTTGGAGCAAAATCTTGACCGGATTAGAAAACTTTACCAGTACATGACTCCTCATGTGTCAAAATCTCCGAGGTGTTCTTATCTGAATTACAGAGATGTTGATTTAGGTACTAATGGAATTGGATATAATGCAAGCTACTCAGAGGCTAGCGTCTGGGGGACCAAGTACTTCAATGGGAATTTTGATCGGTTGGTGGAAGTTAAGACTAAGGTAGATCCAGGTAACTTTTTCCGATATGAACAAAGTATTCCACCTCTTGTGGCTGAGACAGGTAAAATGGCACAATGCTAAAGCTGCTATGTGAAAGTAAGTTTGTTTTTATGTAAATCGTGTATAAGAAACAAAAACTAATGTCAAAAAATTATGTATGTTAAGTTATAAGAAACAAAAAAGTATATTAATCTTCAAAATATGTATTTTTTATAGTGATTAGTAAATACATAACATGAAAATATGTATATGTATATTAATCCTCAAAATATGTATTTTTTATAACAATTAATAAACACGTAGCATGAAAATATACATATTGACTGATTTATTATATTTCATGTTAAATATTCACGATTTTACACTTAAATATATACAATTTACATGTAAATATATACAATTTATATAAAATTATATATTCAGACCGAGGAACTTTCTAAGTGCCTGATTAGACACAATTCATCTATATATATTAGTGGCAGGAGGAAAGTAAAACTAAAGATCTGAAACTTTTTTGTTAAATTATCATGTTCTCTACTCTGATATATTCTGATTTGTGGGCTGTGAAGAGTGAAGACAAATGGAGCTTCTGTTGGTTGTAATGGTTATCTTTACTGTTATCTATTACCGTTATTTGTCTCTTAAACTTTCAATTTTAGTAAGCAACACTCTGATCTTATAAATTTGTTATAATGTGTCACATTTTATTAAATTTATTAAATTTTTTTATTAAATTTAAGAGATTAAAAATTGATAAGTTAAAATATTTGTGTTACGTTTAAATTGGGATGTTAAAATTTTTCATTGAACATATTTTTTTGACATTAATTTAACACAATTATTGTTAAAATAAGACATATTACAATAATTTTAGAAGTTGAAGGGGTAACTTGTCAAAAATAAAAGTTTTTAAAAAAATTGTTAAAGCCATACAAATTTTGAGGTCAATATGTAAAATACCCAAAGATTCATTCACCCCTTGAACTATGCACTATAGTTCAAAATACTCTCTCAGTTTATAATATTAACAAAATGGTGATTCGACATTATAGGCTCGTTTATTTAGATGATTCGAGTTGAGATATAATTTTATGTGAGAGTTTTTTATTGTAGCAAAAAGTTAGACGTGACTGTTTCTGAGAACTTTTTACTGTAACAAAACTCAAATTATGAACTCGAATTGGTGAAGTGAACGGGCGTACATATAATTTTATAAGAATAATGCTATAAACATCAACTCTGCTCTCAACATTTTGATCAAACCAATGAGTTGTCGTTTTTTGTTGACAGATATTTAAAAGATTGCTCTATCAATTAATAATAAGAGGTTTAAAATGCTATCCAATTATAAATTTGACTCTAATTTTTTAATTAAATAGTCTTATAATAACTAAATTTTTGTTTTAGTTTAGTTTGGGGGCCGTAAAATGCTATTCAAGTGCAATTCTTATTCTAGTTTTTTCACTTTATTATTCCTCTAATATATGGATATTTGTCATAATGAAGTTCCAAAGCCATAAAATGCCATCCATGTATAAGTTTATATTCCTTTTTTTTTTTCACTTCAATAGTCCTCTAATATAGATCTTTTTTTTTTTTTTTTTTTTTTTTTGTTGGCTAAATGTTTGGAATGGATAATTTGAAACATATGATTCGGTTAGGAAAAAATATTTCAGAAAACAATTTAACGGAACAGAATATATGGCTTCTTAAAATTTTCCTAAAAAATATTCAGAACTAGACTCATATTTATAAGAGAATCATTAAATGTTTATATATATATATATATATATATATATATTTGGCAATAACAAATCTACAGAATTCTTCATAGCTTTCTCGACCATCGATCTTTCTCATTATGACTCCTCTCATACTCAACAGGTGTGTGACTACTAGTGAAGTTTCTCTTGATTTTAATTACACTTTCAACCCTTCTTGCTTATGATTTCATTTTTCTCAAAATTAAGAGAGTAGAAATGCTAATGATGGAATCCAAAAGGAATCTAATTAAAAAAAAAATACAACACAAGCTCCTACAAAATATCTTTTTTGAATTAAAATTGATTTATATTTTTTATAAATACTTTTGCATTAACTTATAAGTTGTCTTTTTTTTTATGGGTAAATTTTTTTAAAAAATTGTCATATCAACTAATAATAATATGTTGCACCTACTCTTAAGAAAAATTGTCAAATAACGGATTGGTACAAAATTCAAAATTAGAGTTGTTATCCATAGTATTATTCATTTTATAAATGCCCCCATACTAATACTTTAAGTGAGCTTGTCTCATAAATTTTAATATTATATCAACTTGCCCATATATTTTAAAAGGTTAGAGCAAGTTCTTCACACAAATTAATGGTTTAGAGTGCATCTATAAAATTATATTAATTCAGATGGTGTTTGAACCACTTGCATACCTCACGGATGAAATAAACCATTTTTAATGAGAAAAAAATATTTTCAAAATTTAAAAGACTGTTAAATATGATATATTGTTGATGTTGTATTTACGATATTAATAATGTGGAGGGCCAAATTGAGGGTGATAATAGAATATGAAGGTTAATATTAGTTGTAATATAATGGTCCACTTGCATGGCCGTCGAAAAGTGCAGCTAAAAACATTTAGGTTCCCATTTACTTCACTGATTCGAGTTTAAAATTTAAGTTTTGCTATAGTAAAAAGTTTTCAGAAATAATCACATCTAATTTTTTTGTTACAGTAAAAAACTCTCACTAAAAAATTATATCTCAACTCGAATTACAAACTCAAATCAACGAAGTGAACATACCTTTAATTTTATCTTTTTCTCTTTTTATTTCTTTTTTTTTAGAGATTTTTACCGATTTATTGATGAAGTTAGTTTCTAATTATTATATTTAATTAAAATTACATTAAATTAAAAAAACATATAAAATAAATAATTTTTATGTAAATTTAATAATTAAAAAATACAATTTTTTTTTTCCTAATTCTATTAAAGAATTTTTTTTTTTTTTTTTTTCTTCTTTTTTTTAGTAGTCTTTTCTGCTTTTCTCTGTAACATCAACTCGCCATGCCCAACCCATCATGTTCTCGCTTGTTTGTCGTCTTGTGTTGTGCTTTTATAACCTGCGTGGATTTCGGGAGTAACCTCGTTTTAATCTTATTTGCCGGCTACATGAACTTCTCAACTCCCCATGTGCATCTTGATTTTCAGAGTTACTGCGGCGCTCCCCAGCTAACAAATAACACGGCTACAAGTGGATATTTATTTAATTTTGGCTGACAAGTATATATTAATTAGTAAAGAAACATAGGCATTTGAGTAGTTATTTACCCAATAGAAATTCATTCACTTTATAGTCCTTTTAGCTTTCTTTCTTATTACTTTTGTTTTGACTTTTTGAAGTAGAATCTTTCTATCAATGTAGTTAATAAAAAAAATATATATATAACACGTGGTTTTTAATATAGATTTAAAAAAACATAAAATTTTTTAGTATATATATATATATATATATATATATTTTTTGGTTGCAAATGTGCTTTTTTATTTTATTTTTTTTTATAATTTACCAAATAAATCTGACTATGTATTAGAAATGTTTGGTTAAGAAGTCACCGGTGGTTAATTTCTGGGGGCATATTGGAGCCACTTGTTTTGGCACCCGTGAGTGGGGCATCTTGCGCATCAATTCACAGCTTTATAAATCAAGCAGCACCTCACAACTTCTGCCTTTATTATTTGACCATGGAAAAAGTCCAAACCCATAAAATGGCCGAGAAAAATTCATTCATATGTTTTGTTTCTCACTTTCAAGTTTCAACATTTACCATCAGAAAAAAAAAAAAAGGTTATCTTTAGTGTATACTTATAATGGTTCGCAATTATGACATGTTGGTAAATAATAATGTTATTATAGTCTTGTCAAATAAACCGAAGATATTGTTAACATCAACAGAAGAATTCGTTCTTAATCATTAGATTAATTCTCGCCTTTTCATCAAGATTTTTTAGATTATGCTAATTTCTTAATTGCGTTGATAAAGAAACTCTAGGTCGAATAAAATGATATTAAACTCCACCGCATCATATATTTTAGTATTGCCGAGCTTGTGAAAACTTTTATTCAATAAATTATAAAAAGTACAAGTTCTCTTTAAGGTGCACACGTGAATGTAATGCAATATATATATATATATATATATATATATATATTGGTGAGGAAAGTTAAAGATTATCAAAGAGCATTTAAAGCAAGCCAATAAGGTCAGAGTTTTATGTGTCAAACTTGGCATAAAAGCAACATAAGAAAGAAAAAAACCAAACACAAACAGAAGTCATTTTTTTGGCCATACAAGGTGATGTAGGACTGATGGAAAGGAAGAGTAAGGGGGAGGAATGGAAGAAGAAGAGATTGAATAATGGGATAGAAAAGAATTTAGAAGTAGTAATTAGAGAGAAGAAGAAAACAATAAGAAGAGAATATGAATATTTAATATCACTAATCAAGTCTCAAAATAATGAACATAGAAAAGCCTATTTATAGGCATATAAATCCTATTAGTAATCAAACTATCCTAATACTATTTATCTTAGATAATACTAGTAACTTTAAAATAACTCTAATTTTAATAGAATTTTAATCATGTTTCTCTATCAAAGGATAGTCCATAGACATAACTAGTCCTCGGTAATGAAATCACCATCACTCATCTTCTTTCCACATACCAGCATAGAAATCCTCAGTAAGCTCTAGCAACCTTTTACGTTTGCGGCCATTAATCTCTAGTGGATCATCTTCATCGTAATCCATATTCCGATTGTCAATCAATTCCGGAAACTGCGGAACTCCCGCTGCAAAAAGGGGGTCCACAGAAGGACTAGGTCTCCACTTGATCGCCAGAAATTTGAAGTGAACGGAGAACCAGAGAAGGGGTTCTTTTCTTTCTAAGAAGGGAGTTTTCTGAATTTTATGAATGTGATGTAATTGTTATGATGCATTTTCTGTCTCTAGCAGCAGCGGCTTGTTATTAAGGCCTCATTCATTTTACCGATTTGAGTTTTCAATTCTAAATTTGTATAATAAAAATCTCTGAAAAAATATCACATCTAACTTTTTCTACTACAGTGAAAAGATCTAAAAAAATATCACATCTCAGCTCGAATTAAAAACTCGAATCCGTAAAATAAACGATGCCTAAGAATCAAAACTTACACGTCAGCCCAATTCGTGACAAAGAGTTATTGTCGAACACCTAATATTATGAACCTAAAAAAAAAAAACAGAGCTAATATTATGAGATTTGCTTTCTTTTATTATATAATTAATTAGGTGAAGCGAAAATGGACAGAATCAAAATAATGAAATAAATATTTACTAAAATAATAATCAACCAATTAATTACCCGTCTAGAAGTTAGAACAATCATTAAGATAAGGACGTAAGAATATCATTCCCCGTGATTTTCGCGCGATGTACGCAATGCGAAAAATATTTTTCCAACATAATTACCGCTGACTTCCCCAATCTACTAAAAATTACGGCCTTTTTTTTTTTTTTTTTTTTTAGAAATCCTTCTTTCCTTTTTTTACACTTTTCTTGCCATTAGAATTAGACTTTTCCAAAGGCGGTTTTAAATGAAAGGCTTAACAACGTTTCCTTTCCTTCTAGAGTTTAATATCAAGCCAAAAAAGAAAAGGAAACACAGGCATTTACTGTTTATAGAACATGTAAATCTACTGTAACAAAACTTTACTAAAAAAACCGAAAAAACAAAGGGAATAAATATGTAATCAAATGAGAGAAAACAAAGTCCTCACCTTCCTCTTCTCATCCCTCTCTTGCCCAAAAGATGATTCCCTTAGCTTTTCTTTCCCTTCTTCTTCATGTCTCGGCTTCTTCTTCATTCGCCGCCGCCGCTTCGGATTCAACATACGACACATTCCTCCAATGTATGCAAAGAAACACAAAAGCCCTACCATCTCAACTCTCAAGCATAATTTATTCCCAAACTAACCCTTCTTACACCTCGGTTCTCCGAGCCTACATCCGAAATGCCAGGTTCAACACCACATCTACCAATAAGCCTCTCCTTATTGTTACTCCGACAACCGAAAGCCACATTTCGGCGACGGTATTATGCGCAAAAACCCTAGGCCTGCGGATAAAAACACGAAGTGGCGGGCACGACTATGCCGGAGTCTCCTACACCTCCGATGTCCCTTTTGTCATGATTGACATGTTCAATCTCCGTTCGGTCACGGTCGACCTAGCCGACCAGTCGGCTTGGATTCAGACCGGTGCGACTCTTGGAGAACTCTACCACAACATTTGGAAGAAGAGCAAGGCCCTAGGCTTCCCTGCCGGAGTTTGTCCAACTGTCGGCGCAGGAGGGCATCTTAGTGGCGGCGGGTACGGGAACATGATAAGAAAGTACGGTTTAGCTGTGGATCATGTCGTCGACGCAAAGATCGTTGACGCAAAAGGGAATGTTCTTGATAGAAAAGCAATGGGGGAAGATCTTTTTTGGGCAATTAGAGGAGGTGGTGGAGCGAGTTTCGGTGTCATTTTGGCCTACAAATTGAAGCTCGTTCCCGTGCCGGATATTGTGACCGTTTTCAAGGCACAGAGGACTTTAGACGACGTGAACGACAAGATGACCGACTTCGTTTACCAGTGGCAACAAGCCGCACCGACGACGAACGACGGGCTCTTTATGAGAATGCTTATTCAACCGGTTAATTCCAAAGCAAGCAAAGGTCAGAAGACGGTGAGAGTGACGATCAATGCCCTCTATCTAGGAAAAGCAGACGAATTGGTGTCGTTTTTGGCGAAAGACTTCCCGCTTTTGGGATTGAAAAAGGAGAACTGCACGGAGCTGAGTTGGATCGACTCTGTTCTGTGGTGGGCAAATTACGACAATGGAACATCCCCTGATGCGTTGCTCGACCGGGATCCGAACTCGGCGATTTTTGGTACGAGGAAATCGGATTACGTTCAGAATCCGATTTCCAAAGATGGGTTGGAATGGATTTGGAAGAAGATGATTGAATTGGGCAAAGTTGGATTGGTGTTCAATCCTTATGGAGGTAGAATGAATCAGGTCCCTGAATCCGCGACGCCGTTTCCGCATCGAGCCGGGAACCTGTTCAAGATTCAGTACTCGATCAGTTGGAGAGAACCAGGGCCTGAAGCCGACAAGAATTGTACTACGCAGATAAGAAGGCTTTTCAGTTACATGACTCCATTTGTGTCGAAAAATCCAAGAGGTGCTTTCTTGAATTATCGGGACATTGACATTGGTGTGAATCACTTTGGGCCAAATAGCTATGAAGAAGGGAAGGTGTATGGGGTCAGATACTTTGGTGCTGCAAATTTTGATAGATTGGTGAAGGTGAAGACTGCGGTTGATCCGGAGAACTTCTTCAAGAGTGAACAGAGTATCCCGACTTTACCAAACAAGGCATAAGGTTTTTTTTTTTAATAAACTATATAGCAACTACATTGACTTAATGCACAACTAAACGTGGAAAAAAAAAAAAAAAAAATTTTTGCTCCTATATTTTTACATGGGAAATCATTCGTGCATTCTTAACTTAGGAAGTTAGTTGTAGTTCTTTGCCTTTTGTTTTTCAACATAAGAGATAGAAATGGTGCTCGACATCACACACTAATATAAAGTGAATTTTATAGTACGTGACCCATAAAATCCATCTATAAATTGTAGTGTTTAATATTATTGTTGGTGTCATCAAGTATTTTTCTTTATTTTTAATTTTATTTATAAAAATTGTGCAATGTGGCGGGAAAATTATAAAAATTTTTATTTTTTTTTTAAATAATTTCATAACTACTATTTTTTTTTTTGTTTCAACGTGTTACGGATTTTAAAAAGATTGATTTCATGCCTTAAATTATATAAAATCGTTCAAAACACACCTAAAATAATGTAATTACATAAATGTCCTCTAAAATATTGATTTTCTTGAATTGGAAATTAGAATTCATGTATCTCATGGAACTATTTGTTCATGTATGCCTCGACTGATTGTATCTCATGGAAATTATGATAACGTTGATTCTCGGCTGTCGGCCTTCACATGGTCTGTCGATTCATTATCTTATCAGTCATTATTTTGTGCATTTCTTCTCTCCAATCCATCCAAGGCGATGGCCATGTTATTAACCATCTCCGTCACGACCCACATTGTTGTACAAGTGCCATAGTGCGGGATGGTCTTCTATCGCCATCAACTGGTCTAGTGACCTTAGATGGTCCCCTTCCATAGACGTGTTGATTCTGATGCATTTTCCCACCATTGTTATAGTCTTGCTTTTCAATGCGTTTTTCATTTTTGCTGGATTTTTCGATTAATTAGAGGTTCAAACCCGCCTTCAAGTACTAATTATTGATGGTGAAATTTCGTTAAAAAAACTCTCAAAAAATTTACCTCGTCACAGAATAACGCTAACAATTAACGGTGAATTGCATACAATAAAATAATCACGAGGAATCATTTATTTAATAAATTAATAAATAAATTACTAATTGCAGCTTCCCAATCTGATTTTACCCTTCCTTCTTGGTTTAGCGGTTGGCCATTGCCTCTTCACCCATGTGGCATCTGCACTCGAAACTCTTTTTGGTGATCACTTGGGGTCAGGTGCAGTTTTGTTGGGTTTGAGCTATTAGCTAAATCCCTTTGCCTCTTGAAAACCCATACAACAAATTTAGCTATAACTGTGTAAATTTTATGTCTCCGTTTCAATTTAAATCAAAAAAAAAAAAAAAAAAAAAAAAAAAAAAAAAGACAATGATATAAAAACTAAAGAAAAATCATGCCGCTACTCATCTATCAATGATGTAAAAATGATTAAATAAAAAATAAATCATTATTGAATCTAATCATGCCACATCATCAAATAATATGAACCTTTTAGTCAGGAATATTAATATTGTACTGGCTGAAGATATACTCCTTAGGGTCGTCACTAAATTAGAAATTCATAATAAGTGGGCCGCTTCTTTTACATAAAGCCATTTCTTTTGCATTGCGGGTCCATGTCGATCATGTAGAAAAAAGTACTTATTGATAACCACAATATGTGGCCACCTACTATTGTGGTATTTGATATAAAAATTTATATTTTAATTTGAATCATAATTCATAATTTATTATAATATTTAAAAAAAAACACACATATAAATTAAAAATAATTCTAAACTATAATTTAAACTAAATGTCCGCATGTCTTTTACTCGTTCAAAATCTGTTCCATTATCCATATATACAGTGCAAAGCTGCCTAATTACTGACTTTTCATTGTTTTGAAAATCACAGATACGTATCAAAACTATGTATGTAACTTGATCTATAAAAACACTCGCATAATTCCTTGATATTATTTAATGGTATCTTATATAACATCTTTTCCTCCTCATAACTCTTGAACCTTTGACCTTGTAAAAGGAGATATTTTATTCAAAATCCTGCGCGTGTTTGCCGGCGGGGCCTTTCTTCCAGAATGCCGAAAGTAAGCACAGATACAACGAATTTGGGATATTGTAGCGTAAGAATTTTACGTGTGTTTTATATGGTTCGAATGTCACGTAAAAACACATGATTCAAATTATAATTCGTATCATTATCTAATTTTACATGAACAAATTTGGGATATTAATGTCTAATGTATTTCATATAATTTCACAATCTTCCTCTTGTCGGTTTTACCTTTGTTAAGCCCTAGAAGGTCAAGAATCTAGACGTTGGTTCTTTTTCGTACACATTTACAACATGTTGCACGTAAAATACAATAATCACGTATTTCATTAGTGTTTTTCTCCCCTAAAAAAAAAAAAAAAAAAACAAAAAAACAAAACAAAACAAAAACAGTATTCTTCTACCAAAGAGCGAATTCTTATTATTAACGCCCTATTGTTTTTTTTTTTCTTATTATTTTTATGCCTGTATCTTTGGTGGATGTTTTCTTTTATTTTGTTGGGTTCTTTTCTTTTTGTTCTAATCGAGATGTTGCCAGATCAGACTCGTTAAGGTTTGGCATTCACAAAATGGCACAAAGACCTAGTCCAATAATTTGTATCGTCATCTTGCTAGAAGAAACTAGTGGTATGTTTATCTATGCGTAATTAGAATGAGTATGAATCGGAATGGGCAAGATTCAGAGTGGAAAGGATTCAGAGTGATGAATCGGAATCAGAATAAGTTGTTTACTTAGTGATAAGATTCGAAATCGGAGTCATTCTAAATCTCATTCATACGTTTACTTACACCTAGAATCAGAATGAAAAAGTATAAAACTACTAATATACCCTTTAAATCAATTTGATATTTTCAATTTAAAAAATATATTGTGTACTTATTATATTAAAATTAATCATAATTAAAATATTTATTGTAATAATTTGATACTAAAATAATAAATATAAATTGTACAACTATTTAAAATATAAAAATAAATTTAAATAAAATAAATAAAAATAAAAAATTGTGTTAAAAAATAAAATATATTATTAATTTATTAAAAAATAAAGTACATATTTTTTATATTAAAGTTAACAATAATTATGCTAATATTATAATATTAGGCAAATAAAATAATAAATATATGTTGCATTTATTATTTTTTAAATTTTATTTTTAATTGTGTATTTATGAGTAAAATAAGGGTATAATAGTAAATTAATATTAATATTAGGAATGAGAGTCACAATCCTAATGGAGGACATTGGTGCCAATCTCATTTTTCAATCTCAAATTTGAGTGGGGCCCACTAATTTCATTCCCATTTCAGGATAAAAAAGAGCAAATAAACATGAGATTGACTCTTATTCTCCACTCTCATTCTTCAATCTTGATAAGTAAACATGCCATAGAACTTGCTTGTTGGCTATTTCCCACTTAAATGATCACCAAAGACCATTTCATAGCAATATCAGAAGGAATCTTTTTTTAAGGACTATCGGTGCATAGCTTCCCATTAGCAACCTAACTAGCCATAATCAAAAAATTAATATAACATCCCCAGTGTATATATTGATTGACTTAATATCGAATAATAAGATATATAGTAATCTATTGATTCAAGTCACGAATGAATGTCAGAAAAATTTATAATAGAAGACTCCGTTATTAATTAAGGAATAATGAGAATTGTACTCCAAAAAGCTATAGTGAAATTTCTAAATTAAATGATAATTTTATTTATAACTATCTTACAATAAACCTATAATAAAATGTTGCAGTTTATTTAGCAGTAAAAGTGGCCCTAAGGGTGTGTTTGGTTACAGTGAGAGAATGGTAATGGGTATGAGAATGAGAATGGAATGGAAAAGAAAGTTGATTCATTTATTTTGTTGTAATTTTAAGAATTCTCTGAAATTGAACATGAATATTTTCATATTAACAAACTTACCCATATGTTATATATAACACTAATATTTTATCTATCAATATAATATATAAATTGTAATATAATATAATAAAATTATTATTATATAATATATTATATAATTATGATATATAATATAACAATATTATTAAAATTGTTAATATAATTATAATAATATAATATATAAAATGTAATATAATATAATAAAATTATTATTATTATATAATATATTATATAAATATGATATATAATATAATAATATTATTAAAATTATTAATATAATTATAATATTATAAAATATATTATAAGATTACATAATAAAAAACAATAATTCAATTATAATATAACAACTATATTATATTATTCTATAATATAATATATATAATTACAATATAATATATAATTATTATATTATATACAATAAATATATTATAATTAATACATCATGTAGTCATGTGTAATGCACTATAATGAATAATAATATTAGAATTATAAGATTACATTAATTATTATTATGTTATTAATATAATAAAAAATAATTATATTATATAATAAAATAATAATATTAAAATTATTAGTATAATTATGGTATTATTTGTTAAAATATTACCGCTATATTATATTATATCATATTATATATATTATATTGTAATATTATTATATATTATATTATAAGATATAATTATGTTACAAATAATATAATAGAATATTAAATAAATATATTATAATTTCTAACTATATTATAAATTTATTATTACATTATTATGACTATATTATATTATAATATTTTTTATTGTATATTATATTATATTATATTATATTATATAACTACTATATAATATATTTTAATTATATTATAATATTAAAAGGTAATTATGAAAAAAAAAAAAAAAAAAAGAACTTAGAATGGTCATTTCTCTTATATGAGGAAGGAATGATGATTCACCTAAAATGGGTGAATCATCATTCCTTTTGAATGATCATTCATTTCTTATAAATCCAACAAAACATCAAACTAGAATTCTATTCCATTCTATTATATTCCTTTCCACCTAACCAAACACACCCTAAATGTTTTATTGTCTTGTTTTATAAAGGCTTGAAAGAGTTTGCAATATGATCGTTTATGGAATTAGATTGATATATGTATATAAATAATTTGGCTTGGACAATTTCTTGGTGGTTAAGGATGTTTAGCAAATTTCAATATAGTTCTCATGAATTTGATGACGGAACTTTAAAACATATCGACCCGTTTAGTTTACCGATTCGAGTTTTTAATTTAAGTTGAGATATGATTTTATGTGAAAATTTTTAACTGTAGTAAAAAAAGTTAGATGTGACTTTTTATGAGAATTTTTAACTATAGTAAAATTGGAATTAAAAATTTGAATCGGTGAAATGAAGAAAACTCTAAAATTTTAAATATTTGTGTTGCTTGAGGACCTAATCAATAGTGGAGTGTAAAAGGTCGATACTCCAGGGTGCAAACCCCTAAACACAATCAGCCTACCTCGCGTGGAGGTGATTTTATTTTCAGTTTATATAAGTTCGTGTTGCACCTATGCCCGTGGTAACCATGTGGGTATATGACTTCCGAACTCCACTTTTTTACTTTTTTTTTTTTATTCAAAATTGTTCTATAAATCTTATATTTGAAGTGATTTGGCATTAATTGATGTTTCAAAATACTTTGAGATTAATGATTTAAAAACGTACATTAGTATTTCACATACTTATATGAATATAACTTACTCGATCTTGATAATATATGTCTTGATTTATTGCACATATTTCCGAGATTTGCACTGTCATATTGATTTACTATTCTTTTTCTCATGGGACCCCTAAACTGAAAATTTTTACAATTGACTCTCGCAACTTTATAATTTGTTTTTGTTTTTTTTAAAACTGTTTGGCCCATATGCGACCCACACGATCATCTAATAAGGGCAATGGCATCATTTTCACCTCAAAATAATTTCAATCAGATATTAAAATATCAATCAAATAGAATTTTCTAAATATTAAAAGACATATTTAATGTGCTATTTTATTTTGTGCTCTAATGCTAATGCTATTTCATATGTTATGCCTACTTTATGTCATAGCTATTTAATAGTGAGATAACTTAAAAGATAATGTAATAATCATTGGATGAAAAAACTAATATATAAACTACTAATAATCAAATGCTAATTTAACGTTACTATACATTGTGATAAAATAAATTTGCCAACAAGTATACCATTGACTTAACTCAACATATACAATAATATTTAGGAAAATAGTAGAAAATAAACCAACATGAAAAACTTAAGAAAATATATAGACTAATTTTTAGTTATAAAAATTAATAGGTCATAACATATCAAGTTATGATTCATAATCAGACAAGTTATGAACAAAAATTATAAATTATTGACAATAACTTATCAAGTTATGATTCATAACTAAATAAATTATAAATAAAAATAATAATTTAACCTATTTATTAACTTATATAAAATATTAATTTATTAATTTTAAATCATCTTAAGTCTTTTAACTTATTTTTTTCTTTCTCCCTAATATTTATACTTGCCCAAAGGCAAAGAAGCTACCATTCTCCGGACTCTTTCTTTTCTAATTTCCGATTCTCAACTAAAATAAAATAAAGTAAAATAAACGAGTTGCCGCTCTGACTTTTCCAGTCATAAAGTTGATCAGTTTGAAAACAAGGGAAATTGTCAAAACCCGTCCTTTTCCCAGCCTTAACGTCCTTGGTACCATTCTATATATAAACCGCCCAAAAACCCCACAAACACAGAAAGCCAAAGAGCACAAACTTCGACCAAAAGATGCAAAAGATGAGAAACACAATAGCCTCCGTAACCATAGCTTTTCTCCTTCTTCTTCTTCTTCTTCTTCATGTCTCTGTTTCATCCGCAGCCTCATCTGATGACAATAATTCTTTGTACACAAGATTTCTCCAGTGCCTAGAAAACCACACAAACCCATCATCCCAAGTCTCAAACCAAGTCTATTCCCAATCAAACACTTCATACACTTCAGTTCTACGAGCATACATCAGAAATGCCCGCTTCAACTCATCCTCAACCAACAAGCCCCTCCTCATCGTCACCGCCTCGCACGAATCGCACGTTCAGGCGGCGGTTATCTGTGCCAAATCCATCGGCCTGCAGCTCAAAATCCGCAGTGGCGGCCACGACTACGCCGGCATTTCCTACGTCTCCGACTCCCCCTTCGCCATCCTCGACATGTTCCAACTCCAATCGATCTCCGTCGATGTCGCTGACGAGTCCGTCTGGGTCGAATCCGGAGCGACGCTTGGTGAATTGTACTACAGAATTTGGGAGAAGAGCAAGGTTTTGGGATTCCCCGGCGGAGTTTGCCCGACGGTCGCCATCGGCGGACACGTCTCCGGCGGCGGGTACGGACAAATGATAAGGAAGTATGGGTTGGCCGTCGATCAAGTCCTTGACGCGAAGATCGTCGACGTGAATGGAAACATTCTGGACAGGAAGGCCATGGGAGAAGATCTTTTTTGGGCGATTCGAGGTGGGGGTGGCGCGAGTTTTGGCGTGATATTGTCGTACAAGTTGAAGCTTGTCCCTGTGCCGGAAACCGTTACGGTTTTTAGGATGGAGAGGATTTTGGACCAGAACCAGAGCGTAACCGACTTTGTTTATGAGTGGCAGAAGGTGGCGCCGGCGACGGACGACGGGCTTTTCATGAGGATGCTGATTCAGCCGATAACTTCGCGGGTTCAGAGGGGGGAGAAGACGATTAGAGCGACGATTGTAACCATGTTTTTGGGCAATGCTGATCAACTTGTATCCTTACTGGACAAGGAGTTTCCTCTTTTGGAGTTGAAGAAAGAGAATTGTATGGAGATGAGTTGGATAGACTCTGTTTTGTGGTGGGCTAATTTCGACAACGGAACTTCACCGGAAGTTTTGCTCGACCGAGATCTCGATTCGGCGAATTTCCTGATAAGGAAGTCGGATTATGTTCAGACTCCGATTTCGAAAGACGGGTTGGAGTGGCTGTGGAAGAGGGTTGCTGAATTGGGCAAAACCGGATTTGTTTTCAATCCTTATGGCGGCAAGATGAACGAAATTTCTCCGGCCGATGCTCCTTTTCCTCATCGCGCCGGCAATCTGTACAAAATTCAGTACTCCGTGAATTGGGACGAGTCCAGCCCCGAATTGGAGAAGAATTATACAACGCAGATAAGAAGGCTTTTCAGTTACATGACTCCGTTCGTGTCTAAGAATCCTAGACGTGCTTTCTTGAATTACAGAGACTTGGACATTGGGGTGAATAGTTTTGGTGAAAATAGCTATGAAGAAGGGAAGGTTTATGGGGTCAAGTACTTTAGTGACAATTTTGATAGGTTGGTGAAGGTGAAGACTGCGGTTGATCCGGAGAATTTCTTCAGGAATGAACAGAGTATCCCAACTCTATCAAGTAAGGCATAAAGGAAATTTACCAGTCACACACGGCTTGTTGTAGTTGTGATATATTTGGTTACTAGAATAAACGATTTACTCCATTGGGTATTTTGTGATGTTGCTATTGGTAATTAATTACCCCATTTGATATAGTGAAATACAGATATTTTGAGCGTTCAAAAGTGTTTTTTGTTATCTTTCTCAAGTCGAGCATATTTAAGACTAGATGTGACATGTGTGGGAAATCAGCGTACAATATATTCAATTTAGTTAGGAGCAACTATCAAAACCTTGCGTGATTGATGGTTCTGTTTGTTAAGTTAGTTTTACATTACCTTTTAGTAATGTTAAAGGACTTTTTACCCTTTTGGAAGTCTAACTTGTGTACTTTGAAGACGGCTCAAAAGTCATTGAGTTAATTTATTGTTGGTCACCAAATGAATCATATAAAGGTGTGAACTAAAAAGATCCACATACCATTTCACGATTGGACATAAAATTATGAGAATTTAAGTACAATTTGTCGGATTGAAATTGCATAGAAGCTACATTAAGTGTTTCTCTTCACAGACTTTCTCTCGTCTCTCACGCGGTTAAGCAATGACCTTTATTACATTTGGTCCCAAAATCATGTGGGTGTTGACTTTTTGTTTGCAAAGGCTTTGGATCATCCGTTTGTATTCTCAACTTTTGCATACGTCTATTATTTGTAACATGACATAAGCTTGTGCGTATGCAAGTTTTTTTGTTGGTATATTTTATGGTCTTATATTGTATGATCATCCGTATTGTATTGTATCATGTCATCATGTGACTTTGTTTGGATTTTTGTCTCGTGGTTATTGTCATTTCTTGTGATTTGACCAATAAACACCAACATTTTATTTATTTCCCATTTGATGGCATGTTAACGTTTCTTATAGTCCAGGAATGGTAAAATTCAGCTACGCTGTTTATCACACTCCTGTTTCAAGTGTTTGCACCCCATTTGTTCGACATTAGTCCTCAACTAAAAACCTTTAGAATTTATCCTATTGCGTTATTCTTCCTAATTATTGAGTGCTAATTGGAGTGCTCTGTGGAAGGTTAATAATAATCTGCACGTAGTTAGTTTCATGGTAAATCTTGCATGTGATAAATGCTAATGTAACAGCCTTGTGCTGTGCTTTAACGCAAGGACTAAGGCCTATTTAGGCTTGTTCGTAATTTCTCAATTTGTATATCCACATTGGGGAACTTCTCCAAAATTTCTATTGTTTTCATTAGATATTAATGTTATTCTGCTCGTCTTACTCAACCTCAGCTTGCAATATTTTCTGATATTTTCTGTTGAATATACTGCAGGTCCCGTTTCCAGTACGACAGGAGGGTCGAGGCCTAACGTTTCATCAAAGGTGGGAGTCTTGATACATTTGTTTGTTTAGAGGTCATTACTGCAAATCTTTTTCTCAAATATACTTATAATTTTGTTTATTCGTCGCAAAAATTTTAAGAAAATTCCTCACGCATGGGGGAATTCCTTCTTGCCTAGTTCACCTTAGCGAATTCCAAAGCGATATTTTTTACCATGAGACCGATCTATGGATCTCATACTGCGAGACCTCACCTTGGTGCTTAGCGTCGTGGACGCCCTATGACATTGTTCTTTTATTGGTTAAGTGTGTATAGTTGAAAAACACGATATTCCCGGATCCACTTCAAAGGCTAGCTAGACCCCCTTTTTGACTTTATGTGGTTTGGTTATGTTATGTTTTCTTCACGCGAACTGAATGGATGCGAAGGAATTGTGGAAGACAATGAACCACGTGATCACATAAGAAGTCGTTAAATGCATGAAGGGCTAAAGAGTTGTCGATCTTTTAAACATAGACATGGTCATTAGACTTATCTCCTCTTGTTCGTGGCTCTAGTTTGATGACTACAATTAATAATTACACCACCTCCTGCGTGGTGGGAGTACAGAGTAAGATTTTTAAATTGTTACTTATGTTGGAACTATCAGAGACTTGGCATAATAATTGACCATTGAAACAAATGCAACAATGGTTTTTTATGTGTAAGCAAGTTATAAATAATATAAATTACCTACACCTTTTTTGGGGCAATATAATTACGGAAACTATACAATACGAGATGTCTAACATACATATTGAATCATAATAGGATGTACAGAAACGTCTAAATTAGCAAGAGGCTATGGACTCTCTCTTTAACTACTCACTGGTTAGCCTGGTCTTCTCTGCTTTTTGGACTTGGCCCATTAAAATGGGTGCTTTCATCATCGATAATTCCATTTTTTTTTTTTTGGGAGGGAAAGTTGCTTTCTATTGAATTAGGCCAAATCAGCCAAAACAAAGGGAGTCACAAATCTAGAAACCGCGTTAGTTCCGAGTGGAAAACAGAAGAGCTTGGAAATGGGCAACGAAATTCCCTTCTCGAGGAACAAAGACACAATTCCATTTATTATCCCCGGATAACAGCTCAAGAATGTCATCAATTAGAACTCCCTCTTCAGCCAATATAGACCCCATATTGACCGCCTGAAGCACCCGAAGAACATCAACTTCAGCAACATCGATCTGCAAGCCACAGGATCTCGCAAACATAAGTCCTTCCGGAGAGCTAAACACTCGACAATAAGGGAAGTAGGATCCTGCGGTTTCTCTGATCACAACATTCACCCCTGTAAGCCCAAACGTTCAGGAACAGATGCATCAACATTAAGCTCCAACGACCCTAGAGTGATGTCGTCCATTTAACGGTACTCCGAATGTGTGATCCCATAGACGGTCCGTCTGCGTCCCTGCAATTTTGGTAGTCCCCAGCCATGCGCCCAGCTAGCTCCAATGTATCGACAGGAGATCTCTACAGTTTGTCGTGAATGAAATGATGCCTACCTGTGACGACCCTTCCTTAGGCCGCCACTGTAACTAACTTTTTAACTTGTACTTACTGAAATTTCTTAAAATTTTATGGAACATTTTTTTTAAAAGGTCTTATAATAAACATAAGGTACAAAATTGCTTTCTTAAATAAAATATTCAAACCTTAACATATTTGTTTTCAAAATCATAATTAACAAAACTATTCATAACATAAAGTCGATTATGGAAATATTTTGAGTGGTATCCATATCCCGAGCCCCACATCGCTCGTCCACTCGCCGCCAGTCCATCGGGCATTATATGCCGGTTGCTTACCCACAAGATAAACATTCTATAATGAGCGCTTTCGCAAGTAGGAACTATCTCCGCAAAATAAAGCGTAAGTTTACATGAATAGATATGCATGAGTCAATTATGCTTAATTATGATGTCTTATCAGAATCTTATTATCTTATCTTTCTTACTAATGGGCCCGAGTGCTCGTACCACTTGCGCGCAATCATCGGGACATGAGGGTTTGCAAGGTCCCCCATGACACTGTGATTATAACTTGAATGCCTCCCTTAAGTCGGAGGACATCCTTATTATATATATTTTTTTCTCCCTTGTGGAGCCTGAGTTACCTCCCTTGTGGAGGCTAGTACGGCACTCAATTAAGATTACTCTTATAAGTTCCTCTTAACTTATTAAGGTGTATGCAATATGACCTAGCATAGCATACTCTATCATGTACTCGAACACATATAATTCGGGTGTATTGCTTAAGTGCATGTAGTATAACATAGCATAGCATTCATAACATTAAATGTACTCAAACATATATAGTTCATGTGTACTGTTTACTTTAAAATCTATTTATCTTTCAGAGGCTAGATTCCTACTTACCCGATTTCAAAGTTGGAATCCCTTTTTCGCCTATCAGCCTAGTCTCTTACTTTCTTCTGAAAATAAACACCCATTAAGAGTGTGAGATCAACTATTATTTTGCTATTCTATTTTAGCAACTTATGAAGAAAAATATAACCCTTTCCATAAGGCATATATTCCCTTTTGTTTACTAAAGGATAATAAAGATTAATTTATTAAATCTTCAAAATCTTATTTTCCTTAATTTCCCTTGCTACGATATTAAGGTCCAATTCGGCCTAGGAATTATACATGGTATTCTAACTTTTACGCCGCTGAAATTTATACTCCAACGGTGTCTCTTAAACTAATGTGGGCATTGGACCCACATTAAATCTTCAACATTCTACGAACTTATCGTATTGGGCTCGTAGGTGCCTGTCGGGATAATTCGCTCGGTAATCTCCTATGTTCTTTAAAGAAAGTATTTTTTTTCTTGAAAACTTCCTTTATGAATACTTTCATTAAAATGAGGTTTAATGTCGTTGTGTATTACTGAAATTCTATCTCGGGTTCTTTTATAACTTTTTGTTGAAATCGACACTGTTTTATTTTTGTCTCGTTAAAAACTGTGCAGTTTCTGAAATCAGCGTTTTACTGTATTTTAGAGTCGGATTTCAAAATTTCATTATTCATGAAACCTTCTCGTCTCATCGAGATCTAAAATTTTCATTTTTGGTGAAAGTTAAAATTTGGCCTCTAAAGGCCTCGTTTGGCTGAAAACCGTAGCTGCTGTTTTTCCTGAAACTGTTTTAGTCAAAAACTGTGCCGTTTCGGGAATCTGTGTTTTAGTACCTCTTAGGGTCGGATTTTGAAAATATTTTCTTTATGAAATTTCTTCATCTCATCGAAATCTAAAATTGTTACTTTTGTGAAAAATCAAGATTCAGCCTCTAAGAGTCCCGTTTGGCTGAACCAGTGGCTGCCAGTTTTTTTTTTTGAAGCTGTGTTGGACAGCTTGTCTGTTTTTAAAAATGACTTCAAACTTGGTTTTAGAGTAAAAATTAGGTTTTGTCACAATAACCAAAAATGTTCAAAACAACTAGGGCTATAAGTTCAAACTTCAAAACATTGAAAAATCTCACTCTATGGCCCTCATTTTCGCGGTCAAAGTCACCGGAAATTTTTTTCCTCTAGTCCAAAAATAAGCAACTTAGGTCAAGCATAAACATACCACATCAAGCTAACCTCTAAACTCACAAAACCAACATAAAACTCACACACCCTTATTACAACTCATCTCCTCAAGAACCACAAATTTACATCCACAAATCCAAGCTTAAAGTTGGCTAGAAATTAATGGAGAAGAGTTTGAGAGCTTACCCTTGAAGAACTATCTCTCTCCCTTGAAAACCTTAAACTCCTCTAAGATTTGTTATTGGCTTGGAACTAGAAAGTATAAGGAAATTTAAGAGGAATATTTTTACATTTCAAACTTTACTAAAACATAAAAAAGGATTTAGAGTTATACCCTTTGAAAAAGTGCTTGTCTAGACTCCTCCTAGACCCTTTCATCTCCTTCTTCTTCTTCTATGGTTTGTAGTGGCTCAAGATTGAGAGAGTAGGAGAAAATATTTGAGAAGAGTGGGGGAGTGTGGTATGGCCGGATTTTGAGGGGGAGAGAAAAGCTAGGGAAAAAAAATGAGGCTTATCCTATGGTGGTTCCTTTTATAGACACTTGGAAATTATTTTTTAACGCCACATCAACTCTCTTAATCAACTCAATTTCCCCCCAATCTTGGCCGGTTATGGAAGGAGAAAAGAAGAAGCCCATGTTGCCATTAATTTCCCTTCAACCACTACCATCCCATCACCTTAACTTGTAACCTTCTAACATACTCAACATATAACCAAAATTTTTGGATATAAATTCCTAAGGATAGCCGGCCAAGTGAAGAGAAAAAGGAGAAAAAAAACTAATCATTAGTCCTATTCACCTCTCTCATCACATCTCATCATGAAGTCCATGTAGCACACTTCACTAGCCAAATTTTTTGGCTATAACCCCTCAATTTTGGCCGGCCAAGTGAGGGAAGGAGAGAGAAAAATAAACCTAACCCTTGTACCTTTGTCTACTTTCTAAATTTACTCATTAAAACTGTCAAAAATTATACTGACAGTTATTTTCTTCTGTATACTGGTACTGGATGCTAGTTTGTACTGTGCTTAGAGATTCTTAAAATTAAGATTCTCAAACTATATCTGTATTGGAAATTCTTTTGTTTTAAGTACGGTGAGAATTTATGGATTGAATTTACTTGATCGCAAAAAAAACGTGAACTTAACGTGAAATCTGCTACAGAATTTAGGAATGCAGATATTAATTCCATAAATCTTTCAATCACAAAATGTACATAGTATAATGATTTTTTAGAAAAATCGTTGACTTAAATACATAAATTATATTATTAAAATTCTGGGATTTTTTTGTTACTACACTACCTGTCAAAATGGCCCACGCCGTACCGCACAGGTATGACTCCAATTAACAAACAATCATTCAAAGCAACCAGTATCTACCAAATTTTAGTTTTGGCCATAATGCACATGAATCTCGCACTTGACGAGCAAACTTTGCATTCTCACAACGCATGGCAAAACTGTCTCCACTGTGTCTGAAGACTCTGAACAACGTTTGCACGTAGAATCACAGGAAATTCTACTTCTAGCTAGCCCGTAATAACAAGGCAATTTATCATTCCTTCCCTCCACAACTTAAACCACTCTGCTCTATGCCTTTAAGGTCAAAATGCCAAACCCATTCATCTTGTTGAGCTCCCTTTCCCAATAGGATGCGGAAAATAACCTCTTGATCAATTGGCAAGAAGGTATTATAGATAAACTCCCTGTTCCATTGCCGATTAAGGATGAGATCTTCCCGTCAGTTTCTGAAACGATTTCAGACGAAAACTATAGCGGAAGCAGAACAGATTGGATCTGAATACAAACAAAAAGTATCATAAAACTTTTGTTGAACACTATAGATTACACAACTTATCCGATAAATCAACCAAAATATGGGTTTCAATCAAAACGCGCAATTTCGTTGAATTAACTGTTGCTCGCTACAATTGCGTTTTTCAAACTTCTTAATATGCATAGATTTACTATAGCTCGCTACAGTTGCTTTTTCAAACTTATTAATATGTATAGACAATAAAGGGTGAACAAATAGGACTCACATCCCACATACAAGGTGAACCTATGAAAACATAATTACGTATTATTTTCCTCTCTCTCTCTCTCTTCTATTTTCACATTTCTTTAGTGTTCTTGCGCAGTGGATTTCAGTGGCAGCTCGAGTTTAAACCGCACACGCAGAGAGTTGTTAAGAACGTGATAAGTGATACTGTGGGATTTACCGATCCTGATTCTTGGAGTGGTGCTGAAGCGTTTCCGTCATGGTTGTTGTGTGACTATAGCAGGGGAAAAAAAAAAAAAAAAAAAAAGAGTCGTCATTTTGAGAACTAGATTTTTAATAAAATAACAATGCGCACATGATCTCATCACTTGTTACCTCTCTTTTTCCCTAAAAATGTAAATTTGTTGTACTTATAGATAAGTGATAGTTTACAGAAAGGTCTTACTAGTGACGCAAAACGTCTCATTACTTGAAAGCGTGAAGCAACAAGTAGTTGTCTACATATGTTAAGTACCATTATCATTGTGTGGATCAACGTAAAAGCCGCAAATGAAAGCGTAAAAGCGATGTAATACTTGCTCTTATAAAGCAGTGGACATATAATTGATGGCCCTTGGCCGGTTTGAGTTTTACATATTCTGTGGCAGCTTCGTCATTTTCTCTTCACTGAAATCATTATATCTGAAACGTCACGTTACTTGTACACAAGCCTTTTCTTCACTTTGAGCCAAAGGAATTTTCTATTTCTAGCATTCACTCTTATTTTCATCTCTGTTTGTTTCCTTAAATCTCCCTATTAGGCAAACGAATGATTGTTAAAATAAAAAGTTTCCCAAATATAACATTTCATTTAAAATAGTTGAAATGCTTTTTAACTTACTTTTTCATGGTTTTGTTATTTAAATCTATTAAATAATTTTACATAATATGAATGGTTAGACATCACTTTAAGACACGAAAAATTAGACAAATGATTTGATTAGTGAAGGGAATACATATTATTACTTTGTTGCTTCAAAAGAAAGATCAGCATTAGATATAATGATTAATCCTATATATGTAGGCAACCTAATTTTATTCAAGAAACATTATAAGTTGGCAAAAACGTTTCTTCAGGTAGACTGTCTGGAAAAATAATTACCTCAATGTCTCCATATATTTCCATATAAAAGGGTTAAACATTCTTTACTTAGCACCACCATTTCTTTGTCACAGAGAGAGAAACTCAAAGAGAGCAAAGCAATATGGCGGTTTGGATCAAACCGTCTGTAGCAATAATTCTGTTTCTCCTCCTTCAATGTTCTGAATATTCATTAGCAGCTTCAACACTCGAAACCTTCGCACAATGTGTCTCCCTTAACTCCGACCTTTCTGTTCTTCCACTTTCAACAATATTCTTCACCGCAAATGATACTTTCTTCACTTCTATTCTCCAATCTTCCGCACAAAATCTCCGCTACTTGGTGCCATCAGCGCCGAAACCCGAGTTCATCTTCACGCCATTGCATGATTCCCACGTCCAAGCCTCCGTGATTTGCTCCAAACAGCTCGGACTACATCTGAGAGTCCGAAGCGGAGGCCATGACTACGAAGGCCTCTCTTACGTTTCCGAGATCGAAAGGCCTTTCATAATTGTAGATCTTTCGAATCTTCGAGTAGTTTCCGTCGACGTCAAAGAAAACACTGCATGGATACAGGCCGGTGCCACTATTGGTGAAGTTTACTACAGAATTGCAAAGAAAAGCAGAGTACACGGGTTCCCAGCCGGGCTTTGCACGAGTTTAGGCATTGGCGGGCACATAACTGGTGGAGCTTATGGCTCTATGATGAGAAAATACGGCCTAGGCGCTGACAACGTTGTAGATGCGAAAATTGTCGACGCTAACGGGAAAATTCTAGACAGAGCGGCCATGGGAGAAGACTTGTTTTGGGCGATCAGAGGCGGCGGAGGAGCCAGCTTTGGCATCATTCTTTGGTGGAAGATTAAACTCGTTCCTGTTCCGGAAACCGTGACGGTTTTCACCGTTGCAAAAACTTTGGAACAAGGAGGTACAAAGGTTCTTCACAAGTGGCAACAAGTTGTTGACAAGCTTGACGAAGATCTCTTTATTAGGGCCATTATACAAGTGGCGAACGCCGGCGAAAAAGGTCAGAAAACCATTGTCACTGCTTACCAAGGCCTGTTTCTTGGTGGAGTTGACAAACTTCTGCAAATCATACGACAGAGCTTCCCCGAACTGGGTTTAACAGGCAAGGATTGCGTCGAAATGAGTTGGATCGAGTCCGTCCTCTACATCGCAAGCTTCCCGACCGGAACTCCACCCGAAGTTCTTCTCCAGGGGAAATCCACATTCAAGAACTTCTTCAAGGCGAAATCGGACTTCGTAACAGAACCGATTTCCGAAACCGCGCTCGAGGGTCTGTGGAAGAAGCTGATGGAGGAAGACTCTCCGTTGACAATCTGGACTCCTTATGGCGGAATGATGAGCAAGATTTCGGAGTCCGCAATCCCTTTCCCTCACAGAAACGGCACAGTTTTCATGATCCAGTGGCTGTCATTGTGGCAAGATGGAGAGAAAGACGCAGGAAAGCACATGAACTGGATTAGGAAGCTTTATGATTACATGGCTCCTTATGTTTCGAGGTTTCCGAGGCAAGCGTACGTGAACTACAGAGATCTTGACCTTGGGATGAACAAGAAGAACGAGACTAACTTCATAGAGGCGAGTGGTTGGGGAAACAAGTACTTCAAGGATAACTTTGACAAGTTGGTGCTGATTAAAACCATGATGGATCCTGATAACTTCTTCAGGCATGAACAAAGCATTCCGCCGCTTCCGCGCCCGTCTTCCCAAAGCATGGGTTGCCCTGATTCGGCTTGATTTATGTTTTGGAGATCAGTTGGTTTGCCAAGCTATACAAATATGGTGTTTTGGTGATGATCAAGTTTTTTTACTCGTGAGATGTGAATGGGAAAAATGTATTGTCTTGTGCATCTTCCTATACATGTAGTCGCGTCGTAGAAAATGTTTATTTAAGTTGTGGATGTTTATTAAAACTTTTAGACTGTAAAATTTTATACTTGTGCTTGTTGGTATACTAATAGAGTTAGGAATCTGCAAAATGATAACTTCAGATTAGAGAATCCGGAACATTCAACTATGTAATTGGCACTCTTATCACCTCCCAAACCCCCTCCTTTGACATTGTTAAAACGAATCTATGATCATAGTTCTTAACACAAACAAAAGCTAGTCTTACATAGAGATAATTTAATAATGCCTCTAAACATCTCCAACAAAATGGACCAGCTAGCACCAAAGCTCAAATAGAAACAAATTACATTTCTCTGACTTAGAAAAAGAATAAAAGAAGAAAACAGAGAAGAGAAAGAAAACAATGACAAATGAATTTCAGTATTCTTTAACACCGAATCTTTCATTCCTTTACAATGAATATATATAGACACATGTACCAAACTCTGTGGTTGTGTACCAGCTGGGATAACAACCTACAACAAGAATATTTCTAATCCCTATGAGGATATACACAAGGACAATCGTATAACAAATGTTGATGTCAGCTAATACAAAAGCCTCTGAATTCTATAACACTAACCAACTCAATTAATTAATTACAATAAGGATTGGATTAGTCCTTAACACCTCTCTGCAAGCTCAACGTGGTTGATGAAACAACATTGAGCTTGGACCGAAGCTGATGGAAGAAACCTGCTGACAAAGGTTTAGTAAAAATATCTGCTACTTGTTCAGTTGCTGGCATATGTAGTACAACCAAGCTTTTATGAAGAACCTTCTCACGAACAAAGTATAGATCGAGTTCAATATGTTTGGTTTTTGAGTGAAGAACAAGATTTGCACTTAATGAGACAGTGCTCAAGTTATCACACCAAATAACCGGAGCCTTTGTTTGTAAAATTCTTAACTCCTTCAGCAAGGATTGGATCCAGACAATTTCTAAAGTAGTGCTAGCAAGACTTCTATATTCTGCTAACGTACTCGATCGAGAAATTGTTCGTTGTTTCTTTGAGCTCCAAGAAATTGGGCAACCTCCTATGAAAATGCAGAAACCAGAAGTGGATTTACGATCATCTGGATTAGTAGCCCAATTGGCATCACAATAAGCTTGTAGAAACAAATTTGGGGACTTTGGCAAGTGAATACCATAATGTGCAGTCCCCTGTAAATACTGAAGGATGCGTTTAACAGCTTGCCAATGAGTGTTGAGAGGGTTTTGCATGAATTGACATACTTCATTAACACTAAAAGCAATGTCAAGCCTGGTCACAGTTAAGTATTGCAAAGTGCCTATAATACTACAATAAAATGTAGAGTCAGCGACTGGATCCCCCTCTCGAGCTGATAATTTGAGCCCACCAACCATAGGAGTAGGCAAAGATTTTGCCTCAGACATCTGGACCTTATGAAGAAGATCTCGAACATACTTAGCTTGATTAAGAAACAAGCCACCAGGGGAAGTGTAGTTGACTTCAACACTTAGAAAGAATGACAAAAGGCCCATATCCTTGAGTGAAAACTTACAATTAAGAAGAGAGATGACCTCAGCAACTTCTGAAGGATTACTACTAGTAACTAGTATGTCATCAACATATACTAGAAGAAAGATTGTGGAAGTGGAGGAGAACTTGTAGAACAAGGAATTATCTACACGTGAGAAAGAGAACCCAAGATGCTCAAGAGAAGACTTAAGTTTGTCAAACCACGCTCGCAGAGCTTGTTTAAGCTCATAAAGAGCTTTGTGAAGCTTGCAAACAAGAGAACCTCGACTTGAGAATTGTTCAGAGCTCGGTGGTTGTTCCATGTATATCATTTCTTGGAGAATACCATTAAGAAATGCATGGTTAACGTCTAACTGCCTGAGCGACCAACCACAAGCCAATGCAATAGTAAGCACAATTCTTATAGTAACCGGTTTTACAACTGGACTAAAAGTCTCTGAAAAATCAAAACCAGCAACTTGAGAAAAGTCCTTTACAACTAAATGAGCCTTATATCACACAACCGAGCCATCAAAATTTCTCTTTATCTTATACACCCACCGACAGCCCACAACATTTCTATCCATAGGTCTGTCCACTAAAGTCCATGTCCCATTATTCTGGAGAGCTTGATATTCAACATCCATAGCGGAACACCAATTGTCATAATTTAAAGCTTCTTGAACAGTAGCTGGTTCACTAGAGGAAAGATCAGTAGCAATGTAAGCGTTGGGCTTGAACACCCCTACCTTAGCATGAGTAATCATAGGATGATCATTGGTAAGAAAAGCAAGCTGAGGGATACTGTCAGCATATTGAATTCAAGAGTGTACAAAAGACTCTTAAGGGGGAGAACAGGAGGGAATAGACAGGAAGATATGGAAGTGTTTAGAGACTCTAGAACGGGCATTGGAGATAGGGAGCTAGGTGAAGAGAAAGAAGATGTGATGATGGACTAGACTGAAAAGGTGGTGGGGAGGAAGTGGGAGACATAAAAATAGGTTGTGAGAATTCAGACAAAGACTTAGATTGGGTGTCTGTAGGTGAAAGGATGACAAAATTTGGACAAACGTGCGCGACAACGTCCTTTCCTCAAGGTTTGGAGCTGCAACTTATACTGCATCACCCGTACGCAACAGCGGGTAGCAAAAATCTGATTCACTCGAACCTAGACTTGATTCTATTAGGAATAGTGTCCTAAAAGCATGAGATGTAATAGGATATTTATTATTTATTTAATAAAAGAGTTTATTCATTATTTTATGTGCATATATTTATGAATATTTTATGAATATCAATGAAAATTTCATGATTATTTATGTGACCTTAAACATTATATATAAGTGTTATATACGAGAGGATAATGTTTAAGGATAATAATCAAAACGCAATGTTTATAATGAATTTAATTAAAGTTCAAAATCTTTAATTAAAACATTATTAATACATGTCATTCCTATTTAGAATGGAATGATGTTATCCGCATTGTTAATATGGTGAGATATTGAATGAGTGTATTTCGCATAATGAGATTATGTGGAACAAGGACACAGACGCAATATGAATTTCTAATAATTTTCGTTAAGTATAGAAATTCTAATTGAGTCTACCGATGGTCATATATATAATGATCTTAATCCTAAGTTCTTAACAGACTCCTATTTATGGATTTGTGTCTTTTGATTTTCTCGTACGAATTCTGAGATCTTGAATCTTATTCCTTGTATTTTGGAGACATCATGAAGTATGTAGCCGGGAATGTTATTATACGAGATGAAATCTATTCCTTCTTGAGAAAGAAGTGGATAAATAATTCTCTTAAGGATTGATTCGATACTTGGACCAGTAGGAGCTCTGATTCATGAATGTGTTTTATGAATCACTGTCCATTAGAGAATTAATGGTACTCAAGGATAAAGAAGTAATTAGAGAGGTTAACGGATTTTACCTAGCTCTAATTATGAATTATTTATGGAGGATTGATCTATATGCAATGACTATATCGAATGGATGCTTCACAGTTTAAAAGTAATTTATGTCTATAATTTTGAGAGTGCAATTCCAAGTTTATAGTGGAGTAACTATTGGAATTAATAGAATTAATTAATTAATTAAAGTATTTAATTAATTATTAATTTTATTAGAGCTCAGGATTATAGGTCCATTAGTCCCCGCGTCATCCTAGTAATTCTACCAGACACAAAAGGCAAAATGGGAATTTTAGAATTACGAAATTCTAAAATTAAACACTCGAAAATAATTTATTAAGAATTAATTATTATTTAAATAATGTGATTATTTAAATTTGAATTTGAACACATCTAGATTTATCCATTTAAGCTTATTTGATAAGTTGTTCAATTTAGAATTCAAATTAATTTAAGTTTGACTTAAATTGGAATTTGAATTTGAGTCAAAATTGGACTACAGGATAAAGGATGATTTTCTCTTCCTTCCCTATCTGCAAATTGGTGCTACACAGGGATGAAAATCCCCTTAGGTGGCCGGCCACAATGAATAAGGATAAGAGGAGATTTTGTTCCAAATTTAAATAAGAGATAATTAACAAGCTTTATCTTAGAGATAGATATTAGATTCCTTCTAGAAGTTTGACTTCTACTCTATAAATAAGAGAATGATAGAAAATTATGGGATACAATTTTTGAAAACAATTTTGCCCTATTTTGATAGTGCTGGCCGAAATTCTCTTTTGTAGAGAGGAGGAAAATTTTTTTTTCAAAAAAATTTTTTTTGAAAAAAACCTGCGTTTTGTCTCAGGTGTGCTCACACACACGTCTTCGTGGATTCTAAGAATTGACGTAGAAGACATTAGTTTTCTAAACACAAAACTTTGGAGCAATGATTGTTCGAGGTCAAAGAACTCAAGTTATCATCCTAATCGGCCGTCGTGTATTTTTCCTAATTGAGTTCTTAATATATGAATTAATGAGATTAATTTATTGGTGCATAAATTAATATAATCTAAGAGTATCTTAAAGGTTTTATGAAAATTTTTGTTATACACGATCCACCTGCCGCCACGCTTCCACGTCCGAATTCGATTCGGCAGCCAACAGATTCAAGGTGTGACTGCCCACCATTTGGGCTTTAATATTCTCCTTCATGGACGCGAGGAGAAAAGAGACCAGAAGTTGGTCTTGTCTGGTCCAAGCCACATACTCTGGATTTACAGATCCAGGACGACCGTCGATAGTGGGTGTTAACTCTAACGGACATTGAGAAGTCCCATCAAGATAAGCTTCAAGGCCAAGTCCTCGAATATCAACTAAAATTTGTTGGTTCCATAAAAGAAAATTGTCATCAGTTAGATGAACCGATCCTATTTGATTAGCTGGATTAATGATAACTCTAAGAAATTAGAGTTATCCACTGATTTTATAGCTTAAAAATTGTGTGTCCTTGAGTAATTGTTCTCATCTATTGTATGTTTTAGAGTAGATTTGTAGAATTGCATTTACTTTGGCCTAATTTCGTACTGTTGTTCCTCTTGGAGTAAAAGTTGGTAATTTGGATGTAAAATAAGGTGAAAAACTGGCTAATGTTGTGTAAGTCCTTGCATGAATTTGTTGACCTAAAATGCTACAGCATTCTTGGCGACATTATGGGATTAGCTGGTAGCTCATTGACGTCAGCACACTAGCTAGGCAAAAGCTAACAGAGGAATCCGCGTGAGCTGGCTAAGGAAGTGTCAAATGGGTCCACCGTGCACCTTAGCAGTGACACCTCATCCCTTGTGTTGCCCTAGAAGGGAATGTTTCTCTTAGGATAATTGGGCAGCCGCCAGGGGGAAAAAAAGAGAAGAGAGAGGAAATAGAAAAAAAAGGTATTTTGGGGCTGGACACACAAAGAAAATACAGAGAGCACTCTCTCTGGAGAGAATGGACAGTACGTTACCAAGAGAGGAAAAAGGATAGGAGGGGAGTTGAGAAAAAGAAAAGGAGATAGAGAGTACCTATCTCTAGAAAACTGAATACAAGGACGTGAAGGAAAGAAAGTAGGAGGTTGAAGGAAGCAAGGCCGAACAAAGAGGAATCCCAAATCCAACTAAAACTCTTTCTTCTTTCTGTTAGCTTTATTCTCTTTTGGTATTTAGTTACTAATTTAGCCATGGCTTATTTTGGAGCTTTGAATTCTGTAAATCTCATTATGAACTAATTTGTTTTAGCTAGGTTTGCTAATGGAACCAATATTGTAAGAATGACAAGTTGTTTCTGAGATGCTATTAATCTACTATTCATGTTCATTTATGTGAGCTAATGTCTATTTCTATTCTTGACTGGCCATCAATTTTAGGATACAAGATTAAGATTAATACTGGAAGGGTTAGTTTTAATCAGATTAGCATGAATGATGCTTGTTCAATGAACTTGCTGAGTTGTTGATTAGTGGATGGTATAGGAATATATTATTCACCTCGCATAGCTTAATGAAACCTGAGCTTAAATCTACATTCCTAGAGCTGGATTCACATAGGAATATGTTGGAAATAGTTTGAGGAACCTTAGTCATAATCAATTCGGAAGAAATTTATGCACAACGAGTTTCTGTTGACAGGATAGTAGAATGCTGCAGCATTCTTGGTAACATTCTAGTCAGACTTGCAGTAGAGGGGAAGTTAGCAGGCCTAGCTCATTTTCACCATTGAATTACAGCCCATAATTACATTCTTGTTATTGTTATAAAAATATATAAAAACAATCCTAGAAGCTAATCAATATTGGTATTTAACGAAAGCTAAACACAATCCTTGTGGGATCGATATCTGTACTTGTGTACACTTTATTACTTGTTAGCGACACATGCACTTACGAGCATAATTATCACGCAACAATTAACAATTTGAATAGATGGTGTGGAGGCTGGGTGTTGTGAGATGGGAGTAGTGTTTTTGACTGGTGTCTGAGTCTGAGATGTTTCTGAGAGGTCATCAGAGGTATTTTTCGTTATTTTTGGCTCTGATACCAACTTAGAAAAAGAATAAAAGAAGAAAACAAAGAAGAGAAAGAAAACAATGACGAATGAATTTCGGTATTCTTCACACCGACTTTTTCATTCCTTTACAATGAATATATATAGACACAAGTAACAAACTCTGTGGTTGTGTACTAGCTGGCATAACAACCTACATCAAGAAAATTTCTAATCCCTATGAGGATATACACAAGGACAATTGTATAACAAATGCTGATGTCAGCTAATACAAAAGCTTCTGAATTCTATAACACTAATCAACTCAATTAATTAATTACAATAAGGATTGGATTAGTCCTTGACACTCTGAAGCTATAATTTGGAAGACCTCTGCCATCTCTGGTAATGAGGTCAAAAATAAAACCGTGGTCGATATAAGAATTTACGGCGGATCGTGTCCTTCAAGTTGCATTTACTTCCTTCTACCACACCGTAATTAGTCATCAGTATGATCGGTATATACGTAATCTATACCATAGTTTTTTTATCCTTCTAAACTGAAATGAATTACATGACTAGTCAATTTATCTACTAACGAAGGTTCCTTATGATAACTATGAGCCCAAAACGTAATTTTCTTCAGATAATCAATTGTGTCCCAATTGTTATGCTTTATAATGTCAATTGTTTTCATTAGCGGCACCAATCGCAATAACTCCAATATATACAAAGGTGTAAAAGATTTCCCATCAGAGCTGCAAAACAACCTTTAGAAAATCTTTAGTAAGTCTGAAAAACTCGTCAACAACCAGCTATGTGAATTTAACGACTCTAAATATCAGTAAAACAGCATAAATTGACATCAAATTTTATTACAAAAGTAAAATTTAATTTAATTTCAAATAATTTTTGACATCCACCGTTTAACAAACATCAAGCAAGAACGTTCTAAGAAAATAATACGCTATTTTTAGTGGATAATGCATGCGTATCAGTACCGTTGTGTATTGTATGAAAAAAGATGAAATATTTTAAGGAAAATAATAGAAAATAGGTCAATATGAAAAGTTTAAGAAAGTATATATGTCAATTTTTAGTTATAGAAATTAATAGGTCATAACTTGTCAAGTTATGGTTTATGACCAGATAAGTTATGGTTCATAGCCAGACAAGTTATATGTAATGACTGAGAAAATCCCAGACTTTAAATAATACAATTTATTTATTTAAGCCAAGGATTTTCCTAGAAAATATTATGTGATTGAATGATTTATGGAATCAATATCTGTATTCCTAAATTCTGTAACATATTTCATGTTAGGTTTATGTTTTCGATCAAGTAAATTCGATCGATAAATTATTGTCGTATTTTAAGGCGGAATAATTTTCAAGACAAGTATAGTTTGAGAATCTTAATTTCAAAAATCTCCAAACACAAAGAAAACAAAAAAGAAAAAAAAAACGACCGACATTTTAAAGAAGAGAAAATCCTTAATTGCCGAAGTTAGATTAAAGTCACAAGATAAATACCCATAACAGAAGGGTACAATGTGAGCTCGGGATTTGACACCATCAGAAACAATGTCATTCCTGGGATATGATGCAGAAAAGTTAAATGTAGAATTTGTTCAGTCTAGAATTAATTTCAAGACTTGAAACAGTTCAAGACATTACGCAAGTAAGAATTTAATGTGATGTCAAAGTAGTCAGGAATTAATGTTGAAATGTAAATAAGCAGTAGAAAAAAAAAAAGAGAACCGTCAGAAATAAGAATTTCCTGTAAGCTAAGTACCTTTTTCAGTCAGTATGATTTTTACCTGATTCAAAGGTAACTTAAGAGAGTGGACTAGAGTACAAGGGGTACATTTTTTTCCTCTCCTTTCCCACATGGCCGGCCAAGCATAGCAAATGTAGAGCCAAAATTTAATTAGTGGAGTGTGTAAGTGAATAACATGGTAAGGTGTGATGAGATGATGTCATGTGATGATGGGAGGAGAAGAGTAATCATGAAACCTTTTTCTCTCTCTTTTTCTTCCTTTGGCTTGCCGTGTATGTATAGGAAGTTTTAGACAAAAATTTGTTTGACAAGTTGAGTGTACTACAAGACTTGATGATGATAGATCAAATCAACTATTTCTCATATAAGCTTACATCACCTCTCTCTAAAAATACACAACCGGCCATGCTTGAGGAGAATTGTCCATATTTAAGTGATTGTTCTATTTTCTCTCTTTCTCTATACACAACCGGCCATGCTTGAGGAGAATTGTCCATATTTAAGTGATTGTTCTATTTTTTCTCTTTCTCTATACACAACCGGCCACACCTCTCTCTTGTGCCCTCTCTAAATTTTTCACTTACCCTCCCAAATACAAAGCATTAGTCTTTGCTCTCAACAAGAAGAAAGGAATCAAGGTGTTCTAGAGATGTCTAGCTAAGGATTTTCCTTAAGGGTATAAACTCTAAAACCTTTTCTCTATTTCCATTTCTAGCAAAGTTTAAGGTTGAGAATCTATTGATGTAATTTGTGATTCTCAAGGAAATAAGTTGTAATAAGGGTGTGTGAGTTTTGAGGTTAGTTTTATATGGTATGCTTATTTTTAATCTAAGTTGCTTATTTTTGCTTAGAGGAAAAATTTTCCGGTTGCTTTGAACACGGAAGTGAGAACCCTAGAACAAGATTTTTAGGTGTTCCAAAACTTAAACTTGTAGCCCTTTATGTTTTGATCATTTTATGTGGCTGTGACAAAACCCCATTTTAACTCTAAAACCAAGTTTGAAGTTATTTTGCAAAACCGGACAGGCTGCCCAAAACAATTTCAAAAAAAGACTGGCAGCCACTGGTTCAGTCAAACGAGACCTTTAGAGGCTGAATCTCGATTTTTCATAAAAATGAAAATTTTAGCCTTCGATGAGATGAAGAACTTTCATGAAGAATAGATTTTTAAAATCCAACCCTAAGATATAGTAAAATGCATATTTCCGAAATGACACAGTTTTTGATTAAAACAGTTTTAAGAAAAACAGGAGCTACGGTTTTCAGCCAAACGAGGCCTTTAGAGGCCGAATTTCAACTTTCACAAAAACAAAAATTTTATATCTCGATGAGACGAGGAAGTTTTGTGAAGAACAAAATTTTGAAATCTGACTCTTAGATATAGTAAAAAGCAGAGAAACTGCACAGTTTTAACGAAACAATACTAACCTAGTGTTGGTTTTTAAAAAAGTGATCAAAGAACCCGATATGTGATTTTAGTAAATTATTATGGTTTTAAACTTCACTTTAACAGAAGTATTCATAAAGAAAATTTTCAAGAAAAATGCTTTCTTTAAAGAACATAGTGGGTTATCGAGCAAATCATTCCAACGGGCACCTACGAGCCCAACACGATAGGTCCTTAGGATTTTGAGGATTTGATGTGGGTCCAACGCCCGCATTAATTTAATAGACTTTGTTTGAGTTTAAATTTCAGCGGCCTAAGAATTGGAATGCCGTTAATAAGTTTCTACGCCAAATTGGGCCTTAATATCATAATGAGTCCAATGAGGAAAATTATGGAGAATAAGTTACTAGGTTGGGTAAATGATTTTCAATCTAGACATAAGTATGTTAAGGGCAATTAAGGAAAATAAGATTTTGAGGATTTAACAAATCGATCCTTATAGTAAATTATCCTTCAGAAAAGGAAAGGAATACCGGCCTTAAGAAAAGGGTTAGATTCCTTCATAAGTTGCTAAAATAGAATAGCAAACGACAGTTAATCTCACACTCTCAATGGGTGTTCATTTTCAGAAATAAGCAAGTAAGAGAATAGACTGTTTGGCGAAAAGTGGATTCCATCAAATCAGGTAAGTAGGAAGCCTACAAAGATGAATAGATTTTAAAGAAAAAATTTACACATGTTATATATATATATATGTTTATTTATGGTATACGATGCTATGTTATGATGTCAAAGCACAATGAATTATATGTGCTTAAATTAATTTAATGTTATAGTATGCTATGCTAGGTCATATTGCATACACCTTAATAAGTCAAGAGGAACTTATAAGAAGAAACTTTGAGTGCCGCACAGCCTCCACAAGGGAGGTTTAGACTCCACAAGGGAGATAAATGAACAAAAAAAAGGGTCCTTCGCAAGGGAGGCAAAAAGTTCAATTTAAATCACGGGTCGTTGGGGACCTTGCAAACCCTTACGTCCCGATGATTTTTGGTACGTGAGCACTCGGGCCCATCAAGAAGAAAGATAAGATAAGATAAGATAATAAGACTATGATAAAACATCATAATCAACATAAAGCTCATGCATATTTATTCACAGTTATTTTGTGAGATATAGTTCCTACTTGCTGAGCGAAAGCTTAATCAGATATGTTCATGTTGAGGTAAGAAACCTATGAAATTTAACGCAATTATTTTAAATATAAGTTTAAGAAAAAATCATGTATATGTCTATATGATTCAAAGGTTTTCATGTATGTTTAAAAAGTATACGTACATATGTATGTTAAGAAACCAAGGTTGTAGCTAACAACCTTAGTTTTGAGTATTTAAGTTTTAGAACGTTGCAATAGTACATGCAACAAATAAATGAATTTTAAACATGACGATTTAAATGATTAATTTTAAAAGGATTTTAAGATGTACATGAACTTAAGATTTCTCACGAAATCTCTTTTTAAAGTCAAATGAGATGACCCAATTAAATTGGCTAGTTTTAGAAATGCTTTTAAAGAGTGTGTGAAACAAGAGTTCAAATGTCACTCAATTCGAAAGATATTTTTAGAAGTTTTATCTTAACTAAAATTAAGAAAAGTTTTAAGTAATTGGTGATTCATTCTTTTGAGATTATTGTTACGAATTATTATTCATTCTTATGTTTAAAAAAAAAAAAAAACAAATTTTTAAAAACCTCAAGTACAAGTTAGTGGCGGCCTCATAGGAGGGTTCACATTATAGATAATTATAGACAAATTCAAGTTATGGTTCATAACCAGACAAGTTATAGACGAAAATAGTAATTTGAAATATTTATTAACTTATATAAACTATTGACTTATTAATTTTAATTTATCTCAAGTCTTGACCTATTTTTCTCTTTCTCCCATATTTTAACTACATTGATAGTTTATTGAAGTTTCTTGACTTTCAAATTATTGGCTAGTATTATTCAAATAAACTTGTAATAGGATTAAATCCTTTTCGTATTTCTTTTATGTTAAATCGTCTCCAAAGTATCATGTCTTTTTTACAATACTAAAATTGTACCTTCACCTTTAAAAAAAAATATTTTTGACACTTTGAGGCTTTTCTTAGACATAAAATGTCTTTTATACCATTTTATTTAATTTGCTCTACAATCAAGTTTAAATATAAATTATTTTTTAAATATGTCAAAAACATTTAAAAATTAGAAAAATATAAATCTAAAAAAAAAAAAAAAATTGATATATTCAAAAAATAATTTATATTCAAACTTAATTATGGAGCAAATTAATTGAAAAGATATAAAATGCATTTTAAGTCTGAAAAGTCTCAAAGTATCAAAAATATTTTTTAACTTGAAGGTACAATTTTAATAGTCACAAAGTACCAAAAATATTTTTTTAATGTTAAGGTACAATTTTAATATTATCAAATGGACATAAAATGTCACCTTTAATTAATTTGCTCAAGAATTACGTTTAAATATAAACTACTTTTTCAATATATCAAAATTGTTTCTTTTTTTTTCAGATTTATATTTTTTTTAAAAAAATTTAAATGTTTTCAACATATTTAAAAAATAATTTTTATTTAGACTTAGTTTTAAAGCAAATGATTACAGTAAATAATTGTCATTCAATTATTGATCTCTTATTCGATTGTATAGTCCATCTTCACAATATTCATACTAGAAAAATATCTCTTGTTTTTTCTTCTATCATTTTTAACTAGAAAGATATATTAGGAAGTTAATTGTCATGTTTCCTGAGGTTGTTTTAGTTTCTTATTATACTACTTTACTTTCTGTGTATGCTCATCAATGCTTTTGATCCTAACTAGAACTGCTCGCTAAAACATAACACTACCCGCAACAAATGAATTCACAAAAATCTAGTCAAGAAATTTAGAGAAGAAAATAAATAGATTTACTTTTATAAACAATTGAGGCCATTATTTGGGTGTGAGATCTTGTTATGTTCTTGGGAATATTAGTTCGATTTTGGTTTAAACTTTAAAAAGTAACAGTGTTTCAATTTTTCAAGAAAGAAAACTATGTTTTTTTTTTTTTTTTTTTTGTAATTTTTTTAGGGGGTTATATTTAAATATAGTATAAAACATGTGTGTAATATACAAATAACAAAAAGTTGAGGCGGACCGCTTAGGGTTCATTTAGTACGAGGATTCAAAATATGATGATTTTAATTATGAATCTAAAACCAGAATCATGATTCATAATTTTGAGTTCAAATCATGGTTCTGAAACCATGATTTAGAATCAAGGGTTTGAAACACCTTGAATCAAGAAAGAGTGATTTTAGAATCATGATTTGAGCTAGTTTAAAATATCATATCAAATTCTGAATCATGATTCAGAATCATCCAAACTAAACACTTATTCTAAATCGTAATTTAAAATTATTGTAGACAAACACTAATTATGAGTCATAATTTAAAATTATAATTCTGAAATCATACCAAACGCATCGCCCTTAGTGGCTTCGTCCCTGTTTACATGCTTCGTCCCTGTTTATATGAAAATCATTTGTTTATTATTTTCATGCTAGCTACGACTTCCTTTTCGTAATCCATTGATCACTCATACGTCATCATATAGTCTACTCTACGGTGTCGTATCATTTATTAAAAAGTAATCCCCACATAAATCTATACAATCTAATCTATCTTGCAAGATTGGAATGCAAAGATTGTTACTTCGCGTGCAGTTCTTGTTTATGCTGACAAACTTGTGTAGTCATGCTTCGGTGCTTGCCCCCTTCTAAACGAGTCACGGATTTAACTTCTATATATGTCTTGAAGTAACATTGTCTCGTTGCTTGAAAAGATAAAAAAGCAACCTCAAATTATTGGTATTAGGTAGACTTCATCCCAATAATTTGCTAACTTGAAAGGCTATGGATGCGTTTAGAACTCGTTTTAAAATAATTTTATTTTTTGTATGAAAATAAAAATAAAAATGTTTTCAATCTCAGACAAAAATTATTTTTAAAAATGCGTTTGGCAGTTTTATCAAGAGATTGTTTTCGTTTAAAAAAAAACTCATTAATGTCTCTCTTTCTCTCTCTCTGCTCGAGAGAGGAGAAAACGAAAATAAAAAATAAAAAACGACTAAAAGTCATTTTTCATTTCTCTCTCATTTTACATTAAATTAAAAAATCATTTTTATTTCTCATTTTTGTCTTTGTTGTGCTAAAAGCCGTTTTGAAAACATTTTTATTTTTTTCTCAAAAAACGTGAAAAATAAAAACGAGATCAATTCTAAATACGGCCTATTGATTTGATTTGTACATGTGTTATGATGTTTTCTAATTATCAGTGTCATACAATTAAATGGGAGAAATTGAGTTACCATTTGATATCATGTTAAATGGGTATTAGGCAAAATTCATCTAAAAAACTAGCTTAAAGAGAGTGGTTGTCCAAACCACCTATAACATCCCAACAGTCCTCCCTCACGCCAAGAGTGCATGACCGGGGTCCATAATATTCCAATTCGACCACTACCAGTAACATTTAACTCTAATAACATGTACAAACTTAAGAAACAAATTGAGAGAAATGGAGGTTAGGGTTTCTTATTAAATTGCATAATGAAATACGTCCGAAAATAAAGTTAAATAAATAAATGAGAAGACTATTTTGCCTTTACTGAAGAAGAAGAAACATACTAAAGCAAAAGCTAATATTATTTAGCACGATTAACATTGCACATTTCACATTACACGAGGGAGTAGGGGCAGCCTCTCTTGACTAATTAGTCAGTAATAGTCTTTAATTTGACCTAAAGAAGTATGTAATCCAATTAAATTATATTAGATTGAGGTGGAGATAAAAGTGGTGTTAATTTGTAGGCCCTAAGTCAACAGCACACAACTGATACATAAGAACCCACCAACTTATTCATGATTAAGATGGGACCCATGACCCGATTAATCTCCACACCCACTTTAGCAGGGTTTTTTTTTCCGCTTGCAAAATTGGCTTATAAAACAGAAAAAAAAAATGATAAGCACTCCTTGAGAACAAATAGAGAAACTCAAAGAAATAAAGATAATGAAGATTTTGAAATTATCATGCACTATTTTATTATTTCTTGTGCTTCTCCATCCAGATTCACTTGCAGATTCAGCCTCAACTCTAGAAAGCTTCATCCAATGTGTCTCACTCAATTCTGATCTTTCAGTACTCCCAATCTCAAGCACAATCTTCTTCTCCAAAAACAGTTCTCTGTTTACTTCTGTCCTAGAATCTTCCGCTCAAAACCTAAGGTACTTGGTTCCTTCAGCTCCAAAACCTGAGTTTATCTTCAAACCCCTGAGTGATTCCCATGTCCAAGCCTCTGTCATTTGCTCAAAACAGCTCAAAATACATCTCAGAGTCCGGAGTGGAGGCCATGACTATGAGGGTCTCTCCTACGTATCGAAAATCGAAACATCTTTCTTTATACTCGACCTCGCCAATCTCCGATCGGTCGACGTTGATGAAATCAACAACAACACTGCTTGGATTCAGGCCGGCGCAACTATCGGAGAAGTTTACTACAGGATTGCTCAGAAAAGCAAAGTCCATGGCTACCCTGCCGGCCTTTGCACCACTTTAGGCATTGGTGGGCACATAACCGGAGGAGCGTATGGCTCCATGATGAGAAAATACGGTCTCGGTGCTGACAACGTTCTTGATGCTCTAATTGTCAATGTCAACGGCGAAATACTTGATAGAAAAGCCATGGGAGAAGATCTGTTTTGGGCGATCAGAGGCGGCGGAGGAGCAAGCTTTGGAATCATCCTCTGGTGGAAGATAAAACTCGTGCCAGTTCCCGAAACCGTGACGGTTTTTACGGTTAGTAAGACGTTGGAGCAGGGAGCTACAAAGCTACTTCATAGATGGCAACAAGTTGTGGACAAGCTTGATGAGGATCTCTTCATTAGAGTTCTCATACAGCCAGAAAGTGTGGGAAAAAACAAGACGAAGAGAACTATTTCGACAGCTTACCAAGCGCTCTTTCTTGGGGATATTGAGAGACTCCTTCAAGTTATGCGCAAGAGCTTTCCTGAAATGGGTTTGACAAGAAAAGATTGCGCCCAAATGAGCTGGATCCAGTCTGTTATTTACATCGCGGGATATCCAAGCGGGACGCCAAATGAAGTCTTGCTTCAAGGGAAAACTTCATCAAAAGTCTCTTTCAAGGCGAAATCGGATTTTGTGAGGAACCCCATTCCGGAGACGGCTCTCGAGGGGATTTGGAAGAGGTTTTTGGAAGAAGAAAATCCTATCACAATTTGGACACCATATGGAGGGATGATGAGCAAGATTGCGGAATCCGAAATCCCTTTTCCTCACAGAAAAGGAACAATCTTCATGATCCAGTACCTAACTGCTTGGGTTGATGGAGATAAAAGCACAACAAAGCACGTGAACTGGATTCAGAAGCTTTATGATTACACGGGTCCTTACGTCTCTAGGTCTCCTAGAGAAGCGTACGTGAACTATAGAGATCTTGATCTTGGTATAAACAGAAGGAACGACACTGGTTTTATGGAGGCACTTGCGTGGGGTTATAAGTATTTTAAAAGCAACTTCAACAGACTTGTGAAGGTGAAGACCAATGTTGATCCTAGTAACTTCTTTAGGCATGAACAGAGTATTCCTCCACTTTCACGCGCACATTATAAGAAGTTTAGTGAAATAGAAGGTACTAATGATCCCCTCAAGGGATAGTTAATTATGATGGATGGATTTTATCCCTGTCGTATGTTTATATGATATGTCGTTTTGCTAAGTTAACCACAATGAAGAAGAAAAAAATGCTACTTGCATTTCTCATATGGTCTTTAGCATTGTGGAATGTGAGGAAGGATAATCAATAAAAGAGAAATTTAGCATATCCCAACTAGTTTAGCAATCAGTGTTCACCCGCAAGTGTACAGGGACAAGTTTTGATAATATAGGGTGATTGAGTATCGTGTTTATAGGAATTAGGTGTTAAATTGCCATTAAGTATCGTGATTATCGTAACTCAATTTTATCTAGGCAACTAAACTAAATGAAATAAAATAGAACTTAAACGGATAAAAATACAAAAATAAGATAAAATATGAAAGTTTCTATACACAAGTGTACTAGGGACTTGACTTCACCTTATCATTCCTTTGTTCATTCTATCAAGCCAATGATGGCCAATTCCACTCAATTCATTAATCAAGGGACCTAATCGAACCTTGCTACCTCTCCCGAGTGTCAAATGAAGTAATATGTATGAATACCTGGATCAATATTCTTATCTAACCCGTTTACCCATACACTCATAAGTTTAGCCCATAAATTAGAACTCAAATGTCGATCACCTCCCGGCCTCACAACAATTGAAATCTTAGTTGATAAGTAAGGTCTTGATCACCTTCCGGTCTCACAATATTTTAGACTTTCAACGAGATTATCTAAGTGTTGTTCTCCTCTTGGACTCACAACAACCGAGACAATGTTTCCCAATTTCGAACTATGAAATCAATCTCTCTCGAGCATCAAAATCACAATCTAAAATTATCTAACTCATTGGCCACATAAATTAGAAACATTAAGCATGGAGAAACATAAATAAATAAAGATGGAAATTAACTAACAATTGACAAGATAATCAAAACATGTTTAAATAACTTTAAGTCTTCAAATCTTCAATAATCTCTTCCAAGCATTCTTCAAGAATCTGCAACTCCAAACTTCTCTCTCTAGGAATTTTTGTACCTCACATCCTCTTCAAGTTGGGAACTAGGGTTTCTCTTGCTTAAGTATGCCCAAAATTAGAGAATAACTTCATCTAAACCCATCTAAGGGTCAAAAATGGCCATCCAAAATGATCAAGGCCAAAAAATGGCCCAAAGGCACGTTTCAGCACAGTGGGGGACGTGGTCGCATGCCTGGTGGGCGCAGCCGCACAACACCTGGCCTGCTACCAGGGGGCGCGGGCGCGCTGCTAGCCTGCGCACCATCCCCTGCCAAGGCTGCTCTTGGGCGTTTTTCTCCCCGTTTCGCGCGGCGGTTTATGCGGGTCCTTGTCTTTTTCCATGGCTCGTCCCAATAGCTTCCAAAACTCTTATTTTTTCCTTGTTTCACCTAACTTCCCGTTTATTAATGATTCCTAGAAAAACACACGAAAACACATCAAACTAACAAAAATGCTTGAAAACTTACATATACTTGAACTCAATAATATTTAAATTTATCGATAAATAACCTACTCATCGGTAAATAACTCGTTCTACAAAAAAAAAAATAATAAATAAATAAATTTGGAATACAACCACAGCATCTAACAAAATAAAAATAAGGAATAACATTCAAGAAAGCGTGATCATTTTCCTATTTTAAATACCCTTTCTGATTGAGGCCGAAGTTTATTGAACTTTCTTCTCAAAGTCTGCCAAATTATTTATCAACATATCAAGGTCTGTGAATTTGTCCCAAAAACCCAAGACCACAATTTAACACATCTTTCTGAAAACTCGGCGAATTGTTTATTTGATTGTCTGTGTCAAAGCTTCCAACAACACGAGGATCTGTTTTGTTATTGTTTTCAATATTTGCACAATATTGTGTTGGGAAAAACACATAACTACAAAAAAAAAAAAAAAATGAACTGAAACAAAAAATAACAAAAAAATAGAGAAGATAAAGATTTAAGTGTTTCAAAAAAAAAATTCTACATCCACAAAAAATAGAGAAAAATTTCACTAACAGTTTTAGAATTACACACTTAACAAACTCTCTCTCTCTACCCAAAATTCCTTGCACCCTTTACATATCTTTCTCCTCACTTTTTTTTTCTTTCTCTTAAAAAGAGGTGCTCTTTCTTTTAGCACACATTTTCTTTTGAGCACACATATAAAATCTTACACAAAATATTTATTTATAGACTATTATAATATAAAATAAAAACTTTTTTACATAAAAAAAATATACAAAGATATATTTACATAAAATATTTTATTTACATACTAAAAATATAAAATAATAACTTTTTCAAAATCAATTTGAGTCACTTACCTAACATGTTGTCTTGTAACTTTCATTTTTTTTTATAGAGCATTTGATTGATATAAACAATATATCAGCAGGATGCGCAACTAAAAGAGAGTGAAAAAAAAAAAAAAAAAAAAAAAAACATAGACACACACACACAAATAAATGAGCCAGACCATATCAAACATAATGCATCTCCAATCTAATGCTATAATTAATGTACTAATTATAAATTTAACATTTGAGTACAAAAAATACTCTCCCATACAATACTATTTTTTGTGTTAAATTTTTATATGATATACTTTGTATCAAATTTCTCACCAAGTATCGCATATGAAAAATTTGGCATTTGATTTTTATTGATTGAAATGTTTGCTTTTTTAAAAACAAAACAACTTTCAAAGCTTAATGATTATAGGAAAAACTAAATTTAGCATCTCAAATAGCATTATGCATTAGAGTAAAAATGAAAATAACATATCATGTCATACTTTTTGATGTTAAATATAAAATTGGTATTAACATTTGCATTGGAGATAATCTAACAAATAAAAAATAAATAAATTCTAGTTGTACCAAAATTTTTGTGTCATTCTACACTTCCTGCTAACTATTCTCTGGATCCAATGGATTGATTGACCAATGGACATGGAAATAAAGTGCACTTAGTTTACCATTCAGCCAATGTTGAGTATACCTCCACTGAGCATGTTTGGTTTATGAATTAGAACCATGAGATTAGAATCATTTTCGATTTACATGTGTTTTTATGAGAGAAAATACTGTAGAGAACTATGAACCATGATTCGAATCAGAGAACGAATCCTCCAATCAAACGGGCTTGGCAACAAAACAATCAAATATGTTATGCATATGGACAAAGGAATGTGAAAAAAGAAAATTTAAAGAGAGGAAAAAAAACAAAAAAATAAAAAAAAAAAAGAAGTTGATTAGTCCACGCTAATACTTTAAAGGAGCTCCTCTTCATTCTAAGTCAGCAGCATTCCCATTCAGACCTTCCATCCTCGCGGCTGGGAAGTGTTTGTTCCCGGGCTCGTTGGTGTGATCGCAGGCGGCGGTAGGAGGCCAGGTTACTGTTATAACCTGTTGGGCTACTCTTATGATCGGTGTCCTAAAAATAAATACCCGATTATCACCTGTCGTAAGTCATTATTGCAAGATACTTATGAATGAGTTGATAATGATAGAATAATTTTCTGTAAATGTTGCACGCAATAAAAAAAAAAAAAAAAACAAAATAATTAATTAATTTTTGTAAGAAAAAATATTATAAAATTTTTAAATTTAAAATTTCATAAAAAAAAATACTGTTGTAAAATTTTGAATTGAGGTTAAAACCTCTCCACTAAACAAGTCAAAAGGTCATAACTGATGGGAAATACATGAAAAATTGAGCTAAACCTGCTTGTAGAAAGACAAAGAGAGCACCCAAAAAAAAAAAACAGAGCGAGAAATCTAAATATTGTTAGGGATTTTTTTTCCCTTTTTTTTCTTTTTATTTGAAAAATAATATTCGATTCATATAACAGATAGGAAGTATTACTATTATCACAAGGAATTGTAAAAACAAACAATAATAAAATAAAAGTGCAAACAATTATATAGTTACTAGATTACAAAATGCTTTATTTGACTGACATGCTAATTATCATAAAATCATTGATCTTATCAGATGAAGACAATAATGTCTCGTGTCACGCTAATTATGAGACTAGGGTCATCATCCAAAACGATGTCCACGTGATAGTTGGTTCACAAGATTAACAATCCAGTAATTAGTTAACAATCCAATAATTAGAGGCCAGTTACAAGGCTGGCTTGGAATTAAGTTAAGTGAAAGCAATTAGTAACACCACTTTTTTTTTATTGTTTATTTTTTTTATATGGTTGGTAAAAAGTCTATTTGCAAAAAGTAATTAAATATTCAATATTAATTAAACATTAATTAGGAACAACATCAACTATCAATTGAGATTTTATTTATTTTATTAATTTTAATTTTATTATAATTAAAAAATTTGATAAAAAATTTCATTAAAATTTTTAATTATAATAAAAAAATTTATATAAAATTATATCTTAATTTAAATTAAAAATTTAAATTTACTAAACGAGTCATAAATGTGATTTTCAAAACCAACCCCTTTTTTAGCGGCCGTCGTGATGCATGATTTCCTCAACGTTTGCTATACATTAATTGTCAGCTTTCTTTTATGTTTCAGGCACGTCTTTTCGTTGAAATTTTGTGCTTCTCGGATGTTCTATTCTAGTCCCACTACTACAATAAAATAGACTCCCATTAATCGTTTTGTTCAACACGCTTGCTATTTTTCTCCCGCATTTGAACGTCCCAAAATATCTCCAACTTGTTCACTGATCTCTGTACTGATTGGTATATTAATTAATATTTCATTTATTTTATTAATTTAATTTTAAAATTTAAATTTTATTATAATAAAAAATTTTTAAAAATAATCACATTTAATTTTTTTTATTATAATAAAAAATTTTATATAAAATTATAAATTTAAATTAATAAAATAACGGACCGTTTCACGGTTGATTGGACAAATAAAGTAAAGTAATTATTAGCTTTTTCAGGAAGTATTATTTGAGTCGTGTGCCCAATGGACCATATGACGCGTTAAAATGCTATAAACGAGAAGAGTGATAAAATAAAATGTAAGTTGGTATTTTAGTGAGGGCGGCTTCTTCGTGACTTCAATTCATATGTTAAAATATATTTGAATATAATTTGAGTAGAGAATTTAATTTAAGTTTATATTTAGATGCATATTTAAATTATATTTTAAATTAAAAATTTATTTAAATTTGTATTTAGATGAGTTAAAATTTGAGTTTGTAATTAGATAGTATTTTAATAAAATTTTAATAATGATAGAAAATTTTAATAAGGTATATGGTGGAGTTTTATTCGTCTCTTCGTTGTGAATACATAGAAAAATGAATAATTTCAATCGAAATTAAAAGAAAAAAGTTATAACGTTTTTTAAAAATAAAAAATATTGTTAATTAACTTGAATTTGAGTTTAAAAACTTGAGTTGAAAGAGGAGTTCGAACTCAAATTTTAACTCCAAACTCAAGTTTAAACTAAAATTTAAAATTAAATTTTATAACAAAATGTAAACTTAATAAAATTATAACTTGAGTCTATTTTTTTTTTTTTTTTTTTTTTAAAGAGTTTAGGTGCAAAAGAACACACCCTTTAAGAGATTTAAATACAGACTCCATTTTGAACTCGTTTATAGACGCTATCTCATTCTTTACGAAGTGGTGTTTATTTGAGATAACTGAAGTGACACATATGACATATAAAAAGAACAAGATAGAACTTGTAAAAGAGTTTGTATTTTCATTGAGATGTATAGATCCAAATCCATGATCAATTCAGAAACTGAGAATTTACTAGATCGGTTTGTGTACTTATTCCCAAACACGCCTTTTCTTTTTAATTTTTTTTCCGAAATACTTAGGAAATTAAAACATGCGTAAATAATATTATTGATGAGTCTTTTTTTTTTTTTTCTTTTTTTGGTAAGAGAATGTTGGTGAGACTTGTCCCTACTAGTGTCCCTTGTAAATTAAAGACAAGGTTAACCAATATTCGCTTGATTTATTACTTTATTATCAAAACTAGGAAACCATTGAAGATGCTAAAATTGGTTGTAAGGTATACAGGTCCAAAAGTTTGTTGGTTTTTTTATATGTTTGGTAATTATTCCTTGCAGCTTTTATATATAAATAAAAAAACAAACCTCAACATGCACTATTAAGTATATTGACCCCGTTCATTTCACATATTCGAGTTTAGAATTTGAGTTTTGTTACAGTAAAAAAAACTCTCAAAAATAATCACATTTAATTTTTTTACTATGGTAAACGCTCACATAAAGTCACATCTCAATTTAAATTAAAAACTCGAATCAAACTAACTAAACAGTCATGTACATAAAGTCCGTCCTTAGAATATATGTGCGGTGTGTAATACACACACCCACTCCATCGAGTGTCATCTTACATAAGCCATAACGTGTTTTGACAATATTAAATCAAGCTAGGAATAAAAACTCTCCACTTAACAAGTAACAAGAAAGTAAATAGTGTGTTCCCAAATTAGCTAGTAGCCATAGTTAATTCAAAATAAGGTCTAATTTTTTTTTTTTTTTTTTAAATACACTTTCGCATAGATTGCCCCCATTCATAGTGGTGGAAATTAACTCTGAATCAAGATTATTTGGAAAATTAAAGCCACGCGCTTTCACAAACAAGAACCTTCTTTCCATCAAATGTATGTAACAAAGAAAGAGTATTTAAACTGACCATTTGGAGGCTTGAAAGTAGCACAGAACTACCCACCAAAAATAATGGGATATCGATGGAACCATATTATATAATTACACGACATAAATTCAAACAAAGCATATGCCAGGGAGCAGGTAGTTAAATAAGTTTTGAATTTTTTGACGTTTGTGGCGAACATGCAATTTATAAAAGTTGAAAATGAAATATGGTTGTGGACTTTGACTTTCGTTGGCCAAGGGAGATATAAATAAAAGGTTTATTCAGGCGCATTAATCGGCAGGATTCTATGCGAGTGATTTTATTTCTTTTGAACAATCAAAATTTACACAACCATATTGGACTTGGACCCATTGACCTAAATGGATTGGGTGCCAAGAATCAACAACATTGGTGAATGTGTGTGACCCACGTTAATTAAGAGATCGTTTGGTTCAAAAATTAGAACTATATAATTATAATTATTTTTAATTTACGTGTATTTTTTATGAGAGAAAATACTGTAACAAACCACGAACTATAATTTGAATCAGAGAATGAATCTTACCAAACAACCTCTAAATCAATCAAGTTAATTGCCTTCCTTTAAAATCTCAGCCTCTAATGGAATTACAAAGTTTCTGTACTAAAAAAAAAAGATCATTGCTAATTTTTTACTTTTTAGTTGTCAAAATTTATATCAAAAATTATTTATTCTGAATATTTTTTTTACCTAATGTGATTTTTATCAGACTTAATATATAATTAGAAACTGATATTATCGATAAAGTGATTTACAGGAGAAAGTCTCATAAAATTAAAGGAGATAGATATAAGCTCCGTAAAACCAGCTGGTCATGAATTTATTATGTTAAGATATTTGGTCAATTGAGAGCATGAGGGAAAAGTAGGAACTATTCTCCAACATATACAGCTTACACTATTTGATGTGAGGCTTTAAGGCCATCTTTTTGGGATCATATCTAATTTTGTGAAAGTTTTTCAAAGAAGATGGTCAATATGAAAAAGAACAAAATAAAGAAAAAATTAGGGAATTGCCCCTTTGACTCGTGTGTAGATTTATATATGTCCTCTTAGAATAAACCGTCTTAAAGTTAATATATATAAAGGGAGAAAGTGAGTCCAAAAATATTTATGCTTCATAAATAGTATAGATCTTCTTATTCAGTACTTCTTAAGGCATATTCTTCTAGGTTTTCCTGAAATAAAAATAGCTTCACATGTTGATAATTAAAAGCTCATGCAATATTTTAAAAATGTATTTTGATATATATACGTTAGCTAACGCCTCACAGGACACCTCGAAAGGCGCAAGAAGTGTATCCAGAATTTTTTCCTTTTTTGAAAAAAAAAAAAAATCAAAGAAAGGTTCAACTAAAATAAAGAGAACATTAACAACAAAAAAAAAAAATTGTCAAAAATTTTAATATGCTATTTATTCCACATGAAAAGAAAATTTATATGAAAAACTTTTTTTTTTTTTTTTTTTTTTTTTTGCTGAATAGATACGACGTCTTTAACAACATGTTATTATTGTTAACATATTATTAAGAAGTTAACATCAATTATTATAATTACTATAGTATTAGATAAACAAATCTAACATAAACAAACTGATAGACGTAGGTTGTAATAATATAAATCTTTGTAACATTTTGTGATTAAATAGATTTGTAAAATAGTAATTAATTAGTAAATACTATCGGCATTTGAAGTCAAAATCGGGAGGGGAATGGAATTGCAAATCTCATTCATTATTAATTCTAAATTTTTGTGGTGCACACCAATCCCATTACTTTAAAAAACAAGGAATTAACTCCCATTTTCGCAACTTTTATTCTCCACTCATAAGAAGTATATGTGTGATGGGAAAGAGCTAGTTTATATCCAACTCAACTAATTTTTTCTTAATGTCTTGTTAACTTTGTGAATTTGAGTTTTCAATTCGAGTTGAAATGTGACATTTTTTTAGAGTTTTTTACTGTAACAGAAAAAGTAAATGTAACATTTTTTGAGAACTTTTTACTGTAAAAAAATAAAATTAAAAATTCAAATTGATAAAGTAAACAAGACCTAAATATGCACATATATGTAGATGTAATTAATTATACCCTTATGCACATAACCCTCAATAAAATATCTAATTTTCATTATTTAACCTTCATTATTGTTATTTTTAATTATTAGCCTTCACTGACAAAAAAAGTTTCATTAGACCTCTCAAAGTAAATTCATCTATTTAGAACGGTTTAAATTTTTTTTTTTTTTTATTATTATTAGTATGACTGCTTTATTTAAGTTTTTATTATTATTTTAATTTTTATTGGCATTGTTACGAGAAATAATTTCATTTTATTAAAAACGTCTTGAGACTTTTGCCTTAGCAAGGGGAAAATGCCTCGAATCTCGATTGTGATTTTTACTTTTTTTTTAGATCAGAAAATTGTCGATTTTATTTTTAAAATACATAGGTCTAAATTATTATACTATTTTGATTAATATAATTATTGATTAAAAAAGATATTAATTAAGAATAATAGATAAAATTCAGAATCATACATTTTAAAAGATATTTGTCTCATTTCTTATTATTTTTATTTTTCTACATGGAGCTTTATATGCAGCTTAAGAAAAATTTATGTATAGTATTTATCTCCATTCTAAGAATGTCACTAGTGAATAAAAACTCGTTTTTTGGGTAGGCCATGTCTTGTTTGCAAAATATGGGCACAACAATAATAATCTCTTCTAGACCCATCAAATCCTTTTCAAAGCTTATGGTGCCCTTTTTAAAATTGAATGAAAGTGGATCAATGAACCCATGCTTAATTGGAATCAGTTGATACTTTCACCAAATATTGAACGTGACAAATGTCGAAGAAAAGAGAGAAACTAACTACCAAATGAGGGATATTATCAACTTTATTGCCACAATTTGATACTGACAGTACTGCATGTAATTATGGTGCCACGACAGTCACTTTCTATAGTGACAAACCCGGTTATTGTTTGGTGAATCTACAGTGCAATATGTATTCTTTCACTTGCTTTTTTCTTGATTTATCTTTGCATACTATTATATATATCTGTATATGGTCTACTGCATATTATAACTTTTCCGATAATCTAAAATCTGCAGTTTAATTATTCCAATTTATTCATGTTTTACTTAGTGAATGTTTAGATTTAAAATTATAATTCAGAATTATTCTCAATTTATATATTTTTTGTGTGAGAAAATATGATAGTGAATCACAATCTATAATTTAAATTATGATACGAATTTACTAACCAAATGCACGTTTAGAGTCTATTTGGCTCTTAGTTTTGAATTTGTATGGTTTAAAACCTTTATTGTTTGAATTGAGAATTATAAACCTATACTTGAAAATCTTTATAGTTTGAACTGAAAAGTATAAACCTATACGATTTGATTTATATTTTGAACTGAAAATTATAAACCTATACGATTTAAACTATAATATGATCTGACGTTTAAAAGTGTAAAGTCTGAATAAAAAATAAAACATAACGTCAGAAAACTGGCGTGTTTGAATAGTGTGAGAAATATAAAGAAACTTGTAAAAATGGTAAAGGAAAGGGGCCGGCCCACGTTAAGTTCAACGAATTCCACTCTCCATATTCTAACGTATCCACCGTGCACGGTCGGTTTTATATATATGTGCTGATCTTTCTCTTTTATTCTATCTTCTTTATTTTTTTTTTTAATTAATTATTGGGGGCAGGTTAAATTCACAGGATAATAAAATATTGCACGTTTATCATTAAAGAAGTCTATTATCGAAGAAGAGATCTCTTTGATAAAGTACTTTGTTTCTGTTTCGACTGAAGCACTTTAGCGTAAAAGAATGAAGAATTTGCTTTTCATCCTTTACCTTATGGTGACAGGTTGATTGTAATATAACATACAAATGAATAAATAAATGAAACAGAGCAAGGTTGTTTATGATCTTCTAATTTGTGTTAAATGTTTGACTAGGTTTCTACGTACAGACAGTTTTGAATTAGTAGTTTTAATTTGTATAATCTTTGCCTCCGACTGAGATTTCGTTTCTTTAAAAAATATATATATATATTTGTGTGAATTTGTTGGTTTTGTATAACCTATTATTCATTGAATCCAATGAGTAAATAACGTAGTGTTTCGACTGGGAACGTATTTAGGCCTTGTTCACTTCATCGATTTGAGTTTAAAATTTGAATTTTATTATAATAAAAAGTTTTCAGAAATAGTCACATCTAACTTTTTTACTAAAGTAAAAGGCTCACATAAAATCATATTTCAATTCGAAATTACAAACTCGAATCAGCGAAGCAAACGGGCCCTTAATTAGAACGTACACCATCATATAGGGTAATCAGTTTTTCTCAATACGATAATATTTGATCAAATAATGGAGTTTCACGGTTGGTTTTACTATCTGAAAGATATATAAGAACTCACGAAAGGATTTATAATTTTTCTCTTTTCATTTAAAGTGCCACCACAACCCCAAAAAAAAAAAAAAAATGAAATAATGAAAAGAAAAGGAGAAGAATTATCTCCGTGGGGTGAAAATCACAATAAAGGGATATAAGTTCTAATTATAATAATATATATTGCCTTTTCTACTACATATTTAAAAGTATGATTTAAAAAGATAACTTGAAATGTATCTTTGCTTACGAATAATTTTACTATTTGTTCGCAAAAGATAAATTGAAATGTATCTCTCCCTACTCACTGTATTGTCGGTGGCTTATTCCAGAATTAATAATTACTTCATTGCAATATTAGCATCGTCTTCACTTCTTTTCCTTTCACATATATATATACATATATATATATATATATGCTATATAGTGCTAGCGAGGTTGTGGAACCTTTTCAACTACGTGCTCTATTTTAGAAATGTTGGATCCTACAATTATTATGACCTTCCTACCGATACCCTCTACTAACTGCATGCATGTATTTAAATGTTAGAATTAGTTAAAATAATATTAAAACGTTAGAGTATATTTTTTCTTGTAATTCTCATTTTTTTTTATATCATGAAAACAAATAAAAACCAAACAATTAGATCAATACAAAGATTTCGATATATATATATATATATATGTATGTATGTATTAATACCACAAATATAGCCAATATTCCCTTGCCTCCTATTTAGTAGGAGGGAAAAAGAAGAAAATTACAGGAAGTTGTAACATCTTATATGTAATTACAAGTTCATTAAAGAAAAAACAAACTGCCAAAAACTTCTCCCTTTACTTTGATATGATTATAAATAAGACAGTTAATTTTTTTTTTTTTTTAATTAAGTAGATTGGATCACGTACATGTGTAAGATAAGGATTGGAAGGAAATTAAAAACTGATCAAAGTGGTGTATAGGGCATTTAAAATCACGGTACGAGACATAAAGAGATAACAACTTACCAACTTCATTACATTGATTAGACAAAAACCCATGACCCCATATGATCTCGATTCTCAACAGACTTCACAAATGACGTTTGCATTAGCTCAACTCCACGTTGAGAGACCAAGCCATTACCTTCCTCTTCTCCACATATAAAACGACACAATCACACAACACTTGCTTCAGCGCACAAATTAATAGAAGAAAAAAAAAAAAAAACTCAAACTGAAACACAAAATATGGCGCTCTCAATTAAAATATCACCGATATTATTAGTCCTATTACTCTCTCTTGTATTTCTTTCATCATCATCAGCTTCAGCTTCAACTCTAGAGGACTTTATCGAATGCGTTTCACAAAATTCTGACGTCTCTGTCCCAATCCCCACAGCCTTTGTCACTCCAAACACTTCCTCTTTCACTCCTCTCTTACAATCCTCAGCTCAAAATCTCAGATACTTAGTCCCTTCAGCTCCAAAACCGGAAGTCATCTTCACTCCATTGCATGACTCCCACGTCCAGGCCTCCGTCATCTGCTCCAAGAAGCTCGGAATCCATCTCCGAGTGCGAAGTGGAGGCCACGACTACGAGGGCCTCTCGTACGTCTCCCAAATCGAAACGCCCTTTATTGTCGTAGACCTCGGGCGCCTCCGAACGATCAACGCCAATATTGAGGACAACACAGCGTGGGTTCAGGCGGGAGCGACAATCGGAGAAGTTTACTACCGAATCTCTGAGAAGAGCAGAGTTCACGGCTTCCCAGCAGGGCTTTGCATGAGTTTAGGCGTCGGTGGGCACATAACTGGCGGAGCTTACGGCTCTCTGATGAGAAAATACGGCCTTGGTGTTGACAACGTTGTCGACGCGAAAATCGTCGACGTTAACGGGAGAATTCTCGACAGAGAAGCCATGGGAGAAGATCTGTTTTGGGCGATCCGAGGTGGCGGAGGAGCAAGTTTTGGGGTAATCCTTTGGTGGAAGATCAAACTCGTTCCAGTTCCGGAAACCGTGACGGTTTTTACCGTCGCGAAAACGTTGGAACAAGGCGCGACGAAGGTGCTCTACAAGTGGCAACAAGTAGTGGACAAGCTTGACGAAGATCTCTTCATTAGAGCCATTATTCAACCGGCGAGCAAAGGCAAGAACTCAACTGAGAGAACTATTGTCACGGCTTTCCAAGCCCTGTTTCTCGGAGACTCCACAAGACTTGTCCAAGTGATGGAAAAGAGTTTTCCTGAACTGGGTTTAACCAAAAAAGACTGCCTGGAAATGAGTTGGATTCAGTCTGTTCTCTACATAGCCAGCTTTCCTAGCGGAACCCCGCCGGAAGTTCTTCTGAAAGGCAAATCCACTTTCAAGAACTACTTCAAAGCGAAATCGGATTTCGTCAAGGAGCCGATTCCAGAAACCGCGCTTGAAGGGCTTTGGAAGAGGTTTTTGAAAGAGGACTCTCCATTGACGATTTGGACACCTTATGGTGGAATGATGAGCAAGATTTTGGAGTCGGAAACTCCATTCCCGCACCGGAACGGCACCGTTTTCATGATCCAGTGGCTGTCTTTGTGGCTTGATGGTGAAGAGGACACTGCAAAGCACATGGATTGGGTTAGGACGCTTTACAATTACATGGCTCCGTATGTTTCAAAGTTTCCAAGAGAATCGTATGTGAATTATAGAGATCTTGATTTGGGGATGAACAAAAAGAACAAGGGTACGAGTTTTATTGAGGCTAGTGCTTGGGGAAATAAGTATTTTAAGGATAACTTTGACAGATTGGTGAGTGTGAAGAGCAAAGTTGATCCTGATAATTTCTTCAGGCATGAACAGAGCATTCCTCTGCTTCCGAGCTCAGCTAGATGATTTAGAATCAAACTTTGATCGGTTTAATTGAAGCTAATTTAGAGGAATATCTGTTTTGTGGAGCTGATCGGATTTGCCATGTTAACTAGTAGAATAAGTGAGAGAGAAAACTGTCTTTTTGTATTCTTCTTTCCAGTGTTGTAGAATAAGTGATGTAATGGTTTGTTCTCTAATTATTAAAAAAAAAAAGTTGTTTTCTAATTATTAAAGAAAAATAGTTTGTTGTCTATTATATATTTTTATGCAAAAAAAAGATGTTATTTCTGTATCTTTTTTTTTTCTGACAAGGGCGCGGAGAGTTTTGCTATCTTGAGTTGGTGGATTTTGCAGCATTTCAACTAATGAGATTGGAGAAATGTGGTCGCATTCAATGTTAGTGTTAAAATCACACAGCTTATAAATTTTGTCCTTTTTTTAATAAAAAAAAAAATGTTGATGTTGGTTATACGTAATTATATAAGTTGGGGTAATTCTCTTCAGTAGGACCAAAAATTGGGATAATACTTGTCGAAGTAATAGTATCTTTTGGCTGTTTGATGAGACAATGTATTATAGTTATTGGGAGCTGTTGTTGTTGTTGTTTGTAACTCACAAGAGAACTGATGCTACAACATTTTTTATAACAATTAACGTTAAAGATATACTGTCATTTTCTGCTGAAAGTTTTATTGTTTTCTCTGTCTCTGTCTTTTGTTTTCTCTTTAAGGAAGAGTATTTATATCTATAATCTATAACATATATAAAAAAATCGCATTTACTATTCATTTTCTCACAATTCATTCAAACTACTGATTAATTTATTTTGTCTTTTTGTGCCCTCTTTCTCTCTCTCTCTCTTAAAAATAATTTAATGCAAATTTATGAATATAAATATCAAGAACAAAAATAGTAAATTTCACCGAACATAGAGGCATAAATATAGGCCGGGCCGAACGAGCTGGAACGGTACTCGCGTATTTGCTCCGAAGTTCCAAGTCAGGTACACTTAGGTTTTTGGCCCGTGGCCCGACCCTATAGCTTTTTTTAAAAAAAAATTTCTATGTTCAATAAATGGGACAACCAGACCCGCCACTCCTGGCAAGATGGGTTATAATTAATAGACGTTTAATTCATGTATTTAAAATCATAATTCAAAATTATTCTCATTTTATGTGTGTTTTTTGTAAAAAAAAATACTATAAAAAATCATAAATCATGATTTAAAATTAAAAATAAATACAAATAACAAACATCCTCTTCTTCTTCCGTTGGTGGCCCAACCCATATAGCCTCCTATGCATGCATCATGAGCCGTCGAGCACCTGTATATACACACCTAAGTGACCTAACTCAGCCTAACACCTTGTTTATCAGTTAAACAACATAAAAATGTTAGGGAGCATTTAAACAAGAAAAAATGCGTGTAGGTTGAATACGAAATAATTCTTAAAGTATACATTTATATGAACAAGTTTAGTTATATTTCCATTGATAGTTATTATCAAACATAAAAATTCAATGATGTAGCGCGATAAGAATCCAATCTCATTAATTGTTATAAATTTTTTTAGCCAACTATCTAATTTATTACAACCGTCGAATCAATATTTTACAGTTAAAATAATAATACTCATTAATAAATAAATATTAAAATAACAATTACAACCACACCCGTATGTATATATAATTTTGGAGATCATTTCCTTGGAACAAAATTTAAACTTATGATCAGGTTGCAAAAGTCGATTCTCCAGGGGTTAAAGGTGGCAACTAAAAGACCGGTTTATTGCCAAAAACTCTGAACGAATAAATTGTTGATAGAATTCCAAAAGTAAACTTAACATAAAGCGTCCTGATTATAGAAGCCAAAATCTAAGCTCAAAGCAAATATGATTTGAAAGTGAATCTAATTCTTTTTTTCTTTTTTTTTTTTTTTTGAGGAAAAAACGAATCTAATTCTTAATTTTTTAAAAAAAATTTAGTTATTCCTCTTTTCCAAATGGTCCTAATTTAGTTGACAAAACGATAATCTTAATTTTTTTTTTTTTTTTTTAGTCAAAGAAATGATAAAGGCTCCAATATATTTTCGCTTATCTCATCACATCAGAAGGTAAATTTCTCTTTATGAACAAAATAATCATGAAGTTCACGGTTCACCTGTCCAAAGCCTCTTTATAGTCTATACGCTGGACAGTGGCCCAGAATGACTTGAAGGGCATTGTATTTGTGCTTGATCTCAAGGCTACTTCAGGATCAGCATGGCTCACTGAAATATGTGAGAAATTGGAAAAATTTTCATGATTAATGGGCCATGGTAAGAATTTTCTCAATCTATTAACAGGGTTTAGAGTTTTGACACTTCGTAGGAATGATCAAAAATCAACAGAATGTGTTTTCATCGAAATTGTTATGCTGGTCGCTGGCGTCAGACGTTGGAGTACCAACTAGATTACTACTAGTAATTTACCAGATTATGATAAAGGAATCAACAATTATTGGCCCAGTCGGAACCGTCGCTGGAGTAATCTGGAAGATTACATCTCATGAATACCATATTATAATGCATTTTTAGTCATATCATAGGTCATCTCTGTGGATATTCACGAGCATCGGCCACCTAATAAGAAAAGGAAAAACTGACCACCGCGCTACATAGTTTTAATCACAACCAAAATAAATCATCGGATCACTAATAAGAGTTTTTCCAACTCAGTTTTCACTACGATGTGTCAGCTTACATCAATATCATATACAAGATCAACAATCACACAAAAGATATATGTAATCCATACTGATTGATTTTCTACCATATATATAACCTCCACAAAAACTTTAAGGAAAAAAAAAGCTCCACAAAAACAATTAGTTAATCCATTGTTGTTGTGATTGTTGACAACTCCTTACATTTTCTCTATTCTTTTTCACTCATCTATAAAAAAAATAAAAATAATAAAAAAAAAGTTACTCTACAAAAACCAAAACTATTTAATAAATCATACTATAAACAAAACTATCATTGTTGACGGTGAAAGTTAGTCAACAAATGAATAACAAGTTTTTGATGATTTGTGAGCGGATTAAGAAAAAAAAAAGAATAATAACACTGAGATTTATAGTAGTTCACTCCAATATAGAGCTACATCCATTGAGAGAGTTTCACTATTCTTTTAAGAAATTACAAATTTTGGGGAGAAAAGATGTTCTGGAATTCGAACCCCCTCTCAGGCTATTCTCCCTGTATATATACATGATATTGACTCTATCAATTATCAATTATTTAATTAAATCCTGTGATATCTTTATCAAACTCTGGAATAGTAGTCTCTGATCATCGAGATTTCAACAAGTTTGCCTGATTTTCTCCACCAGCTTCGCCACTTACTACACATGCATTTAATGCACCTCAAATCTCTGTACAGTTGTCATTTCAGTCTAGACGTGGATAGGTTCATCGCCTTCAGCTCTTTAGAAGCGGTCTTCGCTCATGGCCAATAAAGCATTCATCTCCATGTCGTGGTCTTCCTTTCTTGCAGTTGACCCCTTTAGCGGAGTTATTTAATTGTTAAGGGTCAATGTCTATGAAGTACACTCTACTCACCATTCCATACCTTTATGTCTCAATTATTTTATGCTTTAATTACGTCACGTGGCGCTCAGTTATTGCCTCATTGCGGTTCAAAGTTTTACTCCACAACAATCATCATCAACACTTTCATAACACAAAATATCAAACATACAAACTGTTGCATTGAAACACACACACACACAAAAAGAACTAAACCAAATCATATCTAAACATATACCAAAATACTAAAAAATTAACAAATTATATCTAACATAAATAAAAAATGATATAATAACATAAAATAAAATGTAATTAAAAAAGATTTAACCAAACACAAAAACACATACCATAAATTACCAAGCATACAAATTTTTGGTTGTCTGCTTGGCCAAACCGTTGGTCACTGTTCTGACGCGGGTACGTACGGCGAAAACCAACATTCCAAAGACAAGGGGCAATCTCCACCCTTGGGTAGGCCAAGTACTAAATTTGTGGATGGATGACTCTTGTCCACAGATGTGTCACTGCAAAATGCTAATTATTGAGTTGTTGTAAGAGATTATTTTTAGACTATTTTAAAAAGCATAAAGGATAAAACGTGGCATTTTGAAGAGACACATAAATATTTTAGACATTTCATAATAAGAAGGATAAAAGTAATGTTTTAAGTAAATATATAGGGTATTTTAGGTATTTTCCGATGACAAAGTGTGAGGCACCATAAATTATGGTGCATTTTACTGATAGTTTTATTTTTTTAATCATTAAATTTAGTTTTATTTTTTTAAAAAATTATTTTAAAAATATTTATTTTTTATTTTTTAAATTTTATTTTATTTTTCTAATTAGATATAATGGTTAAAAAAATAATTATATCAGTATGACGGCCTAACGGAGGCCGTCCCTATGTTTATTGGTTTCTTTAAAAACAGAGCCGCTTTTAAAGAAAACAGTCTCATTATCCTTCTGCGTTAGCGACAGTGTTCTGGATGGATGAAGTTAATCCTTCAAATATAGGCGTGTGCAGAGTGTATCTACAATTTTTTGGTAGTTTGAGTTTCAGTATATCAAACCGACAACAAAGTAACCATCAAGTATTGACCCCTTCAAGTATTGACCACATGTTTCACACACATGTTAATAAAATTTGATCTGTAGTCCCACATGCTATCCATCATTTTCCTACACGATTTGTGCAGATCTTTCCTTTATTTTATAAATCGTATATTGGAGATACGTTCCCTTGTTTTTTTATATTTTATACATATATAAATATATCTACATGTATTTGATGAAAAGCCAACTGACAAAAAAAAAAAAAAAAATGAATGAAAAGTCAAATATAGATCACTACCATCATTTCAAAAAGAAACTCATCTTCTTCACAGACCCAACTACCAAAATGAACCCAAAAATCCTTCTTTTGTGTTCCATTTCAACTTTCATTCTCCAAATCCCAATATCATCATCTAGTTTCTTAATTCATGACAACTTCATTCAATGTTTTTCTCTAAACTCACCACCCCAAATTCCCATCTCCAAAATCCTCCACTCTCCCACCAATTCTTCCTACGCATTCCTCCTCAACTCCTCAATCAAAAACCTCAGATTCTCATCCCCAACAACCCCGAAACCACTCTTCATAGTAACACCATTAGTCACTTCCCACGTCCAAGCCACCATCCTTTGTTGCAAACAAAATGGCCTCCAATTGAGAACACTAAGTGGAGGCCATGACTATGAAGGCCTTTCTTACACTTCAAGTACTTTTTCCCCATTTGTCATCCTTGATCTCCTCAACCTCCGATCCATTAGCATCGACATAGAAGACAACACGGCTTGGGTCGAAACCGGAGCGAGTTTAGGCGAATTGTATTACCGAATAGCGGAGGAAAGTCCTGTCCATGGATTCCCTGCCGGGCTTTGCCCAACAGTTGGTGTTGGTGGACACTTTAGTGGGGGTGGATTTGGGACCATGTTGAGGAAATATGGATTGGCGGCAGATAACATTGTTGATGCTCATGTAGTTGACGCCAAAGGAAGAGTTCTTGATAGAGAATCAATGGGAGAAGATCTATTTTGGGCGATCCGAGGAGGCGGCGGATCGAGCTTTTGTGTCGTTCTTTCATGGAAGATCAAGCTCGTTTATGTCCCACCAATTGTCACTGTTTTCAACCTTGAGAAAAGGTTAGATAAACTTGCTACTAAGCTTGTCCATAAGTGGCAATATGTTGGTCCAAAGTTTGATGAAAATTTGTTTGTGAGACTTGTTGTAGAAGAAATGAGGGATGATGTAAACAAAGTACTAGGAAAAACGACGCAACTCAAAGTGAGGTTTAATTCCCTGTTTCTTGGGAGAGCTGATGAGGTTGTTAGAATAATGGGGGAGAGATTTCCTGAATTGGGTTTGAAGAAAAGTGATTGCTCTGAAATGAGTTGGATTGGGTCCATAATGTACTTTTCTGGGTACCCAGATGCATACGCAAAAGAAGCGTTGATTGAAAGAGTACCACAGCCGAAGAGATTCTTCAAGGCTAAATCGGACTATGTCCGGGAACCGATGTCGGAATCAGTTTTGGAAGAGCTTTGGCAATGGTGTTTGGAAGAGGAGAGACCCGTCTTGATCATGGATCCATATGGTGGGAAAATGGATGAGGTATCAGAATATGAAATTCCATTTCCACATAGAAAAGGCAATTTGTACAATATACAATACTTTGTGCAGTGGCAAGACGGGGAAATTATTGATTCAACGAGGAGACACATGGATTGGATAAGGAGGATTTATGACCATATGACTCCATATGTGTCTACAAAACCAAGAGGCTCGTACCTAAACTATAGGGACTTGGATTTGGGCATGAATGACTCTAATGGAACCACCTATTCCAAAGCCAAAAGATGGGGTCTCAAGTATTTTAAAGGAAACTTTGAAAGGTTGGCGATTGTGAAGAGTGAAGTTGACCCACTTAATTTCTTTCAAGACGAGCAGAGTGTCCCTCCACTGTTTTTGACTCAAGGGAGGACAGAAATAGAGTAAAACAAAAGGAGGTGAGAAACGTTAATATTATTCTTTTTCTCACTTTCTTTTTAATATTTTGTATTCATTATGATTCAATCTATGGTTCATATTTCGTCGACCAATTCTTCTTAATTCACATCTTTATTGAAAGAATTGTTTTTGTAATTCCTTATATAAAGATTCAAAAAATACCGGATCTCCGCCTACACAAGCAAACTGTTGATAAAATTCTAAAATGACATTTTCTTTTGACTTAATTTTTTTTTTCTTATCTTTCAGGACAAATAAGAAAATTGACACGTGATATATTATTATTTAAATAGAAAATAAGATAA